>ML675614.1:24872781-25120012 GCA_007922155.1 Mesoclemmys tuberculata | reverse complement strand
AAGAACAGCTTCAACAGGAAAGATTGAGGGAGCCCCACATCAGAATACCCTATAACCCCATGGTGAGGGCAATCACCCGACTCCCAGTTCCCACAGCTACAGAAACTTCTGTCCAAATGAGAGGTGACAGACCTGTGTTCAAATCCCTTCATGTGGAGGGGGGAATTGATCTGGTGATCTCCCACATCCTAGCTGAGTGCCCCAATCACTGGGATAAAAGTTATGAGGGAGATCCTCAGCCACCTTGAACCTCCTGGGGAGGTGGGGGGGGGAATTTTGTCAGAGTTCACCTATTAGGCTTGGCCCCATAGGCAACCATTGAGCATGCATACCAAATTGGAACCAGCAGGCGAGTTAGGCAGAGGAATGCCAATCTTACCCTCATTTGTATCTCTCTCCTAACCATCATGCTTGCCTGGTGTGACATAATATCGGAAGCTTCCATTTATTACTTTACATTACTAAGTTTCTACATAGTTCACCTTGTTCTTTTTGTTCTTTGCTTTTTTATTTACTTGTATTGAAACAAACATTCACCTAGGTGGATTTAACCCATAACATATATTTAAATCCAAACAGCTAATGACACCCGAACACATTTTGGCAGCAATGAGCTTTAGGGGTTTAACACCTTGCACAGCCTCTCTTTCAATCTCACCTTTGAGCTCAGTTTTCCCCTCAGTTATAGAAGTGCAGCTCATACTAGTTGAACAAGAGAAATTACTTCAATAGGAGTTCAACTTATGTCACTCAGAAGAGGACAAATTTTGCCTTCGATATATTTCTAGTTTCAAATGTGGAGAGGCTTCATAGGGAAGCTGTGGAGAAAATGTGTCCTTTTGTATCTCTTTAACCAATACCTCTATCTCCGGCATAGCCCAAAGTGCAGCAAGCAAGAAGAGCACATGCTACATCTGCTTGCACCCAGCCTAATGTATTAGACACAGGTGATAAGAAGAGATTTAGTGCACCACACTAACATACGTAGAATTTGCTGTACTGGTTCTTCAAGGCATAAAACTTCTGATTCAGATCACAATCCTGGAGACAGAGCACAACACTACACTGGTAGTAGTGTGACTGGACCCTTCAATGGGTGAGGTGGGACAAGGAGAACATGGCTCATTCAGCACAAAGAAATTGAAAATACTGTATTTGCTGACGCTTTATAGCATTAGGAAGAAGATTGTATGAATGCAATAGAAGCTATTTAATAAATATTTAATAAAGGATTAAAATGTTCAAACAAATTTCTTTGGTACAGATTTATGGAAAGCCTGCATTTAGAGCAGAATTCCAGTAAAAAAGCACAACAAATATTTTTAAGGGAGAAGTGCATGTGTATCAGCTTGTGTCATACATGCCTCGTATGATTAATGCCTTAGAAAACCCTAAATATTTGACAAAATGTAAATTTGCAGGAATGCAGTACAGATTGTGTGTGCATCCTATACACGGCAAGCTACTTCTATCAAATGGTATATATTTTACACACACAAACAGACACAGGCATGTAGAAAAAACTATATTTAATTTGGAATGCTAAAAAAATCATTACAATTAATACTGTAAACAGATCCACAGCTTACACAGATATGGAAAAGCTTTTAAGAAGGTTAACTGCTTTGGTGTCTATCATGCCCTTCTTTAAGTATACAAGACTAAATTTTAACTTAATGGCATTTTCCTTGAGGAAGAAAACAAAAAAGCCAAATCAGCAACTATTGGAAAAAACAGCTTCAGCTGTCATTGGAAGATCAAATCAGTGCAGCTGTGACTGACAAACATCTATTTAATGTGTCCCTTGGGATGGCCTTTCAGTAAAATCACTGAAGGTAATTCTCTGAATTCCTATTCTTCAGCATCTTCAATCAATACCACAATGGATTATGCACTCAACAGAATTCAGTTTTGGTTTTTGAATTTGTTCCTATTCCTTGAGGTTTCTATAATGAGTTCTGCAGCACCTCCTGGTAATGACATCAATGATCAGCTATTAACAGCAGATTGGCTTACTGATCTTTGTTCAACTGCACTAATAAAGCTTTATCAGAATATCAGGATTCCTCCCTCCATGAAACTGGGTACGTGCCATGTTGCCTTTTGTATGTGTCCTGAATCAAAAGAAATTGTGGGGCTGTTTGTTTTGTTTCTTTCTTTTTTTAAAAAACTTTGTTTTGTTGGAGGTAAGACTACCACAAATCAATTGACCTGACATACTGCTCGGAGCTAGAAATCTCAAGTATTTCCACTGCAGGAAATATGAGTGAGAGTCATGTAGTAGCTGAAATTAAGTTTAGGAGGCACAACTCTCTCAGGTCCCAATACTTCAGCTCTGACACTTCTCTCCTGGCTGGCCTAGCAAATACAACAAAAACTAAACCAAAATAATCTCCGAACTCAATACACAGACAGACGCTATCTCACAACAAGAAGTCCTTGTAGATTACAGAGCCAGGGAGTGCCTGTTTTATCCTATATAGCTAAAAAATACAACAAAATGGAAGTCCTCAATGGTTAGGCTGAGTTAGTTGCTGAGCTATCAGGTGTCTATAACCTAACCATGATATTAATACAACAACCTCAGATAACGTTTTGCATGTTTTATCATCACAACTAATTTCAGCATTAACACGTGATGACGTTTCACTGTGAGCCAGTGATGAGAGTGCATTACATGAGGATGATGCAGTGTCAGTGTCTTAATTTGCTGCACGTGGGAAATGCAAAACACAATTGTGTAAGGTCCATGTCCCATATTCTTTGGGGCACCCAAATATCCCTGGTCACTGCGCTCGGTATTCCAGTTATAAGGCCATAAACCTGGGATATGAAACTCTACTCATAGCTCCAAATAATAAACAAACAATAAAAAAGAGAATATTTTATTTTCAAGTGTGAAGCAAACAACGTGGGTCACCATCAGGTAGGTTTAATCGCAAAATAAACTGCATATTTTTTAAAGAGTTGCTACAAAAACAATGATGTGAGAGCTGCTAAATGGCATTACACTTGCAGGCCCTCCCCCTCTCCCACCTTTGGATTAAATTAAACAAATTTTATGTGTTCCTCTCGTAGATTAAAAATTCAGTCTTTCTGGGTTGTTTTGTTTTTTTGTTTTGTTTTTAAGTAACCACAGCAGGATGGACTGTCCACTAGCATAGCAAATTGCACCCTCTGTTACAGTGAGGGCTGCTATGGTGTTTACATTGCTGCACACCCCTGGGGGTTCTAACAAGTTGGGGTAGATTTAATTTGAAGGCAACACTAAACAGAATCTGTGCCAATGAAGCTTTCTGCCGAAAGGGGCTCTGTACCCTGTTTTATGCCAGCAGACACCCAAATAAGGTAGGGCTGAATCTGACCCAGTTTCTGACTTATGGTGCTGGCTTTTATAGCTGTAATAGTAATCCTCTAAACATACACTGTGGGAAAATAAAGTATATGATAGCAAAAATAGTTTGCAAATCTAATTCAACCTGCTTCTTGCATGATTTCATTTGTCTTAAAGCATGTATCAGAATAGATTAGAATTTCATATTTGTTAACAGATCATTAATGAATTGCCTTGATGTGAAATAGATTTCTTTTTCATAATATTTGACCAAAAGGACGCTGTTTTTCTTAAACGAACATTAGGTAAAGGACAAACCTTACAACCAAAATGTTGGTTATACTAAACCAAAGTGGGGGGAAACGAACAAAATATTATGCAATATCAAAATCAACGTACGTAATAAAAGGCTGTGCAGAAAGAGGGAGAAAAAATCTGAATCTTAATACAGCCTTGAAATTTCCAAATAGTAACAGGGGCATAAGGGAGATGCTTTCTGACAGACACTCCTCTCTTTAACTAGATGACAGATCTCTTAGCTGGGGACCAACATTTCAAAAGGATAAACTGTCTATTTTCCTTTCTTAAACAAAAAAAGATGGCTTATTAAATTGTCTGCTGTACTTCAGAAAGCAAACAGCTCAGGAATTTAACCAAACCAAGCACTTAGTAAGAGGCTTAAGAACAATATGATGGCTTTTATTTTATTTTATATATACAGGTATTGAATTGTAAAAAAAAAAAAAAAAACCAGGGGTTTACGCCCATGGTTACTACTGATTTACACTGGTATGAAATCCTAATCAGCCCCACAGGTTCTGCTTCATTGGTGTCATTTGCAATTCACTGTTTTATTAATTAAGGGCTGGCTGAAAGGATGTTAGAAGGTTAGCAAACAGAGGAGTGGGAGGGTAACTGGTAACTCAGATGTCATATCATGTGGCTTTGGCACTCTCACAGACTCTTTCCTGGAGTGAAATGAAACTTTTATTGCTACACCACCTCCACCTTCAACTGTGGGCAAAACAGTAACCCCTCTGACTCTTGCAACTCCTCCCCACCCCCCCTCACAGCAGCTATTACAGTGTAGTAAAGCTCATAACTCTGAATTCTGTGTTTAATGTTTAAGAAACAGCAATTGGAACCTTTAAAGTAGAGGATTTATTTTTGAGGTCACCACAGTGCAGAGCAGATTCATGGAATCAACAGTAGGGTCCTGGGTTTATAGCTATCTTACACTTAGCTTTTACTGAACAAATGCTTACATGGGAAACAACTACAATGATTTTATAGAGACAGTCCCCATATTTGGGGCTTTATCTTATATAGGTACTTATTACCACCCCATCCCAATTTTTCACACTTGCTATCTTGTCAACCTAAAACATACCCATGCACACAGAGTCCTTTTAATTAACTAGTTCTGTTCAGTGAACTCATACTCTAATTAGCATCCTAATCACACCCATACAATGTGAGAGCAGCCCACAAATCCATACAGATGCAAGACAAAACCACACAGTTAAGGGGTGTAAATACTAACAACATGCCATACCCTGTGCTTTCTAAGCCCTGATACGAAATGTCTGTTTTGTAACTCTTAAGGAAAGCCTCTCTCAGGTCTTGGGGAATGGCAAATTATGGTCAGCGACTTTGCTCTCTACTCCTTCTGCTGCTCCCACAGGTTTTCTTGCGAGTGGTTATGAGCAGCACTTGCCAGACTTAAGCCTACACAGTGAGTTCTTTCTAAGGAATTCCACACATGGTGGGTCAAAACCAACAGGCAGAACCACAAACAGGAAAGGTCATGGCAGCAAAAAAAATTGTAAATTTTTACCCAAACAAGAAGTCTTCAGTAATCTCAAGGAGAAACATTTTACTCTTGACTGGCATGAAATATGTTTAGTACCTATACAGTACTAAAGACTACCGTATTATAGGACACATATATACACATACCCATGTGCTGGTGCTGCAGCAACCCACAGAATTCTCTAATATTAAAAAGTGCATTAATCTTACTTCGTAATATATTCGTTTTGTAAATTATGGCTCGATGTTGCCTGCAAAACTGAGAAATGATTAAAATTGCATGACAGCCACTTTGGCTAGTATAAAGTGTTATAGTTTAGTGACTAAATGTAAATTACCTGTGTAGAAAAACAACAACGTGAATATCAATAATTGAATTGAACACATTTTCATTCTGAATTCTCTCTTAATATAGAAACCTACTATATAATCGCTCCCTTAGAAAGTGATGTATATTGTGAATAATAAGGTCTTCAAACAAACAAAGAAGATACCTGGTCCCTTTATACCACATAAAGGGCTCAGATAGTAAACATGTTTTATTAATTAACATCCAGTAGTGCAGAGAAGGGTACATTTCCTATTTGCTCACTTAGAACATGATCCACTTCCTACTGAAGTCAGTGGGACTTTTACCACTGAATTCAATGGAAGCAGGATCGAGTCTTTTGGACTTGATCCAAAGCCCTTTGAAGTCAAAGGAATCTTTCCATTGGCTTCAATGGGCTTTGATTCAGGATTTTAGGGCAGTGTGCTGAGGTCCTCATACAAAGGGCTAATCATCAACTCCTAAAGAAAATAATGAGTTGGAGGGCTTCAGCATGACGCAGTATCGGGTCCTTCATTTTTTTTTTGAGTTCTCCAAGAGCAACCCAGAAACACAGTATGGTTCTTACATCTCTAATCAGTAGCTGGTGACAGAAAACATATTGATTTTACAGCAACATGATAAGCAGCCTCTTTATCCTCTCCCTCCACAAAGGAAACGTCATTCAGTGATATTCTGGTAATGCAAGATGGAAAAAAATAAAACACAAGGGGAACGTATTTAAACTCACTAGCACTCTGAAATGAATCCTATTCAATAGTCACATCTAGGCTGCAATAGCCATGCTAGTACAGAATTTCAAAAAACGACATTAGTGCTCAATCAAATGACATGCAAATAAACAGTAATTGTTTGTAAACTGCTCTTTATCTAGTAAATATATAAATATTTACTTAATAGCTAAGGTGTCAATTTGTTGGTACTAAAGAATGCAAGTTTTATAGAATTCACTAAAAAACACACTTGTTGCACACTGCAAATGGTTTCATCTGTACAGCTCTTTACTTCAGATTTTAAAAGTGTTTCTATTTACTTGAGTAGGCACTAGTCTCGCTCATCTTTTGCTTATACCAGCCAAGATGATGTAAGCTTTTGACGCAATACTATGTTTATTTTTGGCATAATCCAACTTCATCAACCAAAATCTCCATCTGAAAAATGAAAAAGTGTACCAGCAAGATGGCAGAACCTGGGAAAGGGAAAATATGGATGACCAAGATGATGATACATTATATAGATTCAAGCTTCTCAAATAGCAGTCCTTTTCTTTAAAAGTTTTGGTTTTTTTCCCTGTCAGTGGAGAAATCATTGGATTTTATTTTCAGCATTCAACTGGTTTAACGGATTAAATATATTCCACGAAATAATTATTTGCAAATTTCTTCACTCAAAGAAAAGAGATGATTCACAAAGAATGCTTTTAATTATTTTGCCATCTCTAATACAGCGCTGCAGTGCAAGAATGTCAGGCATCTTTGTCCAAGACATTTCACCAGGAAATCTGGAAACGGCTCTCTCTGAACAGATCCATGACTCATTTCTACGAGAAGCAAAATCTTTAACATTTAAAAATCCCTTATTAATCTTCAAAACTGCACAGTTGGAGCTTCCTGAACCAAAATAATGTTTCCCTAGAGGAACTGTAGAACAAAGGGTAAGAATACAGTTGGATTTTGGTGCAATAATCTAACAAAATAACCTCCATTTTACTGATTCCATTAGCTCTAAAATCAAATGTTTTTCCCCCAAAACTGAAGAAAAATTGTCTTTCATTATCTATAATCATTAATATTATACTGAACCTGAAACTGCTAATAATGCAATGCTTAAGCTGTAAGTAAAAGTTGTTAGAGCCCATTCAGACAAGAGGCTCTCTGTCTTTCAAACTTGATGAGCCATAAAAAGCCACTTATATGGTCTGGCCTTACAAGGTGTGGAGGGCACTAAGCACTTTGTAAATTCTGGTGCTAGGCCCTGATCCAAAGCTCACTGAAGTCAATGGAAATATTCCTATCCACTTCAATGGGCTTTTAGACTGCAAAGGCACTGAACTAAGCAATATGGGATGGACGGTATTCTTATCAGCAAGTTGAAGTATGGGTTGGATGAATGGACTATAAAATGGATAGAGAGCTGGCTAAACCATTAAGCTCAACTGGTAGTGATCAATGGCTCCACATCTAGCTGGCAGCCGGTCACAAGCGGAGAGCCCCTGGGGTCGGTCCTGGGGTCGATTTTTTTCAACATCTTCATTAATGATCTGGGGGATGGGGTAGGTTGCACCCTCAGCAAGTTTGCAGATGACACTAAGCTAGAGGGAGTGGTAGATACCCTGGAAAATAGGGATAGGATACAGAAGGACCTATACAAATTGGAGGATTGGGACAAAATAAATCTCATGAGGTTCCACAAGGACAAGTGCAGAGTCCTGCACTTAGGACGGAAGAATCCCATGCACAGCTACAGACTGGGGACTGACGGGCTAGGTGGCAATTCTGCAGAAAAGTAACTGGAGGTACAGTGGATAAGAAGCTGGATATGAGTCAGCAGTGTGCCCTGGTTACCACGAAGGCTAATGGCATGTTGGGCTGCATTAGTAGGAGATTGTCAGCAGATCGCGGGAAGTGATTAGTCCCCTCTATTCGGCATTGGTGAGGCCACATTTGGAGTATTGTGTCCAGTTTTGGGCCCCCCACTACAAAAAGGATATGGACAAGTTGGGGAGTCCAACAGAGGGCAACAAAAATGATTAGTGGGCTGGAGCACTAGACTTATGATGAGAAATTGAAGGAACTAGACTTTAGTCTGCAAAAGAGAAGAATGAGGGGGGATTTGATAGCAGCCTTTAACTACATGAAAGAGGGCTCCAGGGAGGATGGAGCTAGGCTGTTTTCAATGGTAGTAGATGACAGAACAAGGAGCAAGGTCTCAAGTTGCAGTGGAGAAGGTCTAGGTTGGATATTAGGAAAAAGTTTTTCACTAGGAGGGTGGTGAAGCACTGGAATGGGTTACCTAGGGAAGTGGTGGAATCTCCATCTTTAGAGGTTTTGAAGCTGAGGCTTGATAAAGCCCTGGCTGGGATGATTTAGCTGAGGTTAGCCCTGCTTTGAGCAGGGGGTTGGATTAGATGATCTCCTGAGATCCCTTCCAATTCTAATATTTTATGATTCTATGACATGGAAGCTCAAAGAATTACTACATCCTAAAGCGATTTGTGTACCAAAAAACAAGTGTTACATGGGTGTTAGGCTTAGATAGTGATGAGATGGGCACTAGAGAAAAACCTAAGACAGACACAGAAGCATGGTGGATAAAAAAATTATAAATCAAAGGCATATAATCATACCTGTAGTGTTTCTTTAAAGACAAAGAATCGAACTCCTTAGTATGTGCTTAAGTTAAAAAAATAAAATAAAATCAGACATTTTGGTGACTAGTTTCCAGAAGGGAGTTTGACAGTTCTATAGTTTATATAAACGAACCTATTTTTGGTGGATATAAAAGTCATTAAAGTGACATGAGAACTTCTTTAATATCAGAGAACTGCCTGTTTTCCATAGTAAAAGTATATAGTTAAATATTGTTTACTATACAACCTTCAGGGCATTAAAATGTACTAAAAGTAAATGAATCTGCTTAGTCTTTAGAATCATGCAATTTCCCCACCGTATTGTCTTGCGTTGAATAAGTATTAGAGAGTTTTCATGGTACTTTAAAATTCTCAAGTTTAGAGGCTGTAACAGCTGATTTATGAATACACTCTTGAAATGAATGCAACTACTGAAAACATACAATGCAAAAGAAATCATCATGTAGACTCTGAAGGAAAATAACCTAAATTGCTTCCGTCTCTAGCTAAAGGCATCATATCCAGTATTGTACCCACGACTACCCTGATGCTCTCACCGCAATACACTGTGCTGCCACATACTGTATCCTCATTGGAATCCTCACCTCAGCACAGGCAGCTGGCTCAGGCCATGTAACAGAGGGTGAAATGCCAGTTCCACTGAAGTAAACGGATATTCTGCCATTGAGTACAGTGAAGCTAGCATTTCATCCACAATGCTTTGTTACAATGTAGCATCTCCTTCTGGCAATCTGATGAACTATTGATGGGCTCTGATAGTCTTATTCAGCCCATCTCATTGTAGGGAGGATGGAAGCAATTGTGGGATTTGTAGGATGGGATGGAGAAATTCTTCAAAATAAACCTCTTTTGTGCCAGGTGGATTTCCCAAATCCCACACTACTTATTGAAGTGGCCAAAAGAGTGGCAGAATATGCATCTTGTCTTCAGAATGCATTTGTTGAATGAAAACAGAAAAGCATCAAGCTACAGAAGGCCACTGGAAAGTTTCAGGCTCCCAGCCTGCCTCAAAGCTTTAAAAATGAAAAGTTCAAACTAAATGTCCGAGTCACTTGGCAGAAAACCTATAGAAAAGAGCCTTTCAAATAGCTGTCTTCCCTTTACTGAAAGCTTCTCAGGAGCATATGAGAATAATTTTTATTATAGTCCTTCTGCAACCTAGAAACCTGCTGCTCTTCCAAGAGCAACCTCCTCACCACCCCTTCAGAAGCTCCCCTGCATAAGACCTAGATAATTAGTCTTTTATTTTTGGCAGCAAAAGCTAGCGGGACCAGCAGGGAGGCAGGGATTCACATACCTAAGCCTAGAGTTAGGAATCGGGGGAGGGTGGGCTCCTGCTCCTCTGTGTACCCTGCCCAGACATTTCCAGCCACCAGTTTTCCAAGTGTAGTTTTAGGGACTGCCTCCTTTGGCCTACCCCTTTGGTCACCTTCCACACCGGACTATTCAGGTATCATGTGGAGTCCCACACATCCCAGTGCATAAAAGATCTAGAAGTCCCTTGCACACTATTTCACGCATCCAAATTGTAGGACTTAAGAGGTGTGGAGGAACTTGCACAGACTTTCTATGCTGGCTCCAAATCTTAAACATTCTTGAATGGCTGACAGTCTTCACTATGCTCTGAAATGACACCATAAAAGCAATGGCATTACAAGTAAAAGTGTTTTACAGTCATAAACACCAGGAATGCATTGTGAACTACATTTTGGCCATTGATTTTGGATTATAATTATTTTTTTCAGCAACAGTGAACAGTGCATAAACCCATTATGAGATTTTTATCAATCAAGCCAATGTTCAGTAATATCTGCATGCGACACCAGTCTAATATGAGCCCAAGTATGTCAGAGGCACAAACAACTTATTTTGCTACTGTGAGGAGTCAATTATATTTTTCTAGTAAAGAGCTCATGAGAGAGAGCGGATTGACAACCCTACTGGCTGATATTACGTCTGAATAAAGTTCAGTGGAACTGATGAGGTAGATAACGTTGTTTCTGCAGCTGTTCCTGACCCCACCTCCCGTTCTCCCCATGGGCAAACCCTCAACTGAGTCCCTCTTGAGGAAACAGGAAACAATTCTGCTGAAACAAAAAAAAACTTCCTCCTCATCCCTGGTCTTAAGAGTTTTTACTCTTAAAATATAATAGGACCCTCTGTTGCTACATTATTTTACTCATGCGACGACACTAAATACATTATCAGCTTTTCTATTCAAACGAGGTTCCCAAAATCCTGCATTCCTTGTACACTCAAAACGCCAATTGACTAAAATAGGCGTTTTGGGTGTACAAGAAATGCAGAATCCTGTGCCACACCTTCTTGGACTTAATTTTCCTTTTTTAAAAAGTAGAAAAAAATATTTTCTTCACATATACACAGAGATTTACACATACCCACATAAATCACTACAATCTCCTTTGCTGATTCTCAGCAATAGAACAGTCCCAACTTCAATTTTTGTGAACCGTTGCAGGACATGCTTTGAAAAATAGCTCATTTTTGTGGTGGCACAAAGGTCTTCATCTTCCTCCCTTCACCTTCCTCCACCAACCTGTACTGCAGAGTTCAGTGTAGAGAAGAGACAAGGTCCCCAGAGTGCAGGCCAAGCACAGGGTCCTCCTTTGGAGCACAGGAGAGACTGATTGTAACCCAGAGAAACAATCTGCTTCCTGGTATGCTCCAAAGACAGAGCAGCAACATGCTCTTCCTTGCTCAGGGCTTGCGGCAAAGCCACAATTCAACCCTAGTTAAGAGTGTGATTGTCATACCTTTACTAGTACCCTCATTCCACAGGAAGTCCCACTGACATCAATCACGGTACTCATGACGCTCCATGCGAGCCAGGTTATTACTGATACTAAATAACCAAACAATGTTAAAACATCCCCCCATGCCGTACTTTGCACGGTGTTTGAAAGAAAATCTGAATTTTATTTCATTATTTTAAAACTACAACACTGCTTTCAAACCTAATCTCTTCCTTATTTTAGCACTGGGAAAAAAAGAACAAAATCATCAGGGAAGCATAAAAGTTATTTCAAACTGATTATTGAGTCACTTGCTATTAGTAGCACACAGATGTAATTGAGAGAACAAAAGAATATGACTAGAGTTGAAAACTAATATATATTAGTTGATCTGAAAAAAATATGTTTACTAGTTCATTTATCTGATAAAGAACGTTCTTTCCAACACTCAAAGTTAAGTTCCTGGGGGGAGGGAGGGTGTGTGTGTGTGCGCGCGCGTGTGTTCGCTCCCCCTCCCTTCATTTGGTACCGCACGCCACTATGGAATTAGTACAACATGTCCTGGGGGTTTGGATGCAATAATAATCAACAAGCAATTTTCTGGTCCTAATTAACTACTGTTCAAATAAGCACTGCATAACAATAAGTCTTCCAAGGATGTACAACAAAGGCCAATATAATACTGTTTTGTGCATAATAAGCACTTACTTTACAGGCTAAGTTGATTTTAGAAGGAGAGAACACAGAACAGGCAGCATCTCCCTCAATAATCACATCCACAAGGATGAATGGCTTGCATGAGCAAACAGATATCATCTGAAAACCTTTCATTCTGTGTCTTGCACAAATGGCATTATTTCAAAGAGAAGGGAAAATTTGTTGCATGGCCTTGAAATGGATTTCTACATGTGAATTCACACTGTGGACCTACTTGACCATGTGAAGCTGGGAAGACTCCAAGACCCTGTCTTGGGCTTCAGACATGAATTACAAACATGGTCTTAACATGCTTTGGCCTTGTTCACATAGGAAACAAAAGCATATAGTTTCTTAATTACATTTCCCCAGATCAAAAAGGCCTTAGGGTATTCTTTCCTGCTTCCTCTCCTTCCGGGGAACCACATACTGACTGCAACATACCACTGGAAAATCCATAGATGTGCTTTAATGTTACTGAAGTACTACAGGAATATAATGCATGAAAGAATCTCATACATGGAGGGGGATGGACTAAAGGCCTCAAGCTGTAAGGTGTTGAGTACCTTCAGCTACGGCCCTCGTCCTTCACTGACTTCAAAGGAAATTGAAAGCATTCAAGTACTTTGCTGGAGGTGTTCAGTGCTGAGCACAGTGACCTAACAGGTCTTTCCCATTACTAGCTTCTATGAATAAGGAAAAAGGCTAAAACAAAGGACTTGGTGAAAACAAAACCACCAACTCCTGACATTTTTCATTGCAACACTACCATCTCTTTTTAAATCCTTTTGTAGAAAAAAAAACATTAAAGGAACTATTTTTAGAAAATAAATTGTAGAGAGCCTTTATAGAGTCTCCAAGCTTCTCACAGCAGAAAAGGCATTAACCTGTGACACTATATGAAACACATTTTGTGGTCTTGGCTCAGTCTCATGTGACTAACAGTTCAAATGATATGACATGCACCTTTGCATAGAGCCTAGCACAAAAGGGAGCAGCAACACTGTACATCTTCTAGAAGGCACAAATTCAGTCTGGGATTTGACTTCAGCTGTCACAGGTAGAACGTATCACATAATAAAGTATTTCAAATAAGCTGACGATTCAGGAAGTGCTTTCTCCCTTTGACACTCGCACAGACTTCATTCGTTACAGTATTGTAGTAGTGATAATCATATGTAAATTCCAGATGACTTTTGTGTACCCAACCAACCAATCCAAAAATGGACCCTGAAAACACCCCTGAATAGCAATCTATTTGTCATAGATCTTCTGCCTGCGCAGCAAGGAACATATTTTCTATTTACACTATGGTGTGTGGAGCTTAACCACTATAGGCAATATATTGTACCTTTCAGATCTGGAAATTGTGCAGTCCAGTTCAAGTGCTTTATTTAGAAGCAACTGCAGCTGGAGCTGGGTCAGAAAGTGAACTTAAAAAGTGAAGTTGTCACTTGTCTACAAGGCCTTCACTGCACTAATTTAATACATTTCTTCATTTTATTTTCTTGTTTTGATCCAATTAAAGTCAATGTGGCTAAGGTAAAAGGTACAATTCATTGACTGGATTTTGGGAGATATTTTACTACACAAACTTTTGCCTGTAGGGAGATGATGATAGGGAAAATCTCTTGTTCCTGTCCTTTAAGGAGCAACAACCCTGGAGCCTTTTCCTGGCAGTGAATCAACCTATAAAAGTATCTAAGTTACCTTCGTACAAATTGCCTGCGTGACTGCCAGAATTAACACAGTGAAAATAAGAATTGTTTAGCATAACTTATCTAACAGGATAACAGAAAATAAAGAGTAACCTCATGTATAACAAGATATGGATGTTTCAGGTTTCTGTTTGGGAGTGGGCTGTTCATTTTTTTTCCTCTGGGGAAAAAAAATGTGATTTTTTCCTGTTTTTCCCAGAGAAGTAGAATGATCTACTGTGTGTCCAGGTTAAAAATAAAAATGGAATGTACCACAAATGAACATCAGCAGAAGGTTGCAGAAAGTGTATATTTGGGTATGGAAGGTCAATATAGTATTATCATTAATTATTATTATTAATTATTCATGAGGGTAGAGCCTCCCCCTCCAAATCAAGGCCACATTGAGCAAGAGGCTATACACATACCATGTACAGTTCTTGCTCTGAAGATCTTACAGTCTAAATAGACAAGGCTGACCAAAGGTGAGAACAAGGAAATAATACTCTCCACACTTCACAGATGGGGAACTGAAGTCAACTGACAATACCCAAGGTCACACACACAGTTTGTGGCAGGGCCAGAAACTGAATCCAGATCTCTTAAATCCCAGGCCAGTACCTTAACCACAAGACCATCCTCTCTTAATAGCAGTGGAAAAAGTACTAGGGATATTCTTTCTACCCATAATTCCTGTAAAGGGTTATTCACATGCTTAACTCTAAGATTTTAAGCAATCCAATTAACATTAGTAGGACACCTTGTGCTTAAAATTAAGCATGTGCATAAGTTTCTGCAGGACTGGAGTCCTGGTTTTCATTATAAGCTGTTGTACATCCTTATGGCTAGATTTTGCCTACTCCTAAGAAGTAGATATGCTATAAAGGAGAGTAAGAAAAGAGATGAAATTAGAAGCTGACATTCAAAGACATTCAAATTCATGTCTCCTGTGTATAATGTCGAGTAATTATTCCAAATTTACAAAAAAAATTGCTCAAATGGCACCACAATACACATCAAGTCTTTATACTGCAAGATTAACATTCTCATTTCATATTTTATTTTTAAGCAGTATTGCATAATTTCTGCTTAGATGCAGTTAGACAGCCCACTTTTAATATATTTTTCTACCCCCTCACTCTGCAACCCTGTCTTTTTATCTCATTTTATTTCCTGTCTTAATGAGATTATCCTTAAAACATAGTACTCCATCTAAGAGGCACAGGTAGCCACAGCTATGTATGCTTTCAGCTGCTCACGGTTCTCATTAATCAGAAGCTATTAGACAGATCCTACCATATTTGAAGACCAAACTTGTCTTAGACAAATGGTCCATTTTCATTTTATGTTCTACATGGGAAAAAAGTGGAAACTTTTGACCATCTAATTCAGGAATAGAAGCTCAACTAAGGTCAAACTGATTTAATTCATTATCATTTGGAAAAGATGCCTAAACCCAAATTAAATATACAAGAGGCTTATAGAATGGGAAGGGATGATGATGTTAGGTATATGCACTTTCCTTCTGACTGGCATGCAATCCATGTTTGGAAATGGAGCTAGATGGTGCTCTAGTTAAGCTTCTAGAGCATTACTGTAGTGGAACCAATACATATTTTGTTTTGTTTTACAAATTAAAAAGAAAATCCATTTATTTGCATCCAGACACCAGAAAACTACAAATAAAAATGTAAAAAATTAGCTTTGTTTATCTTAATTCTAATAAATTTAAGACATACATTCCAATTGTACTTTTATACTGCTGTATTATTAATATAATCAAGATCGACCAATGTTCACAGCTGATAATTGGTCCTATAATGGACACAGGAAGAACCTGATTTTATTAAGGTTTTAGGGACACATGTAATATTATGAAATTGGGACTTAGTTAAAAAAAAGTGAATTTGTATAGGAATTTAAGTTTTGGGGCTTTGAAAGTCCAGATTTACCTGTACTTTCAACATAAAAGTATTGTACTCTGCATAATTTCTGAATTCTGTATGAATGATTTCAGGCAACTCTCAATGAGATTTAGGCCAAGCTTAAAAAGACAGATGTCTAAAGTTATACACGTAAATTCATAGTTAGTTATATAAAAGAGTGGACTTATTTCCAAAGTGTGCAGTACCTCACAGCTCCCTTGTGGGCCGCTCTGCACTTTGGAAAAAAGTCAAGCCACTTGCTTAGGTCTTGATTCCACAACGCAAGTGGGCTCTACGTAGGTGCAGAAATCCACTGGCAGATAGCTTTAGGCATCCAGTTGTGATACTCTTGGGCATAGACTTGTACCATTCCATGAGTAATAAAAGGTAAAAAAGCAAAGCAAAAAACCAAACAACCAAACAACCTACAGAAAGCTGATGAATAAATGGTCACTGTCATACATATTCAAGATGTATGAAACCGATAATTCACTATGAGAAAATACAAACATTTATTTTTATTGAGTTTACATCTTGAAGCAGAAGAACCTTCCTTCTTTCACCTGGACTCTTCCTTTCAATATGTATTAATTTTCAAAAGGCTTTATTATGTTTTAATATACTACTGGTTCAATGCACAGAATATGTATAGTTTCAGCAGACCAATTTTTACCAGGCATTGAGAAGTAATGTGTAAGAAATAGTCTTCTGGAGTACATATATTTCTTTAGCCAAAACATTTTGTTTAAAATAAATGCGTTTAATGCACATTGACTGAATTTTAGCAATGCATATTTAAAACAAGGTAATATCTAGAATATTAAAAATGATCTTTTAAGATAGGAATCGTAAAAAGATTTTCTAATCAAAGATGTCATCATCATGCCCAAGAAAATCTAAGAATACTTTGCCATATTGCAGAGATTATCAGGATTACATATGTTCTGCATTTTAGGCTTTTCTGAAAACTAGCAGGTTTTCATAAATTCAGCATTAACTACCAACTTATTTTCTCAGAAGTCAATATAGCTTTAAGAATGCCTGGCAAGGATGTTTCCCTACTGAGATGTCACCAATAGCCTTTTTTACAGAAGCCTGCAGTAATTCTGTTAAAATGCCAGAGGGTTCATACTGTGTAAAATCATTGAGTTGTGGTGCAGTATTGACATTTCAGTGCCAATCCATTTTAGGACCAAATCCTTTGTTGATGTAATTCCACGGAAGCCAATAGCATTTCAGCAGCAGAGAATTTGTCCCATTATATATGCTGCATCTAAACAGGTGTTCAGTTTTGTACGTGATAGATAATTAGACAGGTTCCCATCCTCAGGAGCTTATAATAGAGAATTTAGGCATGACATAACATGTTGAAGGTAAAGACGAGGGGATGGGGCAGGATGGACGGTGTTGGATAAACAAACAAATGACACTTTAGGGAACATTTTTTTAAGTTACTGTTGTGAGTCCGTTAATTTCTTATAGAAGTTACTAATCTGTAATACCTGTGTCCATCCTATTTAAATAATATCTGCTAACACTTGTTCAAGAAAATATTTTAATATGTCAAAAGGCCTCAAAGATGGATTTGAAGGACTGATAAATTAATTCCATTCATCATGTGCAACTTTCAACTACCTAAATAAAAATGCCAATGCACTCTTTTGAAGCTTTATCTTAACTTCTTTCTGAGTCAGAGTCATAGCTTTGTATTCCTTTAAAAATAAATAAAGAAACGAAAGAAAGAATAAAGTCCCTGCAACAAGAACATTAATATAAAGCACAAAGAAAATACATCCATTTAAAATGGCTGGCAAGGCCATAACTTTACAACAGAGATTTTGTAAGCCCTATGGGTGGAAGCCAAAAACAAAAGGATAGCAGTATCCAAAAATGAAAGCTGATATCTGGTTTCCATGCATGAAACCTGAAAGACTGTAGGACTATCAAGGTCTTAACCAGGGCCTTAAATACTTTTGCTGGCTGCAGTATCATGTAATTATTCATTCTTGTTTGAAGATGGGGGTCACCTCTGCAAATCAATTCCCTTCTGTAGCAGCTGATATTGAGGCAGTTCATTCTCCAGGACAGACATGACTCCCATCTTCTAGCTGCTGTTGAACTGAGACACTACTTCCATCCTCAGTGTAGCCATCAGTGGTGGCTATTTTGATCATTGCTTCTAGGATGCGCTCCTCCTAGGTCAGTGGTCTAAAAGTAATCTAACCCAACACAAGTGGGAGGAGAGTGCCTATAGCAGGGAGGACCCCAGATTGGAAAACCCCATTAACAGTTCACTGCTCTCTGGTATACCACTCCGGGTGCCTTACAACATGGTTGTGGATCCAAATGAGAGTTCTGCAAAGGGTTATGATGATTGGGTGTAAAACAGTGTTGACTACTTAAGGCACAAGAAGTGAAAAATGCTACAGACGTGGCAAAAATGCAACACAAACTGACAGTATAAGAGCTTCCATTTCTTTTATCCTTTAAACGAAATAAGATGTACTTTAGTTCTTCCCTACAGCAAAAATAACTAACAATCTGCTTCACCTCATAACTCAAATGAAAGTGCTCCTAATAGCCTGCTCCTTTCTTTGCCTATGCCTCAAAGGTTCCCAGTAATTACTCATCAGCTGTTTAGACACATAGCCCCAGAGGCCAGTTAGGTCTTAGACGCGCTACATTAAGAAAATTCTATGGTGCAAATAACTAGAGTGACAGAACCAGTGTGTGTTCACAAAATATTGGTATTATGAAAAAGGTATAAGCTAGTAATTCAACGCCATTCTACAAGCTGGTGTTGTTTTATTTAGCTTTTTGAAATATTTTTTCTTTCTTAAAACCTCCTACCATTTGATAACACCATAAGAAAATATGTAAGCCATTTATGTGAGGGACACGCTTATTCAATTGAGCATTCTTCTTTAGACTTATTAAAGCCTTTTGATATCTTAATATTAATTAAAATTGAAGTGTTCATCACACAAAACACTAGCAGTCATCACTGAAACATCAGGCCAGTTATTACATTCATAAAGTTATTTAAACCTTTTTGAACTTCCAGAGAGAGAAGAAATGATTGTGGCTGTCAATCAAGGAGGCTTCCTCTAATTGTTATCTGCCTTGTACCTCAAGGGTCCAACTCCCTACAGATTCGCTAACAGAGTTTTGATTACAGTCCCTATTGTATTCAGTTTTGGTACTAATGGGATACTGTGTTTAATGTCTATTAGAATCTCTCTCCAAGCCATGCACCACAATGCTCAAATTAAAACAGAATTTCAATAATACAATTGTATGAATAGAATTTTAATAGCAGAATCTTTGATTTAATGTTTCTGAACAACCAAGCTGTCTAAACTGGTTTTCCCTCCACCCCTGCTTTTTGTCTACTGTGTATATTGTCTTATCCACCCATTTGTGTATTGGCTACCTGACCATTATATGGTTTCTCTTTCACCTTCTTGCTCCAAACTAAAATTCCAACTGAAGTAAAACACACATCACATACCTCTCTCTTCCCATGTAAATGTTTCAAATCAAACCGTCCTGATTTTTCTTGTCTTTGTTGTGGTTTTTGTTTTTTTAACATGGCTGTGGAATGAATATTTGGGACACTATTTCAACTTCACTGGTGGGCGCAGACAACAGTTACCATCTGAAAAACCTTCTATGGCCTATGGAATTCCAACTACCAGCTTGGTGAAAGACTAAGGTTGGGTCTATACTGAAGGCGGCAAATTTGCCGCCATCAGACCCATGTCTCTTTCACGGTCTGTGTAGACTCGCTCAGTCGATCCAGAAATCGACAGGGAAAAACCACCCCCGTAAGTGGCATAGCGCTACGCCGATGGGAACACTGTTCCCATCGGCACAGCACAGTGTGGACGGCGTGCAGAGGAGATGCAGCGAAGTCAACGGGAGATATGCAAGTGTTTTACGTCACTTGCATATCTCCCGTCAACTGCCGCCGACTCTGGAAGATAAGTGTAGACCAAGCCTAGGAGTAGATCACTTAATTTCTCTGTGCTTTAGTATCTCCTTCTATAAAAAGGGCATGATAATAATAGTTACTTAGCAACTTTTGCAGGCGGCCCCACAATGCGGCAAAACGCTGGACTGGGTAAGTGGTTTCTATTCTCAGCTCTGCCACTAACTTAACACACCTTGACCAAGTCACTTCATTTCTATTTCATCTTTTCCTCTTTGTCTGTCTTGTCTATTTGGACTGTGAATTCTGTGTGGTTATGTGTTGGTACAACTGGCGTTCAGATACTACTGTAATATAATTAACAGGAAGTTGGTATAATACAAACTACCCTCCCTGATAACTGTTTTTTATTCCAAGTGGACCTCAATGAGGATTGTTTTTGCCACTATGGTAGGGAGGGGATGCTTTGAGTTCAGTTCTGATATAGACATTACTGCAGTTGAGGAATTTACTTGTAGTTTCCACAGTGGCATCATGGGGCGGATTGCAACCCCACAGAAGTAAGTGGAAAGATTCACAATAACTTCATTGGGTTTTGGACCAGGCCCTATGTTCAACAAATAGTTTTTTTCACCTTCCAGGTTTATTCACTGTGTTACCTTAGAGGAAGTTACAAAATATCTCAGATGCTGGCCACTGTGAGAACGAGATACTGGATTAAAGGGCCCATGAATCTAATCCAATATGGCATTTCCTATGTGCGCAACAGCTACATGAAAATGGATATAGGTACAAGATTATTAGATCTCTTCTTTCAATGAAGTGCTCTGCTGCACAGCATGTGATATTCACTTTGAACTGCAGTACCAACGTGAATATCACATTGTGATTTGATCAACTAGACTTATCAGGGAAAAAGGACAAATGCTTAATATAGTAAAGCTAGCAGAAATAAATGAGTGTTTAGGATTCAACCAGTCAAATTAGCTAGTACTTTTATCTTGTGCATATTCTTTAATGATGCATTTTAATTGCTTACTATCAGGTTGGTTTGATATTCATGACAAAGAAATTCATGATTATCAGATACTAATCTTCATATTCATAATGGGAACAAAATACAGGAATTATTTTTATTAGTGTTTACTGAAGAGGAGATAAATAAGTTGGACCAAAAGGCTACCAATGCTGGGATGGTTTTAAAGCTAATGGATAAGTCAAGTACTTATTTCTTTTAGTCACACTACTTCTAAGCTCATTTGTTGCAGTAATTTCTGTCTCTTTCCTTATTATATTTTCCCAAAGCAGAACCAATATCAATGTTTTAGATCCTGATGCTGCCAGATACACTGTAAAAATGGATTTTGGCAGCATACAAAGCCACAGTAGGGTCAGTTGGATACCTTGTGTTTCCAGCAGTTATTTCTCACAACATACTGTGCAGAATTGTTAGGGGTCCACAACGTCAGAAAGCAATGCATAAAGAAAAGACATCTGTCCTTCTCTATAGCTCTCCTGAGGGTTCCCCTCCTTCCTGGTAGTGTAGCTCCAGTAGGAGTCATGCTTCCATTAGTTTGGCCAGTGGCAGATGCTCACTAGGGGTTAAATCCCATCAATAATACCACAACTGACTCCTATGCTGTAGATGTCCTGTACTGTGGCTAATGTATTGTAGGCTGCAATATCCTTGCTGCCACTTGGGGAATTCTGGTGCCACGTCACTTACACTGCAGGCAGCAAAGGAAGGGGGCACAAAACAGAGAATATAAGTTTCTGCAAGGCTATTTCCCATTAGTTCCCCAGAGACAGAATACAGAGCTCTCTGTGCCCGCATTCTTTCCCTGCCTCTCCTGCTCATGCTTATCCAGGTCTAGCAATGAGGTGGTGGTTTTTTGGGGTGGGAGGATGGGGGGGAGGAGCTCTAATCCTGGAGGCAGTGGGTTTCAGGTTGGGGGGAAAGGGTCTGAACTGGAAGTGTTGGGTTTAGGCATTATGGGCCTGGGAACATCAAGGGTTAAGGCTTCAGGCGTGAAGGGGCAGTTAGGTTAGGTGAGGGAGAGGAAGTCTTCTCAGCCGGGGGATAGGAGTGTCTTTGAGGGGCATTTGAGCAGGTGGGAGGTTCTGAGCAAGAAGGGGGATGGGTTGTATTCACAGGATTGCCTGTGGAGGGGAACCAAGTCAACTGATGGATAAGGGGGAAGTATTTGGGGGCGGAGAGGCTAGAGCAAGAGTAACTAGAAAGGGGGAAGCTGGCACTAGGGGAAAAATGAGGGGGGGAAGAATGAATACTATTTTCTTCCATCTGACTCTATTGTCAAGTGTCCTGTTTCTTTTGTGTCCTTTTCTGTCCAGGTCCCACATCTCCTCCCTCAACAAAACACTTCCCTGTGACCCAGTGGCTCCCTCTGATCTCAGTGCATCTTGTACTACAGTTGCAACTACTCAGTTTTCAATCTTAGGTGCAGGAAGGTTGCTTATTGGGGGGGGAGGGTAGAGGGAGGATCTTCCACATCCCTGCTCTGCTCAGTCCTGTTCTTGCCTTCCAAGCTGCACTTAATAGTAGTAGAGGTGCCAGCAGGCTCCTAGGGAGGGGGACTGGTGCAGCAGATTTAGCATTTCTCTCATATTTAATTGATAGGGGCTCACCCTACACGATTAGGGTCTCCCTCATGCATGATAGCAGAAAAGACTATCTAATTTCAGAATTGATTGTGTTATTCAGACATATCTGAAAAATTATACAATCCTTACGTTTATTCTATTCATAATGTAAATGTATTACATATGCCAGTTACAAATTTGTAACTGGTGAAACCTCTCTCTTTGCATCTTAAAATCAATCATCATTGTATTTAGGTTCTTCAAAAATAGCCACAACAGCAACAACAACAGCCCAAACCACAACCCTTAAAATGCCCTTTAAAAACTTTAATGTTATTTGCAAATATATTTTAAACCTCATTTGAAATTTCCCCCCCCCCCCACAAGTCTGAGGTTTGTATTCTATCCCTGCCCTCTTTTTTTAAAAATTATTGTTGGTAATACGGGAAATACATCTTTGATGGTTTCCCCTGGGCTGAGGATTTTGTAAGTTGCTATTACAACAACTGGAAGAAAATACACTAAGGACTAAACTATCAAAGGGCTTTAAAGTGTGTACAGTGAAGAGTCAGCAAATGGTGTGGGGAAGTCATCAGATTCCTCTTTAATTAGTGAATTGGATAACAAATGGCTAACACACACCGTATTGTGGATTTTCATTGACCCCAAGGTTCAGAGTATTCTTCCTGATGAGCATTGCTGAAAGACTCACCCCAACAATGCTCATTAAGGTAAGGGCTGTTGCATAAGCTTGACAGAACTTTAAAGATGTTTGTATTGTACAACCTTTGTTATGCCCAATAATAGTCATAGTTAAGCCCTTCTCTCTCTGAGCCAAAGATATTTATGCAAAGTATTTATTACATCTTATTTCAAATGAGTCAATTGGTTTTCCGTAGCTGAGTTTAAAAACTAAATGTAGGAAGTTAGCAATATTAAGAATTATGAGGCTAATTAATTGTATGAAAACACAGTCTCGGCTTGAGGTTGTTTTGGGTATCCCAGTAGGATGGTATATTATGGAGTACAAAAATAAAATGATGGTTCAGCAGGAGTTTACTAATTTAATAGTTTATATTACATGCAATATATCATTGCTATTCTGCTATAAGGCCAAAAGTATTTCCATTTTTAGATATTCAAGAATAAGATGACTCAAAGTACTTCACAACCATTCTGCCTGAATTTTTAAGATGAAACTTAATATTGTAGCTTGCTTTTTCTCAAACAGCCAGTTCTTTTACTCCTTACTCTGCCAAACCCCCCCTTGGCTTTAGTTTCCCATGACTGGAACCACTGCATTTAACCTTATACTGGTGATGTTTTGTTCATTATTCTTTAAGTACTGCATAAAAGCTCCCACTGCTTCTGTAAAAATAGAAGTGGAAGGTATAGCAAGTCTGGGATACTGAAATAAATAGAAAGTGAAGTCAGGATGTTACCGCAGGAAATAAAAAAAAGCATTACCCTGCCAATTAACCACCATGAGATATTGACAGTGGGACATACCTTGCAGCAGCTAGACCTTCAAGAAATTTGAAAGTGTTAAATGGACAATTTATTATGCTCAAATAACTTTTCCAATTGCAGCTACTAACTAAGGTGACTGCAGCAGAAAAAGCCATACGCAAAATTTCCCTAGTGAAAATGTTTTTAACAGCAGAATTGTCCCAGCAAAGCTCAATATATAATGAATTCTGCATCATATGTTCAATGAAAATGTCAATAGTTCACGCTTTCCTTTGTAAACTATCTTTTCAAGTATATAAATATATATTTTAAATTTAAGAATGTAAGGGTCGGGAGACTTGTTATTCTCACATTGGATTGTATTTTCTTGTTTCAGTCTACATTCCAGCTTGAAATATGGGCCTTTCATTTTTATGTTACATACACCTAACCACTTCCTGGTCTTTTTAATCTTAAAAAGAAATTCTGGTCCCTCTGAAGCAAGCAGCAAAATATCTACTGATTTTAGTTAAACTAGGCTTTGGCACATCTGAACCTTGACACCCTGAAATGGTGCACACAGCTCTGACATCCACACTTTAATGGGCCAGGTCTTTAGCTATATTTACTAGCAGGTAGGTGGTGCTATGATTACCTACCCTCAATCAAAGTCAGGCAATTGTAGGTCTGCAGAAATCAGAAAAGATAGGACCTTTGTCAGTCACCTCTCATTTTATGGAGTTTTTTATTTTTAATTTATAACCTTAAGAGATAGAGAAGGAATAACCCTAACCAATCCTCCATTTCAGAAAGCCATGTTCTCTGTTCCTCTTTCTATGAACTGGATGTATTTTGGTCTCACACTTCAGGATCGTATGACCCTAGAAAATAAACCCAGAAAATTCAAATATACACAAATAATTAATTAGACTCATAGACTCATAGACTCATAGGTCAGAAGGGACCAATATGATCATCTAGTCTGACCTCCCGCACAAGGCAGGCCACAAAACCCTACCCATACACATTTATAACAACCCCGAACCCATGACTGAGTTATTGAAATCCTCAAAAGTGAGATTTGAAGACCTCAAGCTGCAGGGAATCCACCAGCAAGCGACTTAGTTCACAAAATCCTAACACTTCAAAATTGTTAGTCACTCCAAACAAACAAACCCCAATGACAATATTTCTATCTTATGATCGACCACATCCTATATTGGTTTATGACCATAGATCTTTCCCCTACATTTCCTATCAGGTTGTATTGATTATTTTGGTTGTGTTTTAATATGTGTCTAGCATATTGACTTAACACTTTCCTCCAAGCTGCTTCCTAATAAATCAGAGTGGGTCCATTTTGTTCTACATCATGACGGCTCAAATACAAACTGAACCTCTTACATCCTGAAGACACCACTGAGGAAGGTATTTTAATTAATATAAGGATTATGCAACTGGTATCTTTTGCAGTTGGGAGTCCTTGGGAGGAGTGGGTACTAAGCACATTGTCCTTTCCCAAGACAACCACCAGAGTTGGCTCAAAATGTAATCCAACTTCAAGTTCTACTTTTTGGTGCAGAGACCCTCTGTGCAACAGAAATGTCCTTGTAGAAGTGGGATGATATCAGGCAATGAAGCTGTGATTTTGGCAGCCTTATAGATCTATAAGTTCTCCCTGCCCATTTGATGTCTAGGCAAACCCCACCACCTGGCAGAACAGTGCTAGAAAATCATGCAAGAGGAGCCTTATAAAGTTTCACTTTTTCTAGCCTCTCCTAGAAAGTATGTGTGTATATATATCTGGTCCTATCTGACTTTTTTATACAGACACAAAAATATTTTAAGCTTCATGTCCTGGATAGGAAAATGTCAATTTTTAAGACAAAACCTTTAGGATCTAAGGATGAAATTCACCAGGTGAAGAGAGGGATTTTATAATGACCAGGGATTGAACCTGGGACATCCACTTCTAAAAGCATAAGCCTCAATACCTCTAGGTAAAGGCATAATTCCCACAGCTGGAAACTGTAACAGTCACATTCTGTGTGGTCTGGGCACAGTGAGGTAAGTGTATTGCACACAACAGTGGGTTACATTTGAGTTTCCTGCGTACCACTTAACCCCAGCGTAAGCCCATCATTAAAGGCTGGAGTGGAATGAATGTCAGACTTGTCTGAGTTTTCTGCAGAGGGTGAATCTCTTTCTAAACAAGCATAAAATAGAATTTGAGAAAAGAAATTAATTCCTAGAGGAAAAACTTTGAGGAGGATTAGGTAGCCCTGATTTACCTGTAGACATGGATTCAAATTTTAATAACTTTCAGTTGAACTGAGTGTGATGATCTCAATGTATTTCCAGGGGGCATTGCCTACATCACAAAAAAGCGTTACAACTGGTAATCTCAGTTTACTGTTCATCTGTCACTTGGATGCCTGAGGTATTGCAGATCAAGCAGAAGATGAAATGGTCCCTCTATCTATAAAAAGATTGCATAGTGCTTACTGACATTAGGCCTACCTTCACCTAGTGCTATACAATTCTAACATAGGAGAACTGGAGTCCACTCTATTTTTTTATTGCATACTATTGTATAGCTAGATTGGGCCAAATTCTCGAATGAGGTAAACTGGTGTAACTCCACTGAGGACAGTGGAGCTATGCTGTCAAACACCAGCTAAGGATACAGCCTATAAAGCATGGGAAATTCACACAATTTTATAAATTAGTCTTTTACATACTTTTGTTCAACAGTATAATGTCATTTCCTGTAATAATACAGTATATCTATCATTACAGTATATAAAAATAACGTAGACTGCAATCTTGCACTGGCAGGATGATTGATGGGATAATCTAACAGATATATTTCCATCTCTGACTTCTCCAATTTAGGTTTAGGATCAGATATTTTAAAACAAATTTCAATTGCAACTCCAAACAAAATGCCTTCAATGGCACAGATTTGTTTTTTTCCATCTGAAGAACTAGAATTTAAGTTAAAATGCTGATTACAGACTAAAAACATCAAATTTAGTCACTTGAGAATCAACAGAAGAGTAAATACTGAGCTACACTGAGTTGTATGCTGTATATATTTAGCTTGTTACTCTATTAAAATACAACAAATCACGGGAGTGTGTCTTCTGGTTTGTGTTGTGACTAGAAACAAGAATTACAGCCCTTATAGAACATGTTGGACAGTGCATGTGTATATGTAAATAGGTGTTTTATTTAAAACAGTCATATATATAAGCAAAACTCTGCCCCCTGCTCCCCACTCATTTTTTTGCTGTCAATTTTTATTGCAACTAGGATGGAGCATCATTTGACACAGGAAAGTTGAAAGTTCCCAAAAATCTCTACTTAAAGCCCAGGAAAGGAGGAAATTGAACCAGCTAGACAAGGACTTGCCTATAACCAGCACCATAAACAATTCCTTTGTGTAAACATGATAAATGTAACTTCTAATGTAAATGTAACTTCTAAATGTAAACTTTCTAAGCCCATTCTTTTTTTAAAAACTTAGCCCATTTCTTCTATTTCGGGATGGGTGCCTTTGGAAAGATATGTATAACCCAGAAAGAAAATAGTATACAATGTTCAAGACTGACTAAACTTTTAAACTCCTACTTCTCCCTGGGAAAGACCAAAGCATCTGTTTGTTTGTTTTTCAAATCTTCATTCTGATAAGAGCAACACATGAAATAGAGAGAAACAGTACTACATGACCTAAATAACTTGGCTTTTGCTGCCAAGCTTGGCACAGTTAGAGACTGCTGTCTGAGCAATCTATAGGGTAGAAAATGTGTTTGCAAATTATTTGACTAAATAAGTAAAAAAAAAAAAAATCACGTTTGTGGACTTTCCATAAGCAACAAGCTGCTAAATTCCTCAGGTACATTCTTTTCTAAGCTCTAACAGACATATACTTGCATACATAAGTAAACATTTATATTTACATGTGACAGAGTTTAACTTTTATGTAATCACATCTGGCCTTCAAAATGCTCACCTGGCTAGCCAAGAGCAGTTCTAGCCCTGTGCTGATGTGCCCATGAGCAATGGAGACACCTTCTGGGACGAGAGGAAGAGATCTTTACTGGCAACAGTTGAAGCAGTGTTCCGCATGACCTCTCATCTTTCTCACTCCCCAACGTCTGTACCACCTGTTGCTGCTGCTGTTGGCCACTGGGATGGTGCTGGGGCAAGAGGATTACCACAAATGGGAGCCAGAGGAGCATGAGAGGGGCTTGATCCAGTTTGATGGCTAGGCAGATAGTCAATGTGAACTCTTTGTTTCAGCCCCACCCTACCCTATCACACTTCCCCCCAAAACTAGTAGCTGGATCGCTCCCTCATGTTTCCTTCGCCATGCTTCTCTGGCCCCCACTTGTGGTAATCATCTGGCCCCAACACCACCCTAATGTCCAATGGTGATGCTGGAGTCTAGGCTGATGACCAGTTTTGGTAACTGGAAGGGATGTTTCCCATATGCCAAAATCAGCAAAGGGCTATGTGAATTTCTTCAGTTTAGCCCTGGCCCCCAGGTGGCCTACTTTTGGAGATGGTTTTAAGTTACAACTGTTGCAACTTTAACTGGTAAGACTAGTGTTTTAGAAATGATCAGACTGAGTTCACTATAAGCCCATTGGCTGGGTGGGTACTGCTCCTGCCAGCACTGCATGTTGGGAGTACACCTCTATGTCTCAAGCAGCTGGTGGCTCATCTGAGCTCTTCTACCTCTGCTGTGAATGAGGAAAGCAAGCTGAGACTCATTTCACTCTCACTGGCAGGCCTAAGGGTATATGGCCTTCAGACCCACCCTCAAGATTCTAGTTAGCCAGGCCATTGATGCCAGTTGAGATCCTTCTGGAACAACCTTTCTGGGTAGTGTGGGATGGTTACCCCAATTTGGTAAAAGTCTTAAATAGTTGCAGACTCTGCATTTAGCCAGATTACGGGGTCTCTCTCTCTTTGTTTGGGTCTCCACATTAACGCTTGCTGAAATAGAATGTTTGTTCTGCAGTATTAACGACATGCTAGAAAAGTTGCTTTATATCCCTCTCACACAACAAAGAAGCAAATGAGAGTAATTTGAATCTGAAGAACATTCAGGATATGTGATGTTTGTGGAAGTGACTTGCATAAATTAACACACCAGAGTTGATGCATATTCAAAGCACTTCAAAATGTAAGCGCATGGTAGAAAGTACCCTTTGTGTTCCCTGAGAGAACAGCATTTTTCCTGTATTCAGGAACTATATTAAATTAAGATATGAAAGCAAGTTTTGGTAATTTATAGGATTTTGGAATCAAGATGGTTGCATAGCTTTTTTAGCTAATAGAATGACTCATGAATTTTGGATAAACCCAGATTAAGGGATCAATCCTATTCCCACTGAAATCAAACTCACCTGGCTTTTTAACATTTGATTTTGCATTAAGTTCCCATTAAAACCAGAGGACAAATCACAGACAGTCTCGCGAGTTTGCAGTTCATACAGAAATATGATATTTTCTACCTTACTTCTCCTTGTCAACATAAACTGATGTAATTTACAGGTATCAAACATTTAGGATTTGAATTCAGATCAAGGATTTCATTCTGGTCAGTGTTCATTTCCTTTAGACTTGACAATGAATTACAAATTGCTTGGGCACTTTTTGATCAACAAATATTTAATTAGTTGGTGAGTTTGACTTTTTTTGTTTGGTTGGGTTTTGGGTTTTTTTTTGTTGTTTTTGTTTTTGTTTTTTTTAAATCAGACCTTCAACTGCTTTCAGGTCAAGTTCTGAATCTGTGACATGTGGGCCCTGATTCATTCCTATGTGCACAGGAATGTGTGATTTTTATCCAGAAGGAGATATTCCACTCCCTACCGCTGCCCACCAGAAATGGAATAACTTTTCCTTTGAAAGCTACTGCCAAGAAAATACACTAAATGACCACATCTCCAGGGAACATTGGAAACGCTCCCTATCTAACTGGAGTGACCCATTTAGTAGTCTGTGCTAGGTGTCTCATAGACCCCAATGACTGGGGGCTGCTGGAAGCTAGAGTTGCTGTGTTCTGATCCAGACAGACTTTCTACCCGTGGTGACCGCAACATAGGTCCTGCTGGTGGGCGAAATTATGCCTATTATATTAATGTATCTAGGAATATACACTGTGCCTGGTCACCTTCCCAGCTATGGGCCATGCAAGTCAAACAGAAAGTGCGATCTGCATATGAAACAGTCATCTACCTGTAACTGTTGTTCTTTGAGAAGTGATGCAAGTATGTATTCTACTTAGGTGCATGCCTGGTACACTGGAAACTTTGCCTAGCAGATCCCCAGGCTATATAAAGGTGGCGCCACCCCGTTCCCATAAGTTCTTTCGCATTGAATGTCAGAAGTATGGACTGTTGCTGCAGAGATGAACCGTGATCCTGGAATACATGTCCACATCACATCTTGAAGAACAACCTTTTTTTCCTCTGAGTAGATGCAGCTGTAGTACAAGATGTAGGAAGTGGGATTGAGCATCTATTTAAATGAAGAATTCAGGGTTGACATCCCAAAGTTGGCATCTGAACTGGATGTAGCAGTGATAGAACAGTAGTTAGTAAAAGTATTCAGAGGACCAAGTGGCAGCCCTGCAAGTGTCCAATGTAGGAATGTCACTTAGAAATGCTCTTGACATTGCTGGGCTCAGTAACAAGCTCGCACAATTTGTGCTACCTTGTTTGCTCTTATGATACAGGAAGTTATCCACCTGGAGATCATGTATGAAGAGACTGCTTGACCTCCATTCAGTCTACATACGAAAATAAACAAAATGAGAAACAGAAACATTTGGCCCGATCTTGATAAAAAGCTAAATATTGCCTGACATCTCGTGTGTGAAGATGACATTCCCCTGGCATTGAATAAAACTTAAAGAAGAACACTGGTAAACATATAGCTCCGTTTAAGTGAAACTGGGACACCACTTTGGATAGAAACTGAGGATGCAGCTGGCAGGGTTACTTGTCTTTAGAAAATTGTGCATAAAGCGGGTTCCATCATCAAAGCCGGCAACTCACCCACCTTCCTCATAGACATTATCACCATAAGGAAGGCAGTTTCCTGACACAGAAAAGAAAAAGAAAAAGTTTCCAGAGGCTTGAACAGAGGCCCCCAGAAAGGCACTAAGACAGCATTAATGTCCCACAAAGGCTTATTAACTGGTGGGTGAAGACAAGTGATTTCTTTCAAGAAACTCACTGCCATGGGGCTTGAAAACATTGACTTCCCATTGATGGGCAGATGAAATGCTGAAATCACTGCCAGATGGACTCTCATGAAACTAAGTGCAAGACCAGAAGGCTGAAAGTGTAACACTTCTTCCAAGATATCCTGGATACAAGCCAGCTTTGAATGAACAGCTACTCAAACTAATACTATAACTATAACTATAAACATAATTTAAGATACTAACTACTATATACAAGAAAAAATGTTTCAAACTGAAATCGAAAGCACGATGTGAGAAACAATACACATAGCTCTGACTTTAGCCAAGAGTGGTGAGAAGGAACTGAGGGCATCAATATGGCACCTCTGCCCCTATAGGGCCAAAGGAGGGGTTATGGCCATGAGCACTCTCCCTATAGATACTGCTAGGGAAAGTTCTCCAGCTCTGGTGTACACACGCACGCACCCCCCAAGTAGAATACTTGGCTGCATCTACTCAAAGAAGGTTTACTCCAAACGAAGGTAACATACACCATAATGAGTTCATCAGTATTATTCCCATCACAGGTCTGATGAAATACAAGCCTCACAAAAGAAATAACTGAGTGAAATCATGGTCCCATTGGAATAAATTGCAAACCTCCCATTGAATTCAGTGGGGCCAGAATTTCACCCTATGTCTCTATACTCCAATTCTAACCAAGTCATTGCTTTAACTTTCAAACAGCAAACTGACTATTTTCTCTTCATAGATTCCCTCAATACATTTGTTTATATGATTTGTGAAATTGCCTGTTTTATGGATGGTCCTAGGCCAAGCCTGAACCTATACTTTAATGAATATTTAGAGACAACATGCTCGATTCCAAAATCACTGAAGAATTTTCTTGTGATGGATTTTTCTTATTCTGTCATGCACCTGATATTTAATAACGAAGGCATGAAATGGCAATTCATCCTAGATTATAAATAGTAAATATCAGCTCAAACAATCCTCAAAGTTTTGACTTCCCTTTTCTGTAAGGACCTTCACCTCATTTAATTTTAAAAAATGTTCTCTAAGCATATTCTATTAGAAATTTGTATTTGTTTCACTCAAGAAGGCTTTTTGAATAACCTCAATATATTGAAATATTAAACAGCTCCAAATAGCATCTTTTTTAAAAGGAGGAAAGTCCCATTATGATCAGTAAATTAAACCATCTGAAATGTATAATCCAGTTGTACAGTTAATGCATAAACGTATCCTTGTTCCATTAGCTAATTAAAAATTATGTAGAAGATTGAATATTCAATGACTTCCCTGAGAGACCCAAGCACTGTATCCTACTTCTTAAAAATATTAATATCTAATAAAAAAATGATGCAAAATATTCAAGTAGAGGTAAATTTAACAGCATCCTTCATTGCTTACTTTCCTCAGTACATGCTCAAACTGATTTAACTTTAGTAAATTAACCTGAGTTAAATTCAATGCACAAGGAGATTCTATGCAAGTTTTATTATTCTTTGAATACGTCACCTTGTTGGAAATTAAGTCTAGCATTAAGGAAGCTGTAACATCCATATTTATATAGTATAAGCCCTGTCTACACTACAGGCACATCAGCTAATCAGCCTGGTTGAAATCTTAACCATCTTTGGTAACCAACGACTGCTAAGCCAGTTTATACGCTGGTTACAACCATGTATGTAACTAAGTTAAGGGACAGCTAAGCTGTAATTAGCCACAGTCCCTAAAAGGCATTCTTGTATTTGAAATGTAGACAGGACTATTTTTTCCTAAAAAAAAATGAAGCCCTACGTTTGAGTCAAGTGGGAACCTATTTTATTCTAAAAGCACATACATAATTGCCATTAATGCCACGCATTCTACTCATGAACTCTAGATCAAGTGAAGCCTTTGTAACTCAGATTTTCAAATATTACAATAGAAGAGGATATTTAAAAACAAAACCTAATTTCTCTTTTGTGCTTATGAACATTTAATCAGAATACTTTCTTACATATTACTGTCCGCTGTAAACTCAGTAAAGCAGTAGTCACGCAATACATTCATATACGGAAGTAGTCTTCTCAAGAGAATTACTGTTTTCATCATGCCTGTACTGTAATTTGTGCAGTCAAGCCAAAACAATACGTTGGAATTTTGTTCTCTTCAATGCCTCTTATCAGATCTGTACTTTATAATGTGAGAGAAATGTGGATTACTTCTTCAGAAAAGGAGGTCAAGTGGAAGCTGAGTAACCTTGGCCTTTCTTAGACTGACAATCAAGACTAAATCTTCAAAGAAAGATAAAAAGCATTTAACTGCAACACTGTTCTTCTCATTCTCTTCAGTCACATACACAGTGATCAGAGTGCAATCAAAAATCTATTATGAAAAAATTCAGAAAAATTAGAAAATGGGACAATGTCTTCTAAAATAGTCATGTAATAGGAGTACAAGATTTGAAAAGACATCACTTAGATACTCATCTTTAGTATTAACAAGTTTGATGGATCATTAACAATAAATGCTTCAACATTAAATTTAGTTATATGCCTATTAATTCAAACCAAAACGTCACTAGATTAATAAGGTTTATGAAAACAAAATAAAGACAGAATCATGTTCAGATATATAAAGAAAAAGTACATTTACATGACATATTTTCACATAGCACTAGACTATGATAACTTTACTTCAACTGAATAATAGCTTACTGCTCAATTTCACTAAATATTTACTATCTAACATGAGTATGGGTATTGCAATCTGACCCTTACATAGTAAATGCATTTTACCATAGATTTATCTTTTATTTTTTTGGTCTATTTTAGAAAATGCTCAGGCATTGCAATGGATCTACTATATAAGATAACTGCTACTTCCAAAGTAGTCACTTTCTCAAGCTCTGAAACTTGGTTTACAGTGGATTCATAACAGTGTATGATTTTGCAGAAAACATTGTGCTCCATCTCTCTTAATCTCTGTGGTCTTTAGGAGTTAAGAACTTAATCTCTTAAAAAACACAGTAAGAGGACCAAAAAAGTGCTACCATGGCTAAACAATAAAATAAAAAGCAGTTAGAGGCAAAAAAGGCATCCTTTAAAAAGTGGAAGTTAAAGGAACAAAGTTGAGGAAAATAGAAAGGAGCATAAACTCTGGCAAGTGAAGTGTAAAAATATTAGGAATGCCAAAAAGAATTTGAAGAACAGCTAGCCAAAAGACTCAAAAAGTAACAGCAAAAAAAATTTTTTTTAAGTACAGCAGAAGCAGGAAGCCTGCTAAACAACCTGTGGGGCCACTGTACAATCGAGTTCCTAAAGGAGCACTCAAGGAAGATAAGGCTATTGCAGGGAAACTAAATGAATTCTTTGCATTGATCTTCACAGTTCAGGATGTCAAGGAGATTCCCAAATCACAGCAATCCTTTTTAGGTGGCAAATTTGAGGAAATGTCCCCAACTGCGGTGTTATTAGAGGTGGTTTTGGAGCAAATTGATAAATTAAACACTAAAAAGTCAGCAGAACTAGATGGCATCCACTCAAAAGTTCTGAAGGAACTCAAATGTGAAATTACAAAACTAACTACTGTGGTATGTAAGCTATCATTTAAATCAATTTCTGTACCAAATAACTTGAGAATAACTAATGTGACGCCAATTTTAAAAAAAAGACTCCAGAGGCGATTGAGGCAATTCAAGGCCGGTAAGCCTAATTAATAGGCATACAACTAAATGTAATGTTGAAGAATTTACTGTTAATGATCTATCAAACTTCAGTATCAGGCAAACTGGTTGAAACTATAGTAAAGAAGAGAATTATCAGACAAATAGATTAATACAATTAATCTAGGTAGGAATAAATTATCAATTTTCAGAATGCATAGAGGTAAACAGTGGTGCCCCACAGGAGTCTCTACTAGGACTAATACTGTTCAACAAAGTCATAAATGAACCGAAAAAAGGCAGAAACAGTGAGGTAGTAAAATTTGCAGATGATACAAAACTACTCAAGATAGTTAAGTCCAAAGCAGATTGCAAAGAGTTACAAAGGGATCTCACAAAACTGGGTGACTGGGCAACAAAATGTCAGATGAAATTATCAAATTGTTGATAATTGCAAAGTAATGCACATTGGAAAACAGAATCCCAACTAGACATATAAAATGATGAAGTCTAAATTAACTGTTACCACTCGAGAAAGATCTTGGAGTTACTGTAGATAGTTCTCTAAAAACAGCCACTCAATATGCAATGGCAGTCAAAAAAGCTAACAGAATGTTGGGAATCATTAGGAAGGGGATAGAGAATAAGAGAAAATATCATATCGCTTCTTTATAAAACCATGGTACACCCACATCTTAAATACCATGTGCAGATCTGGTCGTCCCATCCTAGAATTGGAAAAGGTACCGAAAAGGGCAACAAAAATGATTTGGGGTATTGAAAACCTGCCATGTCAGGAGAAATTAACAACACTGGGACTTTTCAGATGGAAAATCATGACTGGTTCTATTCTTTCCCTCTGAAGCACCTGGCATTGGCCACTGTTGGAAGACATGGCACTGGGCTAGATGGACCATTGGTTTGACTCAGTATGGTTGTTCTTATGTTCTAAAGAAGACTACTTTTAGGTAGAAAAATTAAGCTGGTGCTGTGTATAATATTCTGTTGTGATACCTTGGTTCTGTCATGTGTAACAATCCAAACCTTGGGTCAAATTCTGCTCCTAGTTACACCAGTGTGAATCCAGAGTAACTCCACTTAGAGCCCTGGAGTTACTCCAGTGTGATGGCAGAACAACAGAGCAGAACTGAATCCTTTAACTCTGAATGTCATGCTTTTCCAGCTTATGTTGGTCCTTCAAACATTATTTTGACAAAGTTTATAGTATTTAATTCTGTTATGGACTTTGTGTCATGCAAGAGGTACAAAGAGTAAAAACAGGCCTAACAATGGTGACATACATTATTGTTCTCGCTATGGAGAGTAACACTATCACATTTCTACAGGCTGGCAAGAGTTGTCACTTTCAATTACCATTGCTTCCACTTACCGTAGTCATACAGGACCTGGTGCAAGATCACATGTCATATCATGGGGCTAGAAATGATAATGCAAGTGATTTCTTTAATGCAAAAACAACAAATATGAAATTTACATATCAGGGTTTTTTCTTCATGGGTTGGGGATGAAGAGAGGCTATACATATATCTGATGTTAATTAGTTTTCCTATGGCTTTATAGTACTGCACTGCAGTGGTTTGGTATTTCTTCTGACACTACACCTCACTGGGCCAACTCTTGCAGTATTTTCTCAGGCTAACTCCACTGGAGTTTGAGTAAGGAAAGTAAGTTGTATTTATGCCATTTCAACAGAATTTTTAAGATGTAGCAGACATGATGAGGAGTCCTAAACTAGAGATTTTCACATCAGTAGCTATAGATAGATAGAATGTATAAAAAGCATTTCTTACAAATCATCCCCAGCAAGGTAAGTGCAATGGCAATTTTTGATAAATTTCACAACCCTCTGCCCCAAATTATTCTAGCAACCTCTACCAGGAAAAAATGGATTCAATTTCCTGTGGCTCACACCTTAGTAGGACCCAACAATTTCAATTTGGGATTCAAATCTCATGACAGGCCTCCCATTTTCCCAAATGGGCAGTATGATGCTGTCTGGATTAGAGGTGACCAGTTATAAATGTTATTTAATATCAATATTGCAAAATTACAACAACTTTTTCAAGATATGCCATGTCAGGTACCATTGTAGAGCTTCTAATTTGCTAAATATAATAGTGTTTATATGCATATAAAATCTGTGTATCTGAAGTTAGATATGACTGTCCATCTGGATTTCAAATGTGTTTGTTCCTAGAGTAATTGTTTGTATCCAGTCTAGCTTGTTTGTGAATGAACAATGCCATTTGATGCCCCATCAAAGGATACTTAGCTTTCACATTGGGACATAAAAGGAGTTCATGCCTACCTGGTGAGCCTTCCTGTGGACGCTTTAGCCAGGTAATAAGTAATGGCTGCTCTTATGACTCAACAAAGCATGAAAAGGCATATGACTTGCTCAGGTGGCCCTGGACTCCCATCTTGTTCCTGTGAATTTCCACAAGCTTAGCTAGAACAAAGAGCATCCACCCACAGAGCAGAAGGGATATAAGGCCCTGAAAACCCATCCACACCTTGTCTTCATTCCTGCTTTCTACCTCTGGATCAACTCATCTACACCAGAAGCAGTGAAACAAAGGACTGAGTCCCACCCATAGGATCTATATGAGCCTGCAAACTCCACTGTTCTACTGAAAATCTGATACATATGGACTTTACAGTCATTTGTATGTATTTGATTGCTTTGACCATTTAACATCTCTCATTTTTTCTTTCCTTTTTATAAAAACCTTTAGTTTTAGTTACTAAAGGATTGGCTGGCAGCATAATATTTTGGGTAAGATCCAAACTCATACTGATTTGGTAATCTGGCTGATTTTTGGGGGTCAAGAGAACTTTTTGGTAAAGAGAAGAGAGTTTTAATTAACATACGTCTTTACTGGACCTAACCGTTGATTGAGAGCCTGAGACTAAAATGTAGCAAAGGGGGCTGTATATCTTTTCTTTTAGCTTCTTGATAACCAGTGTGGAAGATCAGAAGCACTGTTTGTGACTGGCTGGTGAATCTAACTGTGCTGTTAGCCTCCAGTTTGGGACAATCTGCTCTCCTTTGGCAGCCTGCCCTGCCCTTGGCATTTTAAGTTGGGCTACCCTAGGAACAGATGGGTCCCAGACACAGGCAGCATGTGTGATTGGTGGATTTATAGCCTATCACAGTGCCCTACTAGTTGGCATGCCTCATCTCTCTTGAAGCAATAGTCAGGTAGGATGAGCTTGCCTTTGCTCTCTTATTGGCTACCGAATCAGTCAGTCAATCTATCTTATTGACTCCCAGACACTATCTTTATTTGCAGGATGGTGGGAACAAGCATATTCTTTTAAAATACAATCGAGTCTGCTTTAGTGGATAGGCTCGGGACCAGACAAACCTTATCCACTTATGCGGAGTATTCACTTATCTGAATTTAGGGTTTTACATGCACGGAAGTTATACAGTCAGGTCCGCTTTAGTGGATAGCCTTGGGACCAGACAAACCTTATCCACTTATGCGGAGTATTTACTTATCCAAAGTCATTAACATGTGAAAATGGGTTACTGGACTAAAAATTTTTATCCACTAAAGCGGATTATTCACTTAAGCAATATCCACTTGTTGGGGGTTGGGGCACTACACTAGGTAATTCAGGTTAATGGAAGGCCACAAGTGCCGATGAAGTATTCCTGTGCTAGGCTCGACCCCCCGTTTCCTCCCTTTCTCTGATCTTCTGGGTCACGCTGACACCGTTTCGCTACTGTAGGCTAAATTAAATGGGCTTGTACTGGAATTATTTGGGTTTGTTTATCAGTATAAGATACAGTGCAGGTGTTATATGTTGTTTGCAGCTCTAGTGCGTGCTTGCCGCATGATCAGAGTACCCACTGGCTACCCCTATCCCTGCTAGCCAATCACGGGGCTGGTTGCAAGGCGTGATCAGTCGGCCCGCCACAAAGCAAAAGCATGTAATGGCTGTAAATGCCTGAAGGGAGGAAAGGGAGGGGGAAGAGCCCCCTGTTGAAATTAAGTAAAGTATAAATAAAGTTGTGGCTTGCTGCTTTGGCGCGCTTGATTTGAGACAGTCTCCCTGCGCCATTTGGGATCCTGAATAAACAACTTATACAAGGATTTCTCCGTCTTGGTGTCTGATTGGGATAATTGCGCACCAGGCTCGAACCTAAACTGCTGGGGCCTCAGCTAAGGGTCCTCCAGGACCACCAACACACTTAACCAAACCCATTTTACATTGAAAACATTATGATCAAAACAGGACCATGGAAACAGTATCCACTTATGCGGATTATCCACTTATCAGGAATTCACTTAAGAGGAGCAGACTGTACTGCATTGGAATAACTCTAGGGTTATGGATTGGTATTTTCTTTTCTGGTAACTGTCAGCTATATAAACACTGTACTCAAAGCACATGCCTACTTCCATTACCGTACAAACTGTGATTTGGGAGCAAAGAGGGTCAACTAAAGTGATTTTCAGTAGTCAGCAAAGATGTGGCTGAACACAGGCTCCCCAGTGAAAACCTGAGGAAGGAACCTTCTCATACAGCAGATTGTTTCCATTTTTGTCTTTATTTGGAACATGTAATAGGGATACACTGTTTAAAAAGGAAGCCTCTATTTTTAGACCAATTTTTCTTTCCCCATAGTAGTTGTCATGTGGACTGGATTGGGGGGGGGGCGTTTGTGTTATTTGACATTAACATGTCAAAATCATAGCGATTCATGTGAGACATACCATGTCAGGTGCCGTAAGAAAGGTTATGATATGCTGAATAAGATGATAATATTTGTGTTCATGTATAATATGTGTGAGGAAAGTTATGGAGATCTTTGATATACCTGTATTTCAAAATGTGCTGTAGAAGACACACCCCAGACAGAGAGGCCGCAGGACAAAGGCCTGCTTAATGGCCCATCAAGACCTTTACAGATGCCAAAGGCCTAGGAAGAAACTAAAGGCATACCTGAAGAGTTACCAGGATTGGCCCATGTGACTATGGACTCCATTTTGGTTCCTGTAAAATTCCACAAGCCACATGGCCAGCAACAGAGGGTATATAAGATCAAACCACAGAAACCATTTTGTCTTTGTCTTGTTCTTTGCTCCTGTCCAGCTGCGGACACACCTCTGGATCAACACACTTTGCAACTGAACTGAAGGACTTAGACCCATCCAGTTACTGGATGTACGCCAGAGGAACTATACAAGCCTGCAACTCCACAATTGTCCTAGAAACCTGATGTATATGGACTTTTAAATCATTTGTATGTATCTGATTGCTGTAAGCCTTTAACACTTCTCTTATTGTTTGTTTTTTCTTTTATTAATAAACCTTTAGTTTTAGTTACTAAAGGATTGGCTGGCAGCGTGGTATTTTGGGTAAGATCCAAACTGGTAGTGAACTGGTACTGTGGTTATCCTTTGGGATCAGAGGGAATCTTTTAGTAAAGAGCATGGAGTTTAAATAACAGGTCTCTTTACTGGACCAAGTGGCAGTTTGGGAGCCAGAGACTGAAATGCAGTAAAGGGGGCTGTGTGTATTTGCACAGTGGCTTCTTGATAACCAGTGTGGGGAATCAGAAGCACTGTTTGTGGCTGGTTGGGAAGTCTGACTTCAGTGTCATCCACCAGTGCTGGGAGAATCTGCTCTCCTTTTACAGCCTGCCCTGACCCTGGCATTATCAGTGGGCTACCCTGGCACGGACGGGTTACAGTAGTTATATTTTTTGTTCGAAGTTCAGGTGTCAAATTCAGCCTTTGTGTAAGTGTGGTCAATTCCACTAACTTCAATGGAATCACACTTATTTACAGCAGCAGTATATTTGGCTTCAAACTACAATGTGTTTTGCAACAAAATGTCTGGAGCTGGCTTCACTTCCATCCCAAAAACTAACAGAGGTTAGAGAGTGAGACAACTTAAGAACACATTGTAAGATTTGACTTTGGCTTTATCACTGAATTCAAATTTAAAGCAACCTATGGTAGCTAAAACTGATTCTTCCTAAAGACAAAGGGCCAGTTATGTAAATTAATCATGGAGACTAACTTCTAAATGACTATTATGTCTTCTGGGCTTATTAGGCCATTGTTGGATCTCAAAATGGGAAAAACAGGGACATTTGAATGTTTAAATACAAAACTGATACTATAGAAATACCCAAGATACAATATCTCAGGCAGTCAGTTTAATTAAGTTATTGCAAAAAGTTTTAGGCCAAAGGGATAACCTGCAGAGTTGTGTCTAAGTGTTTGTTGACCTGTTACATGTTGGCAGAGCCAATGATGATTTCACTACTAACAGAATATTAATTATCAGAAAGTTAGGGGTCACATGGAGTAATAGGCGAACTTCTTAATGCAAAAGAGAATGCTTCTCACACTTAACCAAACCATTTGATCTAGAAATTAGGTATGTAAATGTACACGAATGTAAAGCTTGATAGAGTAAATCTCATTTTAGAGGATTTTATCTGAACCTGAAGTACTTGTGAACCATTATAGTTATGGGTACCGAGACAGCTTTGCATCCCAAGTTTCTCAGTTAACAGGGGGTTGTTTTCTGCTACAGTCTGTTTAATTATACAGTAGAACCCCATTTATCTAAGCCTCCATTAACTGAATCACCAGTGCACAAACAGTGTTTCTCAACATTTTTGTTGCAACTGCTCAGGTCCCCACATGCCACAATGCTGTGAAGCTAAGTTACATGCTTCAGTTCTGAGCCCCACTTGCCAGGGTTATCAGAAGCCAGAACCCTGCCATATGGAGAGGGGTCAGATGGTTTAAAATCAACTCTGCATATTACAATAACCTCTTTGTGTATTCTCCTCATCTGAATTTTTGATTAACCAATCTGGCCCCTGTCACTATTAGATCAAATAAACGTAGTTCCACTGTATATCACAAGTTGAAAGCCATGTTTGCTGATGAATTTGCATTTTTAGATTTTTTATACTGTAAAGATTCTTAGTCAGGAGATTTTTATCCTATACTATACTATACATTCTTCCCCCCCCCCCCCGACATTTGCTGTTAACAGTTGTGAAGAGCCTACATTAAAATCAGAAGTTGAACTCTTCAGATCTTCATTTTAAATGCAATTAAAAACAAAACAAAAAAACCACCATCACCATTGGACACATGCATGTTGTAAGAACTCCACCCCCACTGTTTTTCAAGAGTTTTTATGACCATAAAACCCACAAAAATAAGTCCTTTTTCAGAATCTCAAGGTATGAATTCACCCAAACAACGTATAGCTCAGATAAAAAAACCTATCACCCAATGTACTTGATTTGACAATGTCTGCTTGGAACAACGCAGATTTGCGTCTCCCCAGTAGATGGGACTCAAATCATTGGCATTTTCAAACATTTCCAGAATTGGTTTCTCCATTTACCCCTGGACTGTAGATTGAGATTGTATCCTAATAGCTCCTCAGATTAGATGTTTAATGCAATCAAGCATTACAAAAGGGTTACCAGCAGGAGTTTTTGCTTCCCATTTCCACCAAGACCGTACATGCTCCCTCTACTGAGCAGTGGTAGTGTGACATGTGCAAAGATGTATTGGTAACATAAGGTCAGTTTGTGTGCGCGAGCGCGTACTCACATCTCTGTGTGCACGTGTTATATATAATGGGAAAATTTAAAATGTTGCAATTTCGTTTAATTTAAAAATACTGGCCTCTGAAATACAACTGACTGATTCTAATGTCACTGTTGTAATGTGGATGTGCAAAAATCGGTTTGATTAACAAAGGGATGTTGTTTGATGGGGTAAACAATAGTCAGTGCCAAAGGACAGCATGGGTCATTCCATTTGCTTAATGTCAATACAGTATTGGTTGGGGGTCCAATCCTGGACTAGATAATTGTTTTAGGGAAAACCCAGTCAAGTAAAGATAGAACACTCCCTGGAGAAAGAATAACCAGTTTTTCAGAGGAAAAAAAGTCTTAGCATTCACAGTCCGGGGTGTTCTCCTATTCACTTAACTTTGGTGTGAGGCACTACAGACTTGTGCTCAGGAGTGCTGGAACAATTTTATAGTGGGGGTTCTGCGAGCCACTGAACCGAACTGGAAATCTTGTATAAAATGGAAACCACTTCAACCCAGGGGGGTGTGGTAGCACACCCTGCTCCTCTAGTTCCAACACTTATGCAAGTGCTTGACAATTACAGTAACAATGTCATATGATAACTAGTTTTCTGAATAAAATTTGTGTTGTTTATTCACCAAAATTGTGTACTTTTCTATTTGTCCATTCCATATAATATCAAAAAAATCATATTGCCACTACATTACCACCTCACAGAGGCATCCAAAACAGGAAATTTCTGACATTTAAAAATTGGCTCCTAGTAAAGTTCATTTCTGTACCAGTTTTGTCTGGTCATTTTTCCATTTGACAAACATTGATTATTCCCTCAACCTCTGAGTTTCAATTAGAAGGCCTGTACTTCGTGACAAAGTTCCTTTTACAGTCACTCTCTTCATGGGCATGCTTATTTTAATCACAAAATGGGTTTAAACAAAATATTTCTAATAATCTATTTCCAATATTACAATTTAGATGAAGGAATACTCCTTTACAAAAAAGATAAGCACTTGGTAGTTTTAGATTAAGTGATATAAAAGGGAGGGAAAGCAGAATACCTAGAAAAATATAATCTTAGACACTTAGTCTGATAAAGCCATGATACATTTCCCAGGAGCCTCAGTAGAGGGGAGGGATCTGAACAACATGTAATTCACATGAAATTTCTCTTATTACTACTGATATTGGATCACAGAGTGCAAGCAAAACATTTATCATTGCCATCTACTCTGCTGGTTTTTACTCTCAATTTTGAGAGGGTTTTTAATTTGTGAAGTGTTCAGCAACCAAAACATTAACATGGGGTGGTACTTTATGAATAATATCATCAATGTATCCCCCATCGCAGGACTGAGCCCGTCCTTTCAGGTGTATAGATGGCAAAGGCCTATGATCTTTACCATCACTATATCTCTTGTGATCCAAACTTGCAAAACACTGCAGCATCTTGTTATTTCTAAATACTTCAAACTTTTTTGTTCTGCTTGCTTAATTGTGTACCCTTTCAATTAACAATTGTGATAGATGAGAGTGTCTGCATCAGCCCATTAGGTAAGATAGAGCCCAAAGGAGCTGCAATTAACAAGCCTTAACATCCCGCCCAGTTTCTGTAGGGAACTATAGGCATTATTCCGTCAAAAGGTTTGAGTTGAGGCTATATGCATCTGCATTGCCTCTCTGTTTCACCCACAAAGTCTAGTTCAACCCAATTCAAGGAGGTGAGTGTCCTCAGTTTCCATTCAACTCCTTTATGTAGGTGAATTTCACTTTAAACAGCCCTTAATATTACACAGAACTTGACACAGCTCATTCCTGTTTAACTCGGACACTAGACCCCAAATATCTTTCGATTTTGTGAGAAGGAGAATATGAAATTGCTGTTTACAAACACTCACCAATTTTCTTGTGCATGAGGCCAGGATGAATAATGTTATCAACATACAGTAGAGGAGATAATAGGTAGCCTAGGAGTTTGAAGGTGACTCTAGTTGCTTTATGAAATAATACAACTTTCAATAAGCAAGAAATGTTAGTGTGACACAGGTTGAGAGATGATTAGAGGAAGACAATCCAGTTACCTGTCAGGTCATCGACTTAAACCATTCTCTTAAATCTCCTGTGTTGTCATAGCCAACATCACATAACCTGTATAGATATTAGGCCATTTCCTTCCAGAACTACATGCATAACCATGCTTGTCCTAGTTCAGTGTAATTACTCCCAACGAATGTGTAATTCCCATGTGGGCAAATTCAAGGGGAATCTAGGCAGGGACTTTTATCTCAACAATAAATTTATATTACATAGAAATAAGACACTAAATAATAAAGCTGCCACTATTTACGTAGCAGATAGGAAATCTGACAAACTACATCTAGGCTAAAGGATAAGACCAGATTGAGGAATAGAAAGAACAAGAGTAATCTCTACCTTTAGCGAAACCCCACTGTGCCTTGTATTTTAGCGTTCTGTTAGTGTTATCTCATGTTACCATAAAGAATAGCAAGTTAAGGGTGATATTGCAAAAAGCCATGAGTTTCTTCTGCCATAGCTTCTAATATTCCTACTGTAATCAGACAGTGACACAGCCCTAGTGTTGAACTTGTATTTTGTGTTTATTGTAATATATTTGCAACAACTGCTGTGTCCAGGCCTGAAAGTCATCCACTTCACAAACTCACTCCCGGGTAAAATTACTATGAAAACAGAACTTGAATATTGATTATAAAATTAATCTCAAACTAATGTCTCCTGAGCATGCTAGCTTTCCTTATTCGGGCTTGAAATAATAGAAATATTTTCTTCCACAGTATCTGAAGGCGAGATGCTATGTAGTTTCATGATAGCATATCAAATTATATAAGGGAAAAGTGATGATCAAGTTCTGGTAGCTGACAATTATATCTAAATGGATTTCCCAGTGTGCTGCACTACCTTTTATTATACCTTGTAAAAATAACATTGTACTTAGTTTTCTGCACTTATATCTAGTGTACTACAAAAAGTAATCATGGCTATCAATGAATACAGGATTTTTAAAGAGACTCCCAACAAGTTTATAATTATTCGATTTATAGGCTATTAGGAAATCAAACAAAATTGTTGAAGTCATCACTGACTTGAATTTAAAACTTACAAAATGACAAAAATATGAAAAATTAATAAGAAAACCCATCAGCATACTCTTAAGAAGAAAATCCTAGCTACGGAGGCATTCAAAATGAGATAGGAATCTTTGAATTTTATACTCACTGACTAAGCTAATTTAACATTTATTCAATACCCATATTTGCTAATAGCAGTTCTGTGTTTGTATATGTGTGGTACTTGATCAGTCTTTACATACCTCAAGGTGATTTTGATATAAAAATAATAAAAATCTAAAGTGTATATTAAAGGAAGAATTAACAGGAAAGAATTTGAGTGAATTCACCCAAAATAAGACAAAAATGGACAAGTTGACATTTTGCCTGCTCCAATTTATAACTGATTTGTAATACACAATATGGGCTTTACTTCTTATTATTTGCTGAACAGGTGTTAAGAGCAAAAACAGAGACCTCTTCAGGAGCTGGAAGCCTCAGGGACAAGAGGCCTTCAGGGGTGCTCTCTCATTAAAAAAACTAATTAAAAGTTTTTTGAAAACTTTCATAATAAGGAATGTTCAAGTGACATGAACATGGAACATATGGCTTCTGATCTTATGCTTTCCTGAAGTTCTTTTCTTGGTGAATTATATTTCTGATGCTCAAGAACCCTTTTTGTATAGAAAATTTGAGTCTTATACCACTTGCAAACATGCAGATTGCTAAATTGATTTTGCACTTGTATTACTGAAACAATGGATTGCCAAATTCATCCTTAATTTAACTCCACTGAAGTAAATGGAGTGACATATAGGTTAGATTTGAGCTAATATGTTATATATATCACTGTCTGTGTGCTATTATATATGGTTTATCTTTCCTTGACCACTAAAATCTTTGTAACCAATTGTGAGATTAAGTAGTACAGTGATTTAATGAACTGACTTTCAACAGTAGAGACTTGGGTTTGTATTTGACTTGGGTCACTCAACTTGCAAAACAATTCCAGCTGCCTCAGCCTAGATTCCTTTTTTTTTTTAAAAAGCCCATTCAAACTGCTATAGTTGACTATGGGACCAATCTTGCAAGGTGCCGAGTGCCCTCAACTCCCCATATAGTCAAGGAAGGGTCTCTCGCAGAATCAGGCTACGGGAAACATTGCATATAGATACATCAAAGAAGTTTTCATATCTGGAGTTAGGACTACTGGTAATACATGTGGACTAAGCATATATACCCCCTTTGCCAAGCTATATTCTCTGCCAACAGTCTTGCATGTTCATAAGCAACAATGTTCACTTCTCCCTCTGTATGTTAACACGGAAGTAAGGAAAAAGAATGAATACAGCTCATAAGAAATTCGTTAAGTTTATGTGTTAAACTCTCAGAGGAAAGGAGTCAATTAAACATTATAGAAACCATTTCTCCATTTTATTTTGCAGGTACAGCATAACATATTATCATTTACTAAATTCTTGGTGTGGTCCCAAAAGTATAAAATACAAGTAAATGCACTGAACAGATTAAGGGCCTTACTTTGAAATGGAAACCATGAGGCATACTTCTGTGCTCATACAGATTTAATTGTAGGCATGAGGACTAATTAACAAATCTCACACTTTTTTCAATCTGCCTATTTTATTCCACCTTGTACCAAAATCAACAAATATATTGCTAAATTGAATAACTGCAACATTCCAATTTGCCAGCATAAATTTTCAGGCTGAATCCACTTGCAACCTTTATAACTTGGAGTTATGAGACTAAAAACAACATTACTTCAAATTAACAAAGATAGAAGTTATGATACAGTGTTAAAAAGACTATTCTATCTGCATATAAATATGCCTTTTCCTTGCAATTGTTCTGGATTACTTAGTCCAACATAAACTGGGAATTCAATTGCCATCTTTGGAACACATTGAATAATAGATTATATATACTAACCACACATCAAATATTATCTCTGTTACAGAAGGGATTTAGAAAGACATTTATATGTAAAATGTGCAATGAATATGCTTTAGCATGCTTCCTTTTCAGAAAACTGCATATAACCTATGAGTAAACTATATTAAAATATTCTTTAGCAAGTAGAATACCAAATAGAGTAAAGAAATATATTCACACATGTATAGAGTAAGCATAGTCTTTGAAGAACTCTTATCATAAGTGCCATCTTGTAATGATAGGCATATATACCACACTCCATGCTGCTTAAAACGCTAATTCCAATGGTCGAAGTAGTGCAACCTGAAGATAAAATATGTTAAGTACTTTTGTGACTCTACCATCAATATGAATAATGTAATCTAATCCTTTTCTTCTGCAATACCAATTCTTGAAGAACACTATGTTCCAGGTACTATCTGCATGAAATATCTGCCCACTAGTCAGGTGCAACAGATTAAATGATTTATTTAGCATAGTGTTAAACTTACGATGCTGTTTCAGCACCCTTGCTGCCCTACAGTGACAGATTTTTTCTCAAGACATTTTCTTTAAATACTTGAAAAGTCAGTGATTACATTATAGATTTAGGCACGACAGGAATCTATAATGGCCCCACTCTCTTTGTAGGCAATTTTGCAACCATGGAGCCTCTAAAGATGTGGGACAAGTCATGCATAGTCAGTTTTCTATACAAAGGGATCTTTAGAAATGAAATGACTTAGCTCAGATGTACACTGTATAAGACTAAGATGTGACCAACAACAACAAAAGTTCTCCAGAGAAGGGATAACTGGACATTGCCATTCAGTCTCTACAAACAATTAATAATAGCAAAAATATATAAACTGAAATATGTGCTATCCAAAATGTTTTATATGAAATCTTTAAGGCTTAACTGCAGTAACTAACAAGCTTCATTTATACTAGCAATGCCCTTGTTTAAGCATCGATTGAAGAGGAAAACAGTTCTGGGATTATTTATAACTTGCCATCACTAACTAAACTCCCCATTACAAAGTACCTTGACAGAGACCTACTTACTAGGAAAAAAAATCTGAAAATGAAAAATTCCTGATTAACCCAAATTGTATTAGAAACAAAATATACCAAGTGTTATATTGCCTCCAACAAGGTATTGATTTTTCTCTCAGTTCAGAATCTAAAAGGCAAAGGAAGACTATATAACCAATATAATATGTAAATATTGATTTTCTGTTGAAGTAAACATCAATATGTTTTGGCTCAGTCGATATTTACCTTGAGGAACAATACATTTTGATGTTCACTGAAATAAGAAGTCAATATAACTGTTGTTATGTATACTCAATCTTCATCAAAGACAGTGGAAAAAAAATCTTCATTTTGAATATACATTTCAAGGATGGCTGTTTCTCCTTTTTAATTACCGTAACAGTTGCTTATTTTGTAAAGAGATCCTTTTTGTTGCTGTGCTAAAAGTGTGTATTTTATTTAACAATGTGCAAACAACCTTAGATGTTTAAATTGGCATTTTAGATATTAAAACAACAAATATAATAAAAACACTTCTAAAGAGGAGGCGAAGAATTATTGCATCACATAAAATGCAGAAATAAGAGGAACAACATTGGCGTGGGGCAGAGCTGGCTAACCAACCTCTCATAGACTCATAGACTTATAGACTCATAGGTCAGAAGGGACCAATATGATCATCTAGTCTGACCTACTGCACAAGGCAGGCCACAAAACCCTACCCATACACATTTATAACAACCCCGAACCCATGACTGAGTTATTGAAATCCTCAAAAGTGAGATTTGAAGACCTCAAACTGCAGGGAATCCATCAGAAAGCGACCCATGCCCCACACTGCGGAGGAAGGCGAAAAACCTCCGGGGCCTCTGCCAATCCGCCCCGGAGGAAAATTCCTTCCCGACCCCAAATATGGCGATCAGCTAAACCCCGAGCATGCGGGCAAGACTCACCAGCCAACACCCAAAAAGGAATTCCCTGCAGTAACTCAGTTCCCATCCCATCAACATTCCCACAGACCATTGAGCAGACTTATCTGCCGATAATCACACTGAGCCCTGAGACCTTGACTCTCTAGTGGCTCCAGACCCCTATGCCCTTCCACTCACCCCATACAAAGCAAAGCCCAGACAACATTATTTTGGATGAAGACTTTGCAGCAGCTGTGACATCACAAGGAGCCACCAGTTGGTACTGGAGAAAAGAAAAACAGCCTCAGAAGTTCTGTTTAATTGAACATATATAGGCAGTTAGGTCTTGGAGAAATGCTTTTGTAACAGGTGTGATGCAATTCTTTTTTAGAAGTTGTAGCATCAATAAAGGCTTTTTACTGCTGTATGGATAGATCCTGCAAACACAAGTATTTTATTTCCTTCTCTTATGGAAAAATAGATACCATTTATGTCATATAGTAATTATTTGCTGCAGTTACCATATGAGAGAAAATGTATAGGGAGCAAAAAAGACATCTTGATCCCATTTAGTGTTTGATTTCCTGTTACACATCTTCATCTCAAATGTTTTATTTTCAGTGATATATTATGCATTTTCAAAATAAGGCTTTACTTCCATATATATATATATATATATATATATATATATATAAAAATAGTTCAAAACATAAAAGATTTCTGCTTAATGATGTATCTTTGTGTTTCCGTATTGTGAACACTACCCTTTTTATTTTCCTGTTTCTTTATTCTTTTGTTGGTTTTGCTTTGTTATGCTACAGTATTCTATGTTGATAGTGGGGATTATTTTGTATTTTACACTTGTTCTGGTTTTATCTTTTCAAGGTCAAAACATTTTCTTCTATGCAAAAATCTGCTCTGTGGAGGTTCTCTCTCTCTTTTTTTATAACTATGCTATTTCTTCTTTCTTCCTAATTCCCAGACATGTTTAAAATTCTAATCAGACTGTGAAAAGCTACATCCTAATACAATCTAACACACAGAATAAAATTCACCCATATGACATTACTTTGTTCCTGTTTATTTTATGAACCATCTACAGAAAGTTAATTTTGCAATCTCATTAGATTTTCAAGTAATAATAGCCAGAGATAAGAAAAGGGGGACAGAAATTTCTATTTTATGATTATGCCAGTGGTTTTCAAACTTTTGTTATTTGCAGACTCAAAACAATTTTAATGGAGGTGCAGAGCCCTTTAGAAATCTTAGGCAGTCTGCAGATCCCCAGGAGTCTGAAGATCACAGGCTGAAACCCACTGTTTATGCAATTGATTCAGTATTTAAACAATTACTCATTACACATAGCCCATTTCTCAATCTTGTCTGAGCCCCTTTGTATTAATTCAAGATAGAAACAACATAAGTTGTCATTTCCTGACCCTCCACTGATCATTATGCTTCTATGATGAAGCACAGTGTTCCCTTGGAACATTTGGAAATGGAAGTTATCAGTTAGCTAGAGGTATTTATTAGGTAAGAAGTTTCAAAACCATCTGGGTGAAATCCTGGCCCTATTAAAGTTAATGGCAAGGCTCCAATGGGATCAGAATTTCACCTTAAAGTCTAATCCTAGATATCCTTATCAACCTCCTTCTGACAAAATCCCCATTTTGAACTTTATGAGTTTGCCTATCATAAATCAGTGCTGGACGACATGGTAATTATCACTCTCCATTTCTAGACACACTGATCACTTCCCTGTCACCACCATGCTCTGAATTCAGACTGCTCACTGGGCAAGACAGCCTTCTTGTGCCCTCAAAATGTACTCCCCCATTCTACAAGATACCGGCATCCTTTGAAGTGTGCACTAGGATCCCAACTAAGGAAAACACCTAAATTGATGCTTAAACCAGCCCTGTTCAGAAAAGGGCTTGAGCATGTACTTATTTTTGCCTTCAGTGGGGCTTAAGCAGATGCTCAAGCAGTTTGAAGAATAAGGATGCTTCCCTGAATTGGGGCTTGAGACACCTACACACTTTTCACTGCTTGTTAAAAAGAATGCTTGAATGTGACCTGGTTAACCAAAAGTGGGTTGAAGTAAGCTTAGCTATTCAGATCCTCTCTCCCCCATAACATGGGCATCTAAGATACGTTTCTTGAGAATAACATTCTCAATACTCGGAACCATTGCACAGAAACTTCTGCAAACAAGTATTAATCAGGTTGCAGGCGATTTGGTATATATTGCAACTAATTAATACATGCAACTAAAGAATCCAACACTCCAGGACATCATGTGGTTTCATGACCAGCACTGTGGGAGAAATAATCCTAATAACTACACAAAAAGTTAGTGATCAATGTATACAGGGTTTCTCCTCCCTCTCTGAGGTTTATAATATGGGTACATTCTTCATTTATGGGCTTAGCTTCATTAACTGCAGTGGAGTTATGCCAGTTTACACTAATTGCAGATCTGCTCTTATGTATCCAAGTTCAGTCAGCAAAGGGCTCCTCTAAATCACATTACCTTCTCCCTGCTGCATTTCATGTTCCTGTTTTAAGCCCCAGAGGTGCTAGAATACAACAAAAGACTCAGAAGAACTAGTTAAAGCAGTAAAAATGGTCTATTTCCCCCCCAAACTTTGTACACAGAAACAGCTGAACTGCCATCACCAAAAATGGAGAATGTTTAACATTATAAGCAAACAAGAACAAGAGCTGATAATATTAAGTGTTCAGCAACTTAAATATAGAGGTATACTATGTGTTCCACCTATAACCAATAGCTTAGAAAAAATGCATTTACAAAGCTGTATTGAAACAGCTGGAAAAACATTCCAAACGATAGACAACAAAAATGTCAAACTAAAACCCTTTGTTAAAAAAAAAAGTCTGAAAGTACAGATATACAGAACATTAATATAACCCAGAGAACTTTAACTATAATATAATATTAATATTTTTATTAATTTAATTAATATTAAATTAACTTTAACTATAATATAAATTAATATTAATATAACCCAGAGAACTTTAACTATAATATAATAATAGCCACTCAGCCACTTTCCGCCTAAATGCACAAGACAACCTTCCCCGTACACAACGTACATTTTCAGCATTCACAATATGCAGCACATACCCACACTAGACTGTCCAAAACTCCAGTGAATACTGTACACACCAGTTTCACATGATTTCACCACACGCCCTTCATATACAAAACAAAAACAGGCCCACTTCCCCCATCCCACTTAAATTAAGAGAGATGTTCACATATATTCAATCACCAACATTCCCTACCACCCACTTAACTACAAAACAAGGCTATGTCCCTTATGGAAAAATTCTTTGGATTTTAGTAGAGAACAATAACTTTTCTCTGAAATTCTATAGCAAGGCTCTCATTCTATATTAAATCCTATAGCTTTGCAGAATCATTTCTATAAAGTTTCATCCTTATTAAATCCACTAGCACTTTTCCATAGGGGACAGTGAATGAAGTTAAAATTGTTTGAGAGATATTCCCTATACATATAATGGGGGACACCACTGGAACTAAGTAGAAACCTGTCAGAATGGAACAACTTTTCAAAATTCACCAAGTATGTTTCTCTTATTGAACCTCCCAATACGGGTTTGCTATTCCAACATCCACAAACCAGTAAACATCCATGCTGGCTTCTTCCACTACAAGGTTTTCAGATCTTGGAATACTTAATTCTCTGACATTCTATGACACCTATACCACATAGATAGAAGTGGCATATACCTACAGTGTGCTGATTAACAATGAAACTCAGTTACAATATTTCTGAACCTACATTATGAAGAGGATTTAAATTATGACAGGGCAAAATGAAGACTCTGAACTACAGAAACTGTATTTTAACCCCTCAAATGATTGTTGCTTGCTGAAATGCAGCCTTAACTTTAAATTTCCTGGCTTTCAGATGTTGACTTTTTCTTTATTGTTTTTTAAATTAACATATTTTAAGGGTAGTTTAAGCCTTAATTCCACCTGAACAATTCATCATGTGAACTAGACAAAAATATAACATATAAATATAGGGTGACCTGATGTCCTGATTTTATAGGGACAGTCCTGATAGTCAAGGCTTTTTCTTATATAGGTGTCTATTAACCCCACCACCCCACCGTCCTGATTTTTTACCCTTGCTAGCTGGTCACCCTACATAAGCATCAGTGTTGTACATCTTATATTTATGATCGGAACACTGCTACAGCTCTCGCTAACTGAACACACACAGTAAAGATAAAAACCCAAACTTTAACTGTACCTGTGATTCATTTATTTGTTAAATGCTAATTTAAAACACAGATCTCAATATCTTCAACCTAAAACAATTATCCATGCAGTGCTGAAAACAGTGCGCTTCCCAGCTGCAAGACATGATTTTGCTTCCTACCCTTCTTTGAATGCCACCATTTACTGTATTATGCCACCACTGAAGAAAAACAGATTCCAGTAAATCTTTAGTGTTGAAAGAGGCAGTTGCAATCCCAAATCCTATTCTGAGAGGCTGAGGAATATCTAGGTCAAAATTTTAAAGGGAAATATAACTTGTCTTAGCTGCATGTGCTCATTAGTTAAGAGTTCCTGAATTCTTACTATAACATTAGCACAAACTCCTATCCTTGCTGCTTTGGAGTCCTCTATAGTAATGCACTAATAGTAGATTTTGGATCAGACCATAAGTCTATAAAAGGATTTCAATAAGTCCATAACATATTATATTGTATGGGGTGTCAGAGCAGCTGCCCCTTCACGAAAGAGCTAGCCTGTAAAATTAACAACTTTGAAGGGTGCATAGAATCCTCCTTATGAAACAATGTATTTCACTCATTGTATTTTCACATTTTTTCTCCCAAGTATTTGGATGGCCTGTGACAAAGTCACCACTGATAAAATGTAACTTGCGGTAGGTACATTTCTCCAATACTGTTTACTTAAGACTCAATCCTGCTGGGTGCTAAGCACTCTGGCTCTCAGCCAGCAAAGCACTTAAGCACACAAGTAGGCCAGTTGACATTTGTGTTTTTTGTGGATCAAGGCTAGAGTGCTCAGCACTTTGCAAGATCCAGCCCTCCAATACCAAAGGGATGGTGTACACACTCCGATCTGATCCAGAGGGGTAGCCGTGTTAGTCCGCATACAGCAAAAACAACGAGAGTTCTGTAGCACTTTAAAGACTAACAAATTTAATTTTTGCAGGCATAAGCTTTTGTGGGCTTTAACCCACTTCATCAGATGCAGGGAATGGAAATTAGATAGGTGGTATATATACAGTCAAGGGGAAGATACAACAAAGAGTGGGGTAGGTAATAGCAAAGTCCATACAGTTAGAGTAGCTGAGGCAGAACTCCAATACAAGTTACTAGAAATCACTGTCATCCATTGCAAGAAGCTTTTGCCATGTAAGTAGATTTTTTCCACATCTCGTACAATGTATACATATACAAAAGATAAGGAAATCATGGAGTAAGAGAAAAGGAAAAATTCCATCTTGAAAAATAAAGTTCAGAATTTTCAACATATTTTTGACAAGTTAATGTTTTCTTCAGGTATTCTAAAATTAAACCACCTGCATTTTGATAGTATATTAATTCAAGGTCTTAATGACCTTAGCCATAAGAATAAGGGTTATATAAGGCTGAACTGTTTTTAAACCTCTATTCCAGGAAGTACAGAAGGCATATCTTTCTACCCTCTACTTTTTATTTCTTGCACAATCATACATTTAAACATGCAGATAAAAATTAAAATTAGGGGTCTCACACTATACTGGGAACCATGCAAGTGGACTCCTGCATAAGCATATAGACTCATTTACTCACTCCGGGCTATGCATGGGCATGTGTGTGAACCCATGCAGTCCTTAGTGTAGAGACATGGCCTAAATGACTGTCAAATTCTTGTGTGTTACTTTTAAAACGTAAGAGACTGTCAGGAACACGACTCTCTACTCCATTACCCATGCCATCTTTGGAGGATTTGGAGGATTCCACAGTCAGGACACAGATGCAAAAGTGTGGCCATGCTTAGTGGAGGCTCTGTACCAGTACTCCAACTTTTAGGCTTGGAGATTGTTTCTCTTATGAGATGAAGATCCAGTGCATACCAGTTTCCCAAACCCAAGAATGTTCAACACAACCCAAGAAGAGAATGCCGAAGAAGCAATTTTGTCATGAGAGCAATGAGCAGAGTTCTGCATGAAAATCAATGGTAATACATGGCCTTAACTGAGCAGATGAATGCCAGAATCTAGCCCGTGTACTGCTGCTGAAGAAAATTGGTGCTATTGTAAAGAGGACTTAGGCCTCTACAGGGAAACTATATTATAGAGTACATTTATAATATAATCATGTACTCCTCTATCTCTTAAAATGCCAAATGGGGATGGGAGGGACTGTGTGCAAAGGGCTCTACAGAGACCACATGCATTCTCTTCGTTACAGAGAAAGGGTTTCTGCAGCAGCCCTTGATACATTGGTGTGAAAGGTCCTAATGTAGGTCATCCAGGGGATGGTTAACAGGGAGAGCTTCTAGATTCAGTGGTACCAGAACCTCACACAACTAGTTCAGAGAAACTATGGTTGCTAATCTAGCCTATAGGCTTTAATAAGGCCTGCAGGGAGGGTTGAGGTTGGAAATGCGATGGGGAGGATTTCGTCTTCTAAACGACTCCATATTCCATTCTGAGTCAAATGGATTTTATCTGACATGCATTTGTACTTGTCCACATAATGAAGTCTGAGTCATATTGCTTTATTTAAGGTTTCAGGTGACCAACTGCAGGACATACACATTTTACTACCTAACTTTCCAAAACAATCACAAAAACCAAGCCACAGCATAAAGCCAACCCCCAAAACAACAACTAACTCTGACCCCAGTAGGAACCCTTGTGTCTTGAAAAATCTCATACTTAAATGTGGACCAAAAAGGATTGTTTTTCAGGAAGTGAGGACATGATGATGAAGTAGACAAGCGAAGTTATGCAGTTGTAGGATTAAAAACAACCCCCCATCCCCCCCCCAAAAAACACACAAAAAAAATATTTGTTTTTGTTGCATTCTCCTGAGGCTCTCGTAGCAGAGAGGTCTTGCTTTTATAGGATTTCACACGTGTTTACGGAATTCATAACCAGTGAAACAATTAACATATTTCACTTAGGGAGAGTAACTTTTTTTTTTTTTTTTGAGGAGGGGGTGCAGAAGGTGGTGGTTGTCAATGCTATAATTGTGTGCTCTGGCAGGGACCATCACAGTGATTTTCAGAACAGCATGCTAGGCCTTTACTGGCGATCTCTATTTAAAGGGCCCAATCCATCCAGATACTGAATGCCAGCCACTCCTGTTGACTTCAAAAGAGCACAGGAGAGTTTGGCACTTTGTAAGAGGCTCTCAGCATCAGCTCCTCACATGATCCGGCCTTTCTAGTTTTGCTAAAAATGTGGTATGTAAGTCAGATAAAAGCTGAATCTCTAAGGCAAGAAACTGACTTGTGACATTTAAAATGCTCGGCTGAAAGTCTGAGACACACGTGGTTTTCCATTTAATTGTAAATACCATGGTATTTTACTGCAGTGATCAGAGATAAATCTTTACAAACAATTGAGAGATTTATGTGCAGTAAGGTTGACTCAAGAAAGCAGCATTTCTTTTCCCCAGCTGTCAAGGAATGTTCATTAGAGGCACACACACATCTTAAAATTGCTGGAACGTTGCAAAACATGTGAACTGGACTTCTCTGCAATGACAGAAGTGCAGCAATCCCCAGATGTGGGTTGTCTACGGTCAGCCATCCTGCTGGGAAGGGTCTGTTTTAACAAGGGAGAAAAAATAGCTTCCTTTAAAATCAGTGTTTTTAATCTTCACTAGGAAACGCTGGAAGAAGATTCAAGTGCCTGAAAGAAGCTGCTGTTGTCAATTCCACCCAGTCATGAAATGGCTATGGCTCATTGCTGCAAGGTACATTATTCAGATAGAATGGTAGGAATAGCGCTTCCTGACAAGGCTGCCTAGGTGTTCCATCAGCTGAAAGACGTTAGATACATGCTATTTTACATCATGTGAACTCCAAGACCTCTTTGAGACATTGCATTCTTTATGCTACCAATGTTCAATACAAGAGAGACAGTATTTAAAGTCCAAAACAGAAATAAAGCAAAATTACACTGTTCTAAAATGAACATTAAGGGTTATATTGTAACTTTAAACCACAGCCTAATATTGGGGTGGTATGGAGATGCACTATTCCAGCAGAAGCATAAAGCTCTGGGAAAGATGGCTGCTCCCCTGGCTTTACTGGCTGCAGCACGGATGTGCATACATTCATCTCTTGCACATAAACATGAAGCGCTAGCTCCACCAGACAAAGGGCAGATGGATTGTGGGTGTACATACATACATAATCCCCACCCACACATACATCCCTCTCTCATCCACATGGGAGATTTAGATAATATACTTTAAACACAAAAATATTGTATAGAATGCTATATCTGTATAAAGCATGTTTCATAAAGCAGTATGATCTATAAAATAAATTTCAGATTTACTAAAACAAAGTACTTAAGAAGCCAATGTTAGGAAAGTTTAAGGTTAAATTTGATGTTGTTTCTCATTACTTTGCTTCTAATCTAAATATCTTGGTTAATTTCTCTTAACTTTAGTTAATACACAGTATTTGCTAAGTAAACACACTTACATGGTTAAATCTTAGATGTAGTTCCAATTTATGATCTCTCTGGTTGATAATGTGGATTTTAATTTCATGCATTTTTCTTATTAAAGAACTTTATTGATCTTACTCTACCTTATTCCCCTAAATATTTGCCTACTTTAAAAAAACCACACTGTACACATATTTAACCTAATAATTCCATTCTTTAGTGAATGAATGCTAAGGACGTGATTTTTATACAGCAGAGCCCCACATACATATACAATCTCTAAGTGTTGCAAGAATGTACAGTAAACTCTAGCCTCCCATTTTAAAAATGAGGCTCATAAGGATGCAGGTGAGTTCTCAATTTCAACTGTTTGATCAATTTAAAACTCATTTCTCTCCCTTTTATTATGCATTATTTATAAGCAGTTCAAAGAAACTTGGTTTTTCAATAGTGAATTGGTTAATGGAAGGCATCAAGCTGAGAATCAGATCAGTGAGACTAAAATCTTGCAATTTGGAAAGCAGTAGTAGATCAAATTCTCCTCCCAGATACAACTGTACAGACCTATTAATATCAGTGGCATTACACAACTATAACAAAGCTCAGTATTTTGGCCTCGTATTACTTGAAATATCAACAAGCTATCTCTGATGATAAACAATTTCATTTACAAACTTAGCCAATGAACACAATGTAATTCGCTACAAGTTTTACAGCTATCTAAAATACAATCATATTTCTCATGTGTCTCAAATACATCTTCTGATAGCAGACAGATGGGTACTTGAAGATGTTTGTGTGATTAATTTTAAATGGTTACGGCTCCACTAGCTCTCATCTAACAGTCCTGATTGGTATCAATTTATCTGGAGCAGATAACATGACTGCAGTTGGGCAGCAGGGATGCCTTAATTTATTTGCACCAAAATACTACAGTGATAGGCATATAGAAATTCCATAGACAGTCTTAGAAACATTCAGTAACAGGAAGCTTTTCATCTAACAGTTTCTTTCTGGGTGCAAAGCTCCTTCGGAATAGGGCTATGGAAAACTTGGCAGTTTACCTACAGTTCTTGGTTACAAATTGATTCTCTCGGAGCTTTGCTTTCATACCAAATTGACAAAAAAGATAGAACAGCTAAACATGATTTCTGCCCAGGTTAAAACTCTACTGATGAAAAGCTCTAACTACGGAGATAATAGCCACCAGGTTAAACAAACAAACAGTTTCATTAATTCTTCTGTGGCACCCAAAGTATCAACTTCTGATGCCTTTTTTTCCCTGAACTGATCTTAAATAAAAAAAAAAGAACGCAGCAGCTTTAGGTCAATAAGTTGGAGCTCTGTTTAACATTTTCATGCTGTTTCGTGGAACACTGATCAAGACTAATTTTATTAAATTAAGGGATGCCACAGGAAGGTTGTTTGTTAACTGAGATTTTACGCTATAAAAGAAGCCCTGGCAATACACCTGTCTTTAATCAGAGCTAGTGAGACAGCTACGCTGATACTATTGGATCCATTAGCAACCTCCCATTTAAAAAAAATTGCTTTCTTGGAAGATTCAAAGCTGGATGAATTCCAACTAGTTAAAACTACTTCTGAAGAAACTGCAGTTCCAGCATTTGGCTGGAAAAGCTGCCCAATACCTAGTGCCAGAAGATTTCTTTAGGAGGTTCTGTGATACATATTTTCAACTCCTGTAAGAAATGTGGGAGATATCTTGGACTCACAGCTTTCTTTTGACAAATATATTAAAAATGCTGTCAAAAACAGGAATTTTTTTTCTCAGTTTGAGAAATATAGTTTGGGATTTAATCCTGCCTGACTCCTGCAGATTTGGGAAACTATGTGGCATGTTTGCTTCATCTAGATAAGTCTATACTTCTGCTATTCTCTCTTTGTTGCTATGCCAGCATTTTTTCCCTCTACAGACACTGATTGATCCAGAATGAATGAGGGAATGATCTCTGGGTCCCAAACCAAGAATAATCATCCCATTCCTATTCTGAAAAATCTACCCTGCCTCCTGATATCTTCTCAAATGGAGTTCCCATTTCCCATTTTGTCTCAAGTATTTTGGGTCCATGGAATTTCATTGAAGTTCTCAGTTGAAATAAACCGAATTCCCGGCATTTTCCGAGGGATTTTCCAAGGGATTCTTCCCATAATTCATGTTTATAATCTTTATTGACACAAAGGAGTTACTCATAAGATTTAAGGAAAAAGTAGGTCTCCTATGTTTCCCTTAAGCTGGACTTCTATAAATTCCTAACCATATGAAGTAATTTTTTGTTCAACTGACTTTGTACAATTTAACTGCTCTACTGTGAAAGTCTTTATGGGATGACATCACTGTTCTTAGTAGCAGCTTTTAACCTGGGTTTAAAGTTTTTTAAAAATATTTAAATGTGCCAATAATATTATTAGGATCTGGTATTAAAACGGGGGGGGGGGATTTAGAGCACATTCAAATTGTTGAGAAAATATCAAGTAATTAATATATTCTTAGTAATACACGAAATTAAAAATACTATTTTCTCTCATAGCATTTTCCAAAGGATGTTCCAACACTGTATAACTAAAAAATATAATATCTAATAGTTACAATCTATTTCAGAATGTTATTTCCAAATGCCTGTGCAACATTTACAATACTACTTCATTCTGTTTTATGTATTCCTTCTCTAGTTCATTCACTCTATAGATTTTTGAACTACATATTAACCTAGTATCCGACTGCCCATTACATAATTTCAGTCAAGCGAACACAGCATTTTCCCTAAAATAGGGAACGTAATTAATACATCTGCACTGACAAAATACATAACAGAAATAAGAGAGCTGAGGAATGACCAAACGAGACTCGTTACTAACTGGATTCCACACAGAAATAGTTAAGAGCCTGCAGGCTGTTATGCCTGGTATCATGTTTTAAAATGCTCAGGTTCCAGCTCTGAGGACATCCAGTGGGAGCAATCTTCAGACCCAAGGCAATGCAACCGAGTATGTCCAACAACCAGTTCCTGCAAGTACCATCCAGGCAACTGACAGCTGAAGAATTTCTGCAAAGTACAGCTACTAAAATGGGGTACGTGGGTTCTGAACCATTTATGTTGAAAGATTGTAATTCAAGGTGTTGATGGTGCCCTAAAGAGAACTAATGGCTAGTTCAGGGAAAGGAGAACATGTACAATATACTCATTGTCAATATACTCATTATTCTGCTCTACCTAAAAAGGCCTGGATAATAGTGGCAAGCTTCACATTTGCCAGGGAAGAATGTATCTTGGGTTGCCCACAGATAGGAGGAATTTCTGACCACTGCTGTAATCTAGGATCAGACACTAATTCAGTATAATCCAGACACTGTAATGGGCGAATATCTCCAATTAAGAAAGCGATCATAGCCCCTCCCAATTACTCAAAATGCTTCCTATTTCAAACAAGCATCATTTCACTTCTATCTAAATTAAAATGATAGCTTGCTACAGAATTTCTCTAGGTTTTGGGGAAGGAGTTCTACATATGAAGTGCATGCAGGACCCGGCCTTGAGGGAGCAAGAAAGCCACTCAGTCAGGACCCAATGAGAAGAAGATTTTGAATGGGATTGTTTCCTGCATACTAACAACACTGTAGCCCATAATGCCTTACTCTGTCCAAGCAGATGTGCATGTACATTATGCTGAAAGAGAGGGGTGAGGCAATATTGAATCTTATGGGACTTCAAAAATGAGAACCCTCAGGGAACATCAACTGTCTAGCACATTGCTTAGGATAACTCAGCAAGAATTAATAAAACCATCTTATAGTGGCTATGTTTACTTCTACCATGTTTTCCACAGTTTAGTCATCAACAATTCTGACAGATGATATTGTCTGATCTCATTCCGTTGTCCCAAAGATGCATTAACTGTTCAAAGTAACTACCCTTTGATCCAAAAACCAAATGTTTGGGATCCAAATACTACTGGTTGGGAAAAGTTTAATTTTCATCTAAATTTTTACAAGGGGGAAAAAACCCAGTTTTCATTTTTTGTCTAAATTTTTGTAGGCATCATTTTCATTGAAAAACCAAAAATTGTTCTGAAATTCAATATTTTTTTTTGTTTTTAAGAGGGTTTGCTCCATGTCCCCCCCCCACAAAAAAAAAGCATTTCCAGATGGAAAAATTAATTTTTCACAAAAAAGGAAAATTTTGGCAAAAAATTTGCTTTCTATGGAAAATTGTGATATTTTGTCAAAACCAGAGCTCCCAAAAACAAATATTCAAGCAATTCAAAATAGTTCCTCATGGGAGTTGTAGTTCAGGTTCCTTATGCTCTCGCTGTCCTTGATGGTGGAGCTCTCTGGCTGGTCTATATCGCCAGTGATGCACTACTGCTAGAGACTCTTACGACGCATTCTGACTTCTCACCAAGAGGGCAGAAAATGGTACATCATAGGAAAATATTGCAGTGGTCTTGAGGGGGAAAGGGTGCAGCTTTCAGGTGACAGGGCAGACCTCACCGAATTTAAACGTTCAATTTGTGAAACTGGAAAATAGAGTGATTGTTCACTCCATCTTGGACATAGATACCATGGTCCCAGAAAGAAATCACCTCATATCTGACAAATTTTGTCTGCAGAGCAGACTGAAAATTCTCCATAATGAGAAACATTTTCTCGAGATCCAGTGAGTGCCCTCAAGATGACTCAACAGCCAGCTCAAGGCTGCTGACAAGGGATTTTTAGGTGCCATGGTGGAGGAAAAGACAGACCACTGAGCAACCACCGTTCTGAAGGAGACAGCTGAGGTCAAGTGTTGGTCCTATATGCACAATCAGTTTCTGACTCACACTTCAACTGTCTGAGGCCATTGATAGCAGTGTCAGGCTGTTAAGGGAAAGTACCATGGTATACACCCCTCTGCACAAAAGGAATGGAAAAAACTGCGATTTGTCGGTGCTATTAAAAGCCATTTACAAAAATACTTCTAACTATTAACAGAACATGCACCATCTGCACACAAGTTTACATTATGTTATGTTTGAAACTGGGTCTGGCAAGTAATAGTTCTGTTTATTTCTACCTATCAGACCAGAGATCAGGCATTTCAATTAGGCCTAGGTTGTATGAAAATGGCATTTACTGCCTATTTAAGTAAACCCCAGTTTACCCATGGTGAAGAATATGTAAAACTAAATTAAAAACCAATGAAAATATCCAGCGTGGAATGTGCAAGTGATACATGACACACCATTCCTCCCCATCCCCTGCCTCACATCTATATGCACATGTATTATAGATACAAAATTAGAGCTGGTCTAAATATTTCCACAAAAAGACAATACTTGCATGAAAAGCTTCCCCCTTTTCAGCTAGCGCTCTCTCTCTCTCTCACACACACACACACACCCACCCTTTAAGAAGAAAAATACAAAGCTTGAGATCCAGACCTTTGTGTATTGTGTATCTGCAGTAGGAGTGATTTTCTAAAATAAAACATAAAAGCTATCAATACACACACAGCTGGATGGCATTTTCAATATCTTCCCTTTTATTCTCTTGTTTTCCCATCCATTAACTCTAGTAAAGGTTCTTCAACATCATGATCAACTGCAATATTTGCTCAGCATTTTGCCCCCTTTCAAAGGCCTGTTGAGGCTATTTTCTCCCTCCCGTCTCTTTTCCTCTCTCACTTCCCCACCACAGTCTTTTACAAGACAATTACACCATTCAGAAAATGAAAAGGAAGAAAGAAGAAGGAAAAAACACACCCCAACAGCCAGTCAGTGAGACCCCACAACAATTCTAAATGGGTAATTGTCTGAGGCCACTGAGGGCTGTAAGTATTAGCTATTCAGCACTGGGCATTAACATTAAGTAATTCTGTGAGAGAGAGAGAGAATCCTCCTGATAAATGGTATGACCAGATTGTTGTCTGGCTCATTTAAATGCCTGTGAGAGAGTTACAATAATGGGCTTTGGGATACCTGCACCTCTGTTGGGCCAAACAGTCTCCTATCCTATATAAAATATAACATCCCAGGAGTTGAGTTATACGTTATGAGCCACATCCTCAGCTGGTGGAAGTCAGCAGAGTTCCATTAAGTTAATACAACTACAATGATTTACCACAGTTTAGGATTTGGCCCTAATGTCATCTTCCCAAACCAGTTTGGGGCTGCTTCATCTACCAACTGGTACGATCGTCTTTTCTTTGATTGACTTCTTCTTGAACTGCATATTCCTCCACACCATCAAAAAGAGAGAGGGCCTTTTGATTCCTTCTTGCCGGGCTTTACGGAGTCAGTGAACCTAAAATAAGATTTTCTAATGGGCTCTCTCATGGGAGATCAGGGTGTACCTGCAACTCCAGATCTCTTATAAGCTGTAGATTTCAGCCACCTTCACATGACATGATCTTCTACATAGAGAAGTCTCATGCCTTTTGAGTTTACTATATCAGACAGAAATGACCATGATAAATCAAATAGCCAAGTATCACCACTTGTCACACAGTGGGAACAGGGGAAAAATAAAAACATTTGCCATAGTCTAGTATAGATACCTGCTACAGAAGATATCAGGGTGAAGTTAATTCTGAAGTTCTTTAAAAGGTGGCCAAGTGAACAAAAAAGCGTTCTGATTATGTGCAGGAATATTGTTTTCCTTTAATCTCCCATTTACATACTGTGATGCATTGCAACCCCATGCAATATCTTTGAGGACCATATTGTAGTAATTTTATATATCATTGTGGATCAGGGATTGTATGCAACTCGGAGCGCCAGAAGGGGGGAAATGGAGGGTTACCAATGCTCCACCAGGAACTAAAAATAGTGGGAGATGATTATGGTGAATCACTCAGGCTGTAAACATTTCCGGAGAGGTACCACCCCGCTGGGAAAGCTTGCATATATTTGTTCAAACTGTTTTTTGGAGACTAGCAGGCAAAGAAAGGTTTTTGATCTAAGAAGTCTGGGTTTAAAGCAACTCTGGGCTTCTTTTCTGATCCAGCAAATGGACAGGACCTTCTGTCCAAGGAGTGTTCCAGCCCTTATGGAAGGGTTGGAAAAAAATTGGCCTACTAGTGCCCTGTAAGACTGAGGAGTGACCATTACTAAGCTTTTAGCATGGACACAGGAACATTTATTCTTTTGTATGTTTTCTATGTAATGCGTTTACTTTAAGAATAAAGATGTTTGCTCAGAAAGAGCTGTGTGGTAAATTCTAACTGCTGGCAATACACTGCTCATCGCTCTTGGAGAGAAAGCAACACACAGTGTAAGACAGGAAGCTGTACAGCCTTAAAACCCTTGGCCAGAAGGGAGTGGGACAAGGGTCCCTGCCAGAGAAAGGTGATGGCGGGAAACCTGGGACCTCACTTGGCAGTCCTGAAGTGGACAACAAAGCAGGGAATACAGGTGCCATTACCCTGAAACTGACATATCTACAAATCTGAATTTGAATTTTTGGATAAGACGTATTCCACTAATAAAACATTATTTGTCCTTACCATACTACAGTAATTGCTCATTTCTATTCTAAATTAGTGTTGTAGTTTTTAAGAAAACACTCAGTTGAAAAGTTCATTAATTTAATTTTCACTGCCATCTTACTCAGTTTGAAAAGTCTACCCAATGGCTTCTTTTTTTTTTCCTGAGCAGGATAGGAATTAGAAGAGAAGATATATACTAATTATAGTGGAAAATTGAATTATATTATTCTTACATTTTTAATTGTAAACAATAATGTAGCTGGAGATAATTTAACAGTTGAGAGCTTTTCCAGCCCTACATGCACACAGAAAAGAAGGTGCTTGATAAAGTACCGTCTGAAGAGGCATCTGTCTTACACTGCCTAATATTAATATTTCCAAGAGCTAAATTAACCTTAGTCAAGGTTAACTAACTCTTTCTAGTGCCACTGCTGGATGCCTGAACTGCACAATTCATGCTTTAATCCCACTGGAATTGCAAAAGGGCAAATGAAATCCTTCATGATCAGCAGCAGGGGTTGAGGGGATGCTAGAATTCAGACTTTAAAGTAGCCTGCTATTGAATTTTTTTTTCTTTCAGTATCAGTGTAAGGCATTTTATTGTCATCCACATTCAGAAGAGTTGGTAAGAATCTGCTATTTCTTTAGTATGAATGGTATTGTTATTTCTTCCATCCCCTTACCAGGCCATCCCCAATAATGCAAAATTCTGAGCAATCAGTCAAGCAAAACTAAAGTACCTTGTCAAAGATGGAGAATACATTGAGGATGAATGTATGGATAGATGAAGGCTGAACACAGCAGCTAAATTGTTCAATTTTCTGTGTAGAATTTAAGTATACTTTTTATCTTCTGAGGGTCCTTTCCTTCTTTTCATCCTTCATCATATCCAATGTACATGTAATTTACCAGGTGTGAACTATACAAATCATCCCCTTTATTTGCATTTAAGGATTATGTAATACTTGCAGGAGAACCAGTGGAATGTGTGTTTGCTTACCATTGCAAGTGGTTCTATTCAAAACCTACCATTCACCAGTCTTACACTCTTGGGAAATACAGCAACGCCATGCTACGTGTCCACCTTGAAAGACTCCACTCCAAAAAGTCCTTCGCTCACTATTTAAATTCACACTGCAACAATATATATAAGCTTTAATTTCCCTAAATCTATCAGTTCTAACTCCTCCAAACTCATAGACTCATAGACTCATAGGTCAGAAGGGACCAATATGATCATCTAGTCTGACCTCCCGCACAAGGCAGGCCACAAAACCCTACCCATACACATTTATAACAACCCCGAACCCATGACTGAGTTATTGAAATCCTCAAAAATGAGATTTGAAGACCTCAAGCTGCAGGGAATCCATCAGCAAGCAACCCATGCCCCATGCTGCAGAGGAAGGCGAAAAACCTCCGTGGCCCCTGCCAATCCGCCCCGGAGGAAAATTCCTCCTGACCCCAAATATGGCGATCAGCTAAACCCTGAGCATGCAGGCAAGACTCACCAGCCAGCACCCAAAAAAGATTTCTCTGCAGTAACTCAGTTCCCATCCCATCCAGCATTCCCACAGACCATTGAGCAGACTTATCTGCCGATAATCCAAAATCAATTGCTCAAATTAAACTATCCCATCATAACATCCCCTCCCTATACTTATCAAGCTTAGTCTTAAAGCCAGATAAGTCATTTGCCCCCACTACTTCCCTCGGAAGGCTATTCCAGAACTTCACTCCCCTAATGGTTAGAAACCTTCGTCTAATTTCTAGTCTAAATTTCCTAATATCCAATTTGTACCCATTCGTCCTCGTGCCTATGTTAGTACTAAACTTAAGCAATTCCTCTCCCTCCCTAACGTTAATCCCCCTGATATATTTATATAGAGCAAGCATATCCCCCCGGAGCCTTCTTTTGGCCAGGCTAAACAAGCCAAGCTCTTTGAGTCTCCTTTCATAAGGCAGATTTTCCATTCCTCGGATCATCCTAGTAGCCCGTCTCTGAACCTGTTCCAGTTTGAATTCATCCTTCTTAAACATGGGACACCAGAACTGCACACAATATTCCAGGTGGGGTCTCACCAGCGCCGTATATAACGGCACTAACACCTCCTTCTACTGGGGCATACCATGACATACTAATGGTGTCCAATACTTAACCATTTATCCCACCCTTTCATAAATAATGCATACTCCTTTTTAAATCAGACCATATTTAAAGTTAAGGAAAAGGAAGCAAAATGTGGCTTTTAACAAGTGTCACTCCTCTTCAGCTATAAATATCATGAACAACAGTCCTCAGACACTGACAAAGCATTACATTCAGTGAAATCAGAATTTAGACTAAAAACCATTTTAGGATCCCTGGTGGTGCAGAGGTATTTGAAAACAGAACTGTATTGCATGAGAATAATTCACCCTTTTTATAACTTGCAACTGTCAAAATAATGTGGGTGATAATTTAGCATATGAAACGTTAAACTTAATTTGCCACAGAAGATAAACTCCATTATCACTGGCATTGAAGGTTATGCTTTTCAACAACAAAATTTCTCATGTGGGTAGAGTGGTACTGGGTAGGTAGCCCTAAGCCACAGGACCTCAAACCAGAAGGCAGTGGGCCCTTAAACAAAAGGATTTCAGCGTACTAAGAGTTCAAACACTGTGCCACGGATCCCTGCTATGGCTGAGCAGCACAGAGAATGGCATAGAAGAAGCACCACTGTGACTTTTGTGCTCCCCTGTTCTTGGGATGGCTGAGTTCTAGCCCAGACTGCAGTGAAATTCTGAGCAGCCTGAGGACTGCTAAAATTGCAGCAGCTGCCTGCAAATACTGGTGCCTATAACATAGGGTCAGTGTGAAGCCTCAAACACACCAGCTGCCCCTAGCCACACCCAACACAGCAGCAACAGAGAGAAGTCGCTATGCTGCCTTTACACCAGAGGATCCGTTTATACTGGGGAAATCATCCTGGGACTGGCTATAGCTAGATCATGGATATCAAATTAGGATCCAGTTTATCACAGCTTTAAATTTGTCTTAACATTGTCTCACAGAGTAAAAGAAATTCTATAAAACAAAGGGGAGATTTTCAAAAGCACAAGACAATTAAGGGTCCAACTCCCATTTATGCAGTTCTCCTGTCCCCGGCAAGATGTTTAAATTCTATTTTATGTAACTATTTTATTTTATCTATTATTTTATTTTATACTATTTTATGTATCACATTTGTGTAAATCTTTGCCCATTTATAACCAGCATTTTGTATTTTACAAAGAATTAAAAAAATCACCAAATGGTGCATGCACTTCAAAAGTTTCTGGTGGTTTGTGACAATTTCTGTTCTAATGGTATTCCTGGTTTTAAATAGCAGGTATGCATCTCCAAGGAATGCGTAAGTAAGCAAGCACTAAAACAAGAGTTCCTCTTAGTTCTTTTAAACGGGATGCTTTTAATTACATTTGTTGTGATGTTATTGAATGGAAGTAAGTCTTCAAAAATACAAACTTGGAAAAGAAACATTCATCTATATCCTCAAAATTGCCTGTCTTATTTCCATAGCATCTCACTGCAAGAACCTTATTGCTAATGAAGCCAGGTGTATAAGAATGATTTCCAGATGCTGCAACCATCCAGAACTTATTACAGATGATATTTCAGTGACAATTCAGAATACTCAGCTTCAATCTGAAATAACATCTGCAAGCATGCCTCATTACCATTCACTCAAGAGCAAGCAGCCATGTCCGGATCAATTTGATAAGCCTGTTTCTCCCTATGCACACATAGCCTCCCAAATCTTGAAGAACCCTCAGAAATTCATGACTATGAAGTATTTGTTTGCACAGATGAATATCATATAAGGAACAGCATTCTCTGACATACACACCAATAAAATAGAGACAACATTCTGAATTTTGGCACAAAGAAAACATTGCTAGCATGTTGTAGAATTTATTCTGGATGTTCTAAATTAACATTTTCAAGGTACTTTTCAGCAAATTCAGTAAAAGCCTGCTGGGCCTTAACTTTTGTCTTTGGTTTCTTTAGGAAAATGCTGTAGGTCCATCCTTCTGTTTTAGCATTCATACTTTGGGTGTAGTAAGTTTCAGTATCATACCTAGAATTTTATTTTAGTTGTAAAGATGACGTAGTATCTGAAACTGCTTTTAACTTATTTTTTTCAAATTGGCTAGATTTTATTTTGACAGTGTCCCTTGAAAGTCTTTTCTAAAGATACACAGGCAAGTCTAGCCTCCTATCTGCTGTTAGATATGGCCATAGAAGCCTTGAAACCTACTGTCTGCTCCCAGATAACAGCTCGCCATACTCATGGCAAGGACTCATATCCCAAACTATGGTAAATCTTACCCTGACCGCTCTCTGTCATATCTTGATCCAGGGGAAGAGAGGATTGGGGTTGCTGCAGAACAGTTCTGTGGCCAGGACAGAAGGGTTCTGCTTCTTCTGGGATTTGCTTACTTGTGGATACAGAGCCAAACACAGCATGGCATGCTCTGCATCTGCTGAGAGAAGTCAATATTTTTTCCTGACTTCTAAGCTACTAGGTCTAAAAAAATTGTATTTAACTGCTGGCCTGTTTCAAACACTGCTCCCATATATATCAGCTATAGTTAGTCGCATGTATTTTAAAGCCATTTATAAATAATAAGCTCATTAAGAGGGGAAAAAAGTGGTCTAGAGATTGCAAGATTTAAGAACATTGATAAATAATACAGTCACAATCCCCATTTTTCAATAAAAAGCTCTAAAGCAGATGCTTACTGAAGTGATGCCCGAGCCTCTATTCAGTAACAAAATACATTCTCTTTTCTTGTCTTTTGCTTAATCTCTCCTTCCTTTCTTTTATTGTCATCATCATCTACTGTGAATCCTCCCTATTATGTTTCACCTATAATAAAATCCCTTACCCATAACCTGGAATTACTGGAGAAGGCATTACGTCAATTCAACATATGCTTTCTGTTGTAAAGTGGCGTCTATTATATACGCATGTGTGTGACATTTGACAGTTATTAATAGCTAACTGAAAATAACGCATCAATAGGTGTCTCCCAACACCACTGTAGCAACGTGCCAAGAATTGAAATGCTAAACAAGAAGGTCCTTCTTTGTCAAATATATTCCTGAAAATAAATGGGAAAAGAAGAAAAGGAAACCTTCCAAACCATTTTGCATGGTTAGCCAGTACATATCACTTAAAACCTAGTTGGCAATGTCCAGACTTCAGTGCAGGGAAGCCTGCAGTAGCAACGTGGTAAGCACGCCAACTAAAAATCTTCATTTAAAAAAAAAAAATCCACATCTGAGGAGCCTTGTGTCTGATCTAGTTAACATCAGCATTTTCTTTTCTAGTTCAAACTGAAACAGTTCAGTGTGTGCTTATTCATAGTGCTTCAGCCTGTTAATTGAACTTTAAGGCAAAGCAATTTTGGGGGTAAGTTTTAGTCATTTGGTTCTGTATCTTAAAAAAACCCACCAACCTAGGTATACAAGCCTTTTCACCGTGGCTATTCAAATGCATTACTGTGTAATGTTATTTATTACCTTTACTGGACTAAAACCTTCAGTCACATTTAATCATGCAAATATCAGCACTTCAGCTCAAATTAAATTTACCACGGTCTTTTATAAATTGTTCCACATTGTCTTAATGCAATTTAAATACTGAGCCAAATCATACCATCAGATTTTAAGCAGATCTTTCTTATTTAAATCAATTAGAATGTCTGCCTGAAAATTGAGGCTATGAAATGGTCTGGAAATGTCTACGTTGTTTGAGCTCAGGACCATTTTCTACCACTTAGTCATTTTAGCTCTAATCCAAAACCCAATGAAACAAACGGAAAACCTCTCATTGACTTCAATAGGCTTTGGATCAGGCACTTTGGGCTCAATCCTGAAAGGTACTGAATGCTCTGATGTCAATCCAGAATCCACCCACTGAAAAACCCCCAAATGCTTAAACATGATTCATTCATAACTGAAATAAATGGGGATACTTGTAAGATACTATTCAGCATGAACAAGCATCTGCCCTTTCAACATCGGATAGGAAAGATATTGCTCACTTGTGTTGCTAAAACCCTTGAGATCATTAAAAAATTCATTTTCTTTTGACCACTAAAGTTTGTTTTCTTGTCACTTTGTTGTGACTTGTGACTTTGCTCAACTTGAGGAATAGAATTGATCTGGATATCCAGTTTTCTGTTCCGTTTGTAGTCACACATTTTCTAATACCTGGCCACTAGCACAGTTGGCTTGAAGTTGGGCAGCCAGTACTGCAGAGAAATGTTTAAACAAAATAGATTTTAATTGGATTAAAAAACCCCAAGAAACAAGGTTGTTCATACTGGATGGGTGGATTCATCCCTGGTATGATCCCTGCTCCCAATGAATCAGAAAGCAAAACTTTCATTGACTCCAGTGACATGATCAAACCCCTACAAACTCTTACGGCCCCAATCCTGCAGTGGGCTCCACATGGGCAGAGCCCCTATGACAAGTGGCATTGTATGGAGGGTGGCAGGCATCCAGCCATACAGCACTCCTTGCAGGACAAAAGGTATAGTGGGCAGAGCAGTATAGCGTGTGCTTATTTATGCACTTTCTTGATTCCCTGGGTCTCATTCAGAAAAGTAGTTTTTACATTTACGCTTTGGTACAAAAAATGAAATAGAAAGAACTCCAGAACCCAGTCATTCCTTTTCTTTAGAACAGATTAAAATACCCCCAAAATAGGGCAACTGAAAATGTTCAAAAAGCCTCGGATGGCCCAGGTGCCAAGTTCATAATGCTCAGCACAGCTCCCAGTAATCAGATGTCTGGGTAAAACAGAATATTTACGTTATATTTTCTCCCCCAGTTATTCAACAAAAGGATCTATTGTGAAATAGAACCAAGCATTCAGGATGTAAAAAGAGGGCAGGTACCTATTTATATGTAAAATGGCTGAACTATACCAATTCAGGTAAGAAGAGTCTGAAATCCAGTGTCTAAAACAAGTGGTTCTGATTGATTTTTCTTGGAATGCTTATTATACTGAATTTTCGTTTCCTAGACAAAGAAATGTAATCCATTTGAAATGATAAATGGAGGTATAGGAGTCCCACAACTGTTCTTGTGAGCAGATCATCATACAGCAGAGGGCTAATTCTCCAACTCCATAAGGATCCAATTATAAAACCACATTAACTTTCCCCCACACTCTACAATCTGAATAAAATGTGACCAGATTGTGATTCATATTCACAATTGTACATTCAGTTCACAGGCAGCAGAAACTTATCACTTAAACTGAATCAATTACTCGAAAATAAATTAAATGCTGCTTTCTTAAAGCATGACCACAAACAGGATTTATAGAAACACACACATACGCAATCCAGATGTGTGTCTGTTTGGCGAAAGAAAACAAACAGGTTATGTGAACTTTGGCTCACTCTTCTCATCATGGCTGTGGTCACATCTTCCAACATTCCTTCACTATGAGAGACTTAAACCCAGCTCCTGATACTACAAAGAGAACTGTGGCAAAAAGGCCTCTGTGCGCACACAGGGTATGTCTATACTGCTTTGTAAACCTGTGTCCATGGAACCCGGGTTTATGGACTCAGTGTTTCCAAGCTTCTGCTTGAGCATCCACAATTCATTGTAAACCTGGGCTTACAACTGGTGGAGCTCAGTATCACAGCCATGTTAATGAGTCCACCTTCTGACACTGGTCTTTGGCTTGAGCTAATTCCTCACTGCAAAATAACGGGGCTCGGACTCAGCCCCCAAGCAGGGTGTACACACCCCGGGCATGAGTGCTCACTGACCCAAGTCACACACTGATGGATGTGTGGGGAGGGCAGGGGGCTTGGCATCAAGCCTGAAGCAGAGCCTGGGCTTAGTGTATGGTGTAAACATACCCTACCATCTGACTGACCTCAAAAGACACACTCACGCAGTTCTCCTCACAGGATTGGGTTCCAAATCCAAAGGGTTTTAACACACACAATTCAGTTTTATTAGGATGTAGATATTTTTTAAATGTTAAATGTATTTTTTAATGTTACATTTGTTCCTCTCAGCCAGATGCCCAGACTGTCTTATTACTATTAACTCCCCCATATGCTCCATTACACAACTGGGACATGGCAATGGACATGACAGCCTGTTGTGTTTCTTATTGTGATAAGGTGCTGAAACAGAATGAACATTAGGCATGTGGCATAATCTCCATTTCATAGAGTTTAAGACCAGGATGGACTATTAGATCATGTAGTCTGACCTCCCCTATAGCACAGGCCATTAAACTTCACTCAGAGAGTATATTAAGCCCAGCAACTTTAGTTGGGCTAAAACATTTCAGTATTCGGAAGACTAAGCTGTGTGCCACAGGCAGTGAATAAGAGAGACCAAGGTGCAACAAATGCCAGAGACTCCTGCAACAGCATGGAATTGATTAAGTGAGATATGCTCAGATGACACCAGTAGGTGAATTGCACTCTATACTGGAAAGACAGCCATTTCTTCCTACCCATAGTCCCTGACAAATCTGACCAGGGGAAAAATTCCCTCCTGTCTTCAAATCAATATTAACCCAAGCACATGAGCAAGACACACCAGCCAGCCATCTACAAAGATGATTCTCTGTACCACCTCAGAGCACTGGCCCACCCTGAACAATGTCCCATTTCCAGGTGTGGATAATCTCAAATGATTCAAAGGCAGGCAAAACCTCCAATCTCCCACCAGCAGAATACATGTAGCCAATTGTGTATCAGGGGAAAAAATTCCTTTCTGACATCTAAAGGCAACTGCTGAAACTCTGAAGCACAAGATTTGATTATCACCATTATCTTAAAGCAGAGCTGCAAGTGTTAGGAGTACCTCTGAGGGTAGGCAATCTTATTCTCCTTGTAGCCCACAAAGGAAGAGGATTTTCCGGGACTCAACTCAGCGGTCCCCTCTAGCCTTGGAATCCGTTTAACCAGCCAGCTTGCAACTCCCCCTCTTTCACCCCAAGCTATCAAATTTCTCCCAGATGCTGAATTAAGGCATTCCTTTTAAAAAGGATATCTAATTTTGTCCCTAAGACTACAAGCAATAGTGACTGTCACTTCTCCAGTAAGCAGTTTCAATGTTTAATTATCCTCACAACTAAGAAATTGTGTCTTATTTCAAGGCTGAATTTATCTTCCAGCCATTGGATCTTGTTATGCCTTCATCAGCAAGGTTGAAAAACCACCCGCTATCAGATATCTTTTCCACGTGTAAGTATCTATACACAGTCATCAAGTACCTATCTCAACCGTCTTGTCGATAAACTGAATAAATTGATCTCCTCAAGCCTCACATTGTAAGTCTTGTTTTTCAGTCTTTGCGGGCCTCCCCCTTTGAACTCTCTCATTCTTTTAAGTGTGAACACCAGAACTGGATACAGTAGTCTAACAGTGGTCTTATTAATACTGTATACAGAAGCAAGATCACATCCCTATTTCTACTTCATATCCCCTTTTTATACATCTAGAGATTACATTAGACCTCTGTGCCAGAGCTTATCTTAAGGTGATTTTCTACAATGAACCCTAAGTCTTTCACTGAGTCCCTGCTTCCCAAGACAGGGTTTCCCATCTTATATATATATAGACTGAATTCTTGGTTCCCAAATGTTCCTTGCATCTGGCTGTATTAAAATGCATAATGCTCTGCTTTGACATGCTATTCTTTTTCTAACGTTCACTTGATTTCATTCTGTGCTAGAATCTAAATTCTACCGTATCTAGTAATGGAGGTATGTAAATTATGTAAATGGATTTAAATACATGTTTAGAAATGCTCCGCTCCTTTTTAACTGTAATAAAAGCAAGTTCTCAGAGAGCAAAATAGTTTACATTAAGCAGGATTTTCTTTAAAAAATTGACTATAGAGCACATACTGTTAACCTCACAACAGGCCAAATTTAGTTTTGATTTATTTCAGGAGCAACTCCTATTACATCCATTTACACTAGGTTGGAGTGCACCAAATATGTTAACAATAAGAATTTTTTTTTCCAATTGTCTTTTTCAAAGGACATTCTTAAGTGATTATCTTCATCCAGACTTCATTTCATGGCATTATTTCATTCCCATTCCTTTTCCATTTCTTGGAAACTTCTGTTTCTCCATCCTGACCATATGTTGTCTTCAGTTCCCTGTTTGATCCTATTGACAAAACAGTCTGCTTCATCATTCTCCGAATAGCTTCATCCTCTACTTTGACCCTCCTCTGGATATTCATGATCTTCTTAAGGCTTTTCTTTTGACAGCTGTCCAAAGTTCCATTGGCTGTCTTTGAGCTTGCTTGGTTCTCCAATCTACATAGCATTTTTAGATGAGATACAGACATTATCCAGATTCTGGTTCCATGTAAAATTTCATTCACCTAATACAGGCTTCTTGGGCTAGTGCAATGTATACTCCAGAACTCAGAACCATTATCTCAGACAGAGGAAGCTTGCAGTTTGCTATTTTCCCATAGCACCAACACAACATTAGTAGATATTGCATCCGTGTTTCAAGGATGACATTGAAAATATTTTTCATATCTTCCAGTATAACTATCTAAGACAACTTTAGCACTACTGTACATCTGTAACCACAGTCTTCTCAACACTCCAAAACAGATGGTAGCCACTCTTGTCAATATGCCTGTTTTAATGCTGCATTTAAGTCCTAGAATCTAACTGTACTACAAGCATGATCAATTAACAATAAGAAAAGGCATCTAAAGATTGTTACAGGGTAAATAACAAAGCACAAGTACAGTTTTATTCACTCTTCACTAGAGCCAGTTGGAAATTTTTTGACCGATGAAAACAGCATTTTTCATAAAAAATGTTAATGTTTAGAAAACATGCCATTTTTATAAAATTTCATTTGGAAAAAACTAAAATCAAATATTTTAGTTTTGTTTCATAACTTCTTAAAATAAATAGTCTGTATTTTTATACCAATAAAAAACAAAAAACCACAACCCTAAAAAAATTTTTAAAAGGCCCAAATCAGGAAGAAACATTTTGATTTTTTTCAAAACCATGTGTTTCAGTTGACCAGAAAGTTTTTTTTCAGAATTTCATTTAATGGAAAATGTTGACTTTTTTGCTTTCACTCCATTGCAAGACAAAAATTAAAAAGAAGGAACACATTTTCAAGACAGGACCATCACTAAGCTCTAACACAAATACTTATCCCCTCATTGCAGCTGAAATCTTCAGCTGTGTGCCCATATTTGCAGCTTGTATGTGAAAATACAGGTTTTACAGATAGAGCCATTTCATGCTACTTTGAAAATCTGGCCCTAAATACAAAAATCCTCTTTGAAACAAACAGACATTGCACTCTCCTTAGGAAAAGAAAAGTTGGTCATTGAAACAGGAAAAATAAAGTTTTATCTGCAAAAGTATTTGTATTGTCCAAACACATGAGAGAGAGTCCAGCCTCCGAAACCTTGCAAGTTACATAGACAAGTCAGAAAAAGCATAGGAAGGGAAACATGCAGAAAGGTGAAATGATTTGGCCATGGTCACACAGCACATCAGTGGCAGAGCTGGGAATACAGCCTTCGTCCCCCAAGTCCCAGTCCACTACCCATTAGACCATGCTGCCTCATGTCCTTATTTCCTGTTTTACTTCCTACTGTAAGTGACCTACATGTTATATATTGGACAAACGTGCTCTAGAGATGGCATGTTCTGAATGAAAAACTATCAGCATCGTGAAATGGATTTCTCCCCAATTATGAATAAAATGATTGTATGCATGTTCCTGTGAAATAAGTGCTTTAGTCTTATTGGTATGAAAATGTGCTATGCCGCTTTGGAAAACGACTCTTATTTGGTATTGAAAATCAGCCAGATATAGAAGGACCTGTATTTCTGAACTAAGATTCCCTCACAAATTGAAAAACATTCACAGAATGGAATTAAAAAAAATAAATCCCGGACTATTGTCTTGCATATTATACTAATACAGCACATTCCAGTTAATCACAACACAGATAATCCGGAAATCCACTTACTGGGGCCAGTTCCCAATGAGACAATGATTCCTAATAATATTTAGCAAGAAGGGCTGACACATAATGGGGAAGGTAATACCAGGTTTTGGCACACAAGATGCAATCCACGGCATTGGAGGTCTGTGCTTTTAAGGCCTGAGCTTTGCTACAAGAGTCTGGGCAGGACATTCTGAAGCTTTTATTATTGTTATACACTGCAAGCTGGAACCAGATTCAGAACAACACAGAGCTCCTGAAAGCATCTTAAGCACTGTGATATCACTGACCACCACATGGTACCAGGAGTAAAACAAACTGAGAAAATACTCAAGGTGGAATAATGGAGCAGTTAAAAGCCCCCTCCAGATCTGAAATGCTCGGGAAACGCAGGAGACAAGTGGAGAAGGTTTAAATAGTGCTGCTCTCTGTATCTGTATGTAATGGCTGCCATTGAAAAAAAAAGGAAGACAGTCAGACGGCAGCCTTATTTCTTACAATAGCTGGTTCTGAAGCACTTGATGTATTTCATAGCTTCCAATTAACTCAGGTAAAGGAGGCTAACTATGAAACTGAATTAAAATATTTTGAGAACTACACTAAAAATGAAATGAAAGGTTTTTAAAGAGAGTACAAAAAGAAGGTGAAACCACAAAAGAACTTTTGACTGACCTAAGGCTGAAGAGACAATCTTGCATTTTTGTTTTGTAAACAGAGTCCCTGATAAGAAACTAGATCGTGATTGGGATCACTGTCCAAGAACTCAGACTAGTGGAAGACCAAGAATTAACCCTTGCCATGACACCCAGTACAGAATGAAGCTTAAGAAGCGTGAACAGTGCTCTGATTCTGTAGACTTAATAGAGAATCCAAAAATTCTACAAAGAAAGAGACATGAAAGGCGCACAGCACTCAGAGTTGTAGTCCAGGAAGAAGAGCCCGTGTAGCGCGCACAGTGGCAAACACAAGCCAAGACAACACCTGGAAAATGGGAAAAAGATGTCAAAACTACAATGAATTACTCCAATTTGCAAGAGTTTGCAAGCACCAGCAGAGTGTGCAAAGCATGGAGAAACAGGAGGAGAGCAGCATCACTAGCCCAGAGGAATTCTTCACAGGAGCAAAAGACAGTACTGCAGCACAAGATGAATGGACTATCACCCTGAAAGCAAATGGGACATTTATCAATTCTGGACACTGGTGCACGCCAGGAACAGTGATAGTAGCACACCAGAAATAGTGAAAGAAAAGTCAGAGGCAGTAGAAGGTAAACCAGTAAGGGCTTGCAGTGGTAAGCTTCTCCTCACCACTGGAGTATGGGAACTAAATATATGGCTAATTAACCTAGGAAAAATACCATTGGTAATAATGCCAGGGGAAAAAGCCATTAATGACTTTAAAATGTGTTAAGCCCTAGGTCTTGTCAAGAGGATGCACTCCTTGGAGTGGAGGGGGACCAAAATCAACTGAGTAAGAGTCTGAGGCTATCAGGGAAATTCTCCACACAGTACAGAATAGGGCTGAAACAGCCTCACCATCCCACAAGTCATGCCCAGAGGAACTTTCCTCTAACCCTAGGGAAGAAGCTAATAGAGAAGCTGAATAGGGTTGTTGCTCTGGAAATCATGTACCAAGTAGAATCACTCACTGGTCATTTTAGGAAAAAAGACAGAATCCTTCACTTATGTATAGACCCCAAATAAACATTAAAGGGAACATTTCCCACTACCAAGAAGGAGAGAAATTGAGGGGACGGGGGGGGGGGGAAGGGGGAACAAGAGATGGTGAGGAAGGATATGGCTTATTCCAAATACTTTTCTAGACTTGATTCATCAGCAGGTTTCTTACAGATGCCCTTAGGAAAAAACAGCAAACGTTTGTGCACATTCAGCACCCTCTTTGGCAGACTATTTCCACAGACTGCAGTCTGTGTTGTGTTTGGCACCCAAGGTATTTCATACGAAACAACAATAGTGAGTACAAAAGGTTTACATAGATTTATTCTGGGGGGAAAAAACCTCAGAAGTCCATAACCACAGGGTTCCCCAAGCAGCTCTGGAAAGAGCCGTATCTGCTGAGCTAAAGCTCAACAAAAATGTAAACTCTGTGTAACAGGAATAACTCACCTGGGCATAAGTTAACAGATAAGGGAGGAATACAAAGATTCCTTGCAATAGTGAACTATGTAGGGAAATTTGTACCAAACCTAGCCACCCAAACCAGAAAACAGAGCTCAACAGTGCAAAGATATCCAATGGACATGGGATACACGTCTTAAGAGCTAAGAAACTGAAGGAGGCCCCAGTTCTGAGGAACTATGACTAAATGCAAAACTAAGCATTCTAATGTAAATGCTGGCTTCTGACAGAAGATGTTAGGTCGGAATGGGAGAGCTGTGGACAGCTGGACCCATGCTCCCAGCTGTGACCCAGGACAGGGGAAGCTGCCAATGGGAGAAGCCCTGCCTGTTTCCTGGCGGAGCATGTCCGTTGTGGGGAGGGAAGCCAGAGTGGCTGCACCCCACTCGCCAAGGCTGCTTCTCCCTGGGAACAGGGAGAGGGGACCCCTTGGCAGCTTTCCCCAGCTCCCGGTGAGGAAGGAGGATAGTAAAAAACTGGGGTGGGCTCCTGTTGGGGAACGGGGAGTGAGGAAGGCAGCCTGCCAGGAGCCAGCCTGTGGGGCTCTCGGCAGGGAGCTCAGAGCTTGGTCTCTTACTGCAGTTGCTGAAAGTCGACAGATATTATCATGTTGACTTTTTTTGAGTGTAGACAATGCCTTACGCTCTGGGGAGAAGGCGATAAAAATCCCTGACAAAGGGAAAGTTGGTTCTCTTTTTGCTGCCTGGATTCTACCTGGCAAGAATCACTAAGCCTAAGCAAAAGACCCCAGCTGTTTTGCCTGGGCTAGCCCTAAAGAACATGTGGACTTTGCTTATTACAGAAGTTACTATTATCTTTTGGAATCTCAGACTAACTCATTTGTGTGTGTTTGCCTGCTTTAAGGTTATAAATAACCCTAACTGCCTTTCCCTAGCCAATCACTCTTTAGTTAGTCTGTTACAGGGTTGGCTAAGAGCATTGTCATTGGTTTGAGATCTGAGGTACACTGACCTGAGGTAAGTGACTGGTCCTTTGGGATTGACCATAACCCAAATATTACTATGAACTTTTATATAATGGACTTTCTATTATAAAGACAAACTTGCCTGGGTGCTAAAATAGACCAGCAGTGCCAAAGAGGACTGTCTGTGACTCCATACTAAGGCTATTTTAGTGCTTTAGGAGTTCACACTTGTTACTTGGTTGGTAAAACCTAATGACAGAACATGCAGCCACTTTGGGGTCTATGCCCTGTTCCTGGACAGTCTGCCTTAAGATTGGCACTTATGCTTATGAGCCACACCAGATAGCATGACAGCCTCCAAGAAGGGTATAGTCCTTTTATAACAGTAGTCAGAACTGGAGACCAGAGGCTCATGTATCACAGCCACTTACAAAATCTGGGCATCAAGGGGCTCAAATAGAGGAGTCTGCTTTGGCTTTAGTCTATGGGTGTAAATAGTTTCATATCTTTCTTTATGGGAGGTCTGAGTTAGCTGAAACTGCCCCTAAACCACTTATCGCTATTGCCAATAGGCAACATCACCTCCTCAGAATGCAGGGTTTCCCCCCTAGTTACAAGTGTACGATCTGCAAATTGAATACAAAGCTGGGAAAGATTTGGGGGCTGCAAACAAACTCTTTAGAGCATTTGACAAAAGTGCAGAGGAGCAAAGTCAGAGCTAGAGTTTGTACAAGTGAGTCTGAAAAAAGGGGGACATGATTACCAGAGCTACTGCCCAGGAGGAGACCCTGTAGCAAGTAATTAAGGGTATCTGTACAAGGTGGCAGGGGCAGCATTTTTCTAGACCCTAATACCAGTTCAAGGGGCGGCTGTCAGTACCACATGGGATTTTATGTAAAAGCACCAAGATTTTACAGAAAAGATTATGTTTAAAAGGATACATGAAAGTCATTTAGGGATTGGAACGAAAATCTAAGCATGGATGCAGATGTCTTATCCTGGCTTTAAATGAACAAAGTAACTGAGGAAGCTGTTAAGGCTTGCCACATATGTTAAAAATACAAGTCAACTTCATGGAAAAAAGCCCATATGTTGGTGGCTCAGGGAAAATTGCTCTCCCCTGCTCGCTTCCCTGAGCAAAGAAGGCATGGATTTGTTTATGTTGGCTGAAATAAATATGTACTTGTCCTAAAATCTTATTCTCAATTCTCTGAAATAGCCTTACTAGAAGATAGTACAACTAAATAAGTGATAGTGCATAACAAAACTATTTTTGCTAGATTTGATATTGTCTGATAATGCGCCACAGTTTAAGCAGTCATAGGTTCAAGCAGTTTAGACCATTGCTAGTGCCTATTACCCCCAATCCAATAGGCGGGGGAATACTGTATCAAAAAAGCACCTATTGTGGAGTCAGACTCTGATCTGCATTTAGCACCGTGAAATTGCAGAATAGCACCAATGAAGCATGGGACGTCATCAGCTGATATTTTGTTAATAAAGGACGGAAAGCAAGAATGTCTGCACTGTCAAACTAACATCCAGGTCACTGGTGACACACAGATGTATAAGGAGACAGGTAAGGCAACGTAAATAAATACATGATTTTAGGGTCTTGGCAGCTGCCATCACTTCATGAATGTTATGCTGTGAACACCTACAATGGGAAAAAATGGCTGCAAACAGTCACAAGAGGCTGCCAAACAATCATATGAGATTATCAAATGAGACAGACACACCATGGAGAAATGGGCAACATCTTCTCCTAATCCCAGAAAGGACACAGATAAAAGTCACTGAGTCTGAGATGGTCTCAGGCAAAATGGCAGACAGGCAACAACCTCAGCAAGTTGAGACAAACAGCCCCAAGATATGAAACACAAGAACAAGTGGACTTGCCGTCTCCTAACAGCCGTAGTGCTGATGCTCTGATATCCTGGAAAGTCCAAGCAAGAGAGCAGGGCACATAAAAAAGTGACTGATCATCAGTAGGGGTCTACTTAAATCATGGAGAAATCACACATTTTTTGCAGGTTGGTAACAGCATAAATAGCAAATCTGAGGATGTTGTGTTACACCGCCTCAAAATTTGCTTTTTATGCCATGACCAACCTGTGAAAAATGTGTGATTTCTCCTCAGCCTCTCTCTAACTGAGGGTCCCAACCCAAAAGGGGTTCTCAAGCCTCTTGTAGTGGGGCCCCGGTGTTGCCACCTTTACTTCTGCACAGCCTTCAGAGCTGGACAGCAGAAGAGTGGCAGCTGCTGGTCGGGCACCCAGCTCTGAAGGCAGGCCGGCCACCAGCAGCAGCACAGAAATAAAGGGTGGCATGACATGGTTTTGGATTTAGCCCACAAAGCAGGACAAATAATATTTATAAAATACACTTTTCTTCATTTTTATTCTATAATTTTGTGTCAAAGATACAGTCAATAGTAAGATTTGAAGTGAGAGAAGGAAATCTATGCATGCCTAGGACATTACTACTCATCAATGTTTACTTTTTGCTCTATGCTTTGCATGAACCCCATGAGGTGCAATTTGCACATTTGCTGATTTTGCCTCCTTTCTGACCCACTGGAAGATTATTGAGCTTAAACAAGTTGACAACTGTGGGTTAAAAAAACCAAAACAAAACCAACCCCCAATTTATTCTGCTTTACAATGCACTGGATTTGAGTGGTAAAAAACCAACACCCTTTGTACTGAATTGTGTTCTTTGTTTTTCTCCCAACCTAAGTGCTTTGTTAACAGTGATGTGCCAATGTTTTCTGTTTTAACCAGGGTACTTTATTTTACTCCTTACAAGTGAATTTCAACACTAATGATGTGTTCCTTAAGGCCACTGTACTGAAACCTGTGAACCCTAATTCAGCTGGAAGTTACAAGTGCACAAGGTGTCAGAACTGTAGGAGTGAGCGTCATACCCTGCTTACAGAAAAACATGAATCTTGTACTTGTGTGTGTACTTTGTGTACTGTAAATGTGTAATTAAACACAGCAACAAAACTGTTCCAGAATCAGTAGCTTCCAATTCTATATGGGTGTTTGGGCTGAGTGAGACAAGAAGAGCAAGTAAGGTAAGAGAAAGGAAACTGATGACCAAATCTGCCCCAAGAAACAGTTCAGCATGTAACAGAGTATGCTCTTCATAAAGGGCCAAAACCCGAACCTAATACATAGCTTGTGTAACCAGGTAACGTTAGAAGTGCTGCACTCACTTCGGTGGGGAGGAAGAAGGCACCTCCACCCTAGACAAGCAACTGAGCAATTCTACCCCAGGGTTGCAGGAGCAGTGATGGGCAACAGGACACCCTCCCCAACCTCTTATCCCATTTTGGAAGTAGCAGCCAATGAATTCACCTAAATTAAGGATCTGTTAGTTTTTGTTACGCCCTCCCGCCACATCTCAGAAAGTCTTCCTGGTATTTGCTTCCACCAGGTATTTGCACTCAAACGGCACTGATGGGCAGCAGCATAGAATCCAATAATACAAATCCTTCCCCATCATCCAGTACAGCAGAATTTCTGTTATAGCTGAATTGATGGATGGGAGAGGCAGGATTTGACCCCAAATGTATTTGATACCTTTTATAGAGAGGTTCTGCTGTATTACCTTATAAATATAGTGCTTTAAGATTTCACGAGCTATAAATGATACACTAGGCTAATGACACTTGTACTTACAGAGTCACACAGCTAACATACTTAATGCCATTACAGGAAGGGAGCACATGCAAAAGAACAACAGCGCATTGTTAAACAAAAGCTGAAACATGTGGGATGACGAGCTATATTAATGATTCATTTCCATAAGGAACAAGTCAGCAACATAATAGAGGATACATTTATAGTTCTCTCAACTTCCTTTAAAAAAAAAAAAAATCATGCAATGAACCATCAAGCATCTAACCAAACAGCCTAACTGTAAGGTCCAATGCACGCTATCAGTGGAGGGACCTTAATTCACTTATGACAGACTACATAAAACAAATGATCTGTGCAGAAATGCTCTTTCTGGTTGTGAGTATCTAACCATTTACAATCTCTCTCATTGGAAAAGTTTATCTTACTCTGTTGGCAAAGATGAATGAAAAGACCTATTTAAAAATATCTGTACATTTGTATTCAGTGGCAAGATACACCAGTAAATCAATCCTAGAGACTGCAGATGAATAAGTAGTGCAATCAACCCATTTAAATTATTTGGTAACTAATACAAATCTGAAACAAAGATTTTTAGTATGGAGCAAAGATTGGTTCTGTGCAACTCTTGGATATTGACTGACCAACCTAAACAATATTACTCGGAAACTGAAGGGCCAAAATCCTGTCGTCTTCACCTAGACAAAACACCTAACACTATAAGATCTGATCCTCCACTCCACTGACATCAATAGAAATACGCCAGTTTGTAACAACTGGGGATCCGGCCCACCATATGTAAACTCTGAAGAGTATAGAATGTGGCCTGAAAGCTTGAAGCCTCCCAACTTGCATTTCAGCTGGAGTCAGGTCACTAATACACCAACCATATCTCCTGAAATTGCCTGAATTAAATGCACTCTTTCCTACCCTCTAAACTACAGTTCCTTATTGGGTCACCACTTGTGGGCTGAGACGGCAGATCCTCAGCTGGTATAAATGGTCATTGCATTCATTTAAGTTTATGGAGCTTAACATCATCCAAGACAAAATAAAAAGCCTTGCAGTACTGCATGATACACCTCATGCCTTATTATTAATCAGGGAGCAGATTCTAAAGCGTTAAAGCGATATTGGTGAGCAGTTGCTCAGATAGTTTCAATGGGAGTCCTCATCAGAGGAGCTGCTCATCATTAGGAGTATGGGCTTTACAACCTGGACAGAGTTTTGTTGAGCCCTGCCCAATAGACAAAGTTAACAATGTTAACAGATGTTACAATCTGAAAGGCAGATGCATAAAAGGAAAAAAAAGACATGGATGCACTGGGAAACTGAGCTTAGTTTGTTTTTTTAATCATAAATTCCCTTTTCTGGGCCTCACAGAAGCATTTAGAGAGCTGAAAAATGCGCCAACAAGGGGGCATTGGATCAAGCCCTTGGTGATCAGCAATATTGTGTGTTCCATATATAGGGGGATACAAAGTCACGTGTCACGGAGGTGACAAATCAGGACGGCCTTCTCAATCATCCCTGTGTACCCGCTCGACACCGGTCCACATTGCAATGTTGTTTATCATTAATTGAACTCACTGGGTCCCAAACCTTTTACTAAGACAACTCACCAGCTACCATTTAGTCTTTTGCACCCCATCAAATTCATGGGGCCCCAAAATTCTCCTTCTCTGCTGCTGTCTCCTCCTTGCCCCACTGCGGGGCACCAACTACCAACAGCAGCACCCTCCCCACAGCACCACAACCATAAAGCCTGCCCAGCCAGGTGGGAGGGCAGGCATGGAAAGCAAACTTGCCCTGTATCTATCCTTCCAGGGGCAGCTCTTGTCCTGACTGGGTTGCCCCAGTTCCCCGCTCCAAGTATTGCGACCTGGCCTACAGGATCGCAGCTCCATTCCTGTTTTGCCCAGCTGCTCCTGCATCAGACAGAGGGGCAGGGGCAGGCCAAATTTGAGTGAATGGTTTTGTGACTTGGATGCCACTCCATCATAATAAGGTGCAGCCTGGCCAAACCTGAGTGGCGCTGCGATCCTGTGCACAAGGTTGCAATGTCCAAAGAATGGTGGTGGGCCCAGGTCCATGGGACAGAAGCCACTTCTGTGGGGGGAGCTTCATCACCAACTCCCCTTCAGCATGGGCCTGCAACCCATCTACAACTTTCACACAACCCACTGTTTGGGAAACACTGACCTAACTATCTTAGGGTTTTGTACTGGTGCCCATTGCTGAAGCATCTGAGCGCCCTGCATGTAAATGGTAATAGTGAAGGTATAGTGACTAGATAGGTAATAGTGAAGTTTCTAAGGGACTCCATGGAGTCTGATTCATCTCCATCTTCACATTAATGACAGTATATAGCTAGTTTCAGTAGAGTTGTGCGTACACGAGCAATTTTTTTTTAAAAGTCTGATGGCAAGCCTGGTATTGATTTTTCTTTCTAATGGTACTATATGAAGACATTCTAAAGTACTACTGACCTCATTACAATTACCATAAACATACCTGGGCTTTTTTAAGTAAAACCACTGGATGTATTCTAATAAAGAAAAAAGAGCAACTCTCTGTTCAGAACCAGGCAACCTTGAAACAATTAATGTCTTGAAACAATTAAGCTAATTAATGTCTAATTTATTCAAAATAAAAAAATTTATACAAAAAAATAGAGACATTATGCCAGGAAAGTAAGTACAGAAACTACAGATCCCCAAATAATAGTGATAAAACCCTGGAGTTTTTTGTTTTGATCCTTGTGGTGTATGAGCTCTACTGAAGGAACTGTGAGCTATTGGCAGTAATTTTGACATCTTGCTTATATTATTTTCTTGTACTGGCATCCCAACAACAGCTTTTGTAAACTAGATAAACAAGAGTACATGTGACATTAATTCACAAAAAGACACCTCTCGATCAAATGCATTCATTTTCTACTTAGTAGTGAAATTAAACGAATTAAAATGTGCAACACAATTCTCACATAAATACAAATAAGTAGGAGAAAGGTAACGTTTTATAAGTGAATATACAGGTCCCATTAGCATTGTAATATTGAAAGATTTCTCATCTTCAGCCGAAGTACAGCTGCTGGATGTACTTAAAAGTCAGCCAGTGACAACAATAGAAATACAAGAACTTGATTGCTTAACTCAGTTGCCATCTGCTATTCATAGTACTAACAGAAAACTCTGCTAAATATGCTCATGGTGTCCCCACTGTCCTAAAATACAGATAATCTCTTCCACAGTGTTGATAAGGAACAGGTATTATCCAACCAAATATTGATGAAAAGACCCATACAGTTATGAACTGACCAGTCAACCACACACCTCATTTGGAACTGGATGTATGCAATCAGACAGCGGCAGAGAGACAAAAAAGAGGGGCAAATATAGTATAGTACTGTGTTAAGTGTAAACTACTAAAAAAATAAAGGGAAAACTTTTTTTTTCTGCATAGTGAAGTTTCAAAGGGTATTAATTCAATGTTCTGTTATAAACTTTTGAAAGAACAACCATAATATTTTGTTTGGAGTTATGGACATTTCAGAGTTACAGACAACCTCCATTCCTGAGGTGTTCATAACGCTGCAGTTCTACTGTATTTCTTTCTTTTTTTTTTTTTTACTATTTACAAATGGTAATGGAACGAAGTTGTATTGTAGAAGTGGATGTTGAATAAACCCTCTCTGAAGCGTTCATTGAGAAATGCAGTTCCACATATAGTGCAGTCACATTAACAGAGGTTACTTATCCGTACAGTAACTCATGTTCTTCAAGAGGTGTAGTGTGCATACATATTCCACAGCTGGTGAATGCACATCCAGTGTGCACATGTTGAAGAATTTTCTAGTCAGCAATGTCTATCAGGGAGGTGCATGTGCCCATCCTCTTCTTGTGAGCTTATGCAAGGGAACAAAAGGTAGAGCCACCCTGCAACACACTACCACCTTCACCACCACAAGAGCATGGGACATCAGGATTCCAAAGCAGCAGGGAGGGTGAGTGTGTTATGGAAAATGTACATGGGCTACGCATTTTGAAGCACATCAATTATTGCACAGGGAAGTAGCCTCTTTATTTTTCAAATGCTAATTTGTACATATATTCCACAGTTGGTGACTTCCCAGCAGTAGCCCTCATTGGAGATTATAGCGAATCCTCGCACCTAATATGGATTGTAACAGATCTTTCAAATCTTGCATCATCCTTGGCCGACTGCACCAGCACATAATGCTTTGTGAACACGTGTATGGATGAAGTCGCTGCTCTGCATATATCCTGGATTGGCAAGTTTTCTAGAGACAACACAGAAGTGGACTGCACCTGGTGTGGCTGTCTGTCCACTAGCTGGTAACATGACTTGATGCATTGGACAATCCAATTTGGTATTCTTTGCATAGACCAGCTTGTCATTTGACTCTTGATATAAGCCAGAAACAGCCTGGGTGATTTCCAGAAAGATCTTGCCCTGTCCAGGTAGAACAATACAGCTCTGCATGCGTCCACTGTGTGAAAACTTTGCTCTGCTCCCCCAGTGAGAGGGTTGGGGAAGAACACAGGTAGATGGAGGACATCACTGATGTGGAATTCTGACACCACCTTAGGAAGAAAACTGAGATGTAGCCTCATGGCTACTTTTCCCCTATGGATGAGTATTAGGTGCCTCCTCCATCAGATCCTGCAACTCCCTCCTCTTCTGGCAGACATAATTGCAAAGAAAAAGGCCATTTTCACAAGTCCATCAGTTTTGAGAGGACCAGCTTAAGGTCCCACAGTAGGTCCAGATCCTTCACTCATGGCTACAATCTTGATATGCCTTTCAGAAATCTCTTTGACATGGGGTGGAAGAAAACGAAGAATTGGTCAATTGGTGGATCACAGAAATATCTGCCAAATGAATCAGAGAGAGATCAGAATGCTTCAGGCACCACAGGTACTCTAGAATCTCCTGGACTCCAGAAAGCATGGGATACATCTGGAAATAATGTGCCCAGCTTGTGAACCTTATCCATTTAGATACATAGAGAGATCTCATGGATTTTTCCCTGCTTCTAATAACGATGCTTTGAAAGTCTCATGAACAAGCCCTAGTGATCTCAAGCAATGAGTCTCCACACTGGCAGGTGGAGGTAGTGCAGGCTTGAATGCAAGATCAAGGCCCAATGCAGACTAGAAAGTTTGGGGTCAAATGAAGAAAGATGGGTGGCACTAAAGTGTTCATGGAGATCCCTGAATCACATTTACTTGGACCAGGCTGGGGCTGAGAATTTCCTTGGCTTCCTCCCAAATGATCCAAGAACAAATCATGCCAAACTATCTAGATTTCCTTCTCTAACAGATTAACTGGTATGGTGGAGAGGGGGAATACAGTGGACATAATAAACTTGGACTTCAGGAAGGCTTTTGCCACAGTCCCACATGACATTCTGATAACTGGGCTGGAGAAATGCGGACCTGGTGGACCTACCTTTAAGTGGATACATAATTGGTTAAACAATCACAAACAAGGAATAACTGTCAATGGAATGATCTCACAGTGGGCGATGAGTCTGGAGATCTGAGCAAGGACGTTAGATGACTTTCTTGCCAGTCAGAAGCTAAAGGGAAGAATTCTCCAGGAAGGGTGGTGCTCAAACTGTTAGTGTAGGGGAACTGGGCTGGATGTGGAAGCAATGAAGTCACCAGGTCCAGGAACTTGAACAGCATCAGGAATGAATGCATCTCCCATAGCCACATGGGCTCCATCTCTGGCAACACATCCTGAAATGGTGGAACACCTGCATACTGGTGTAGAGGAAACCATGCTGCAGCTAATGCAGGAATCAATATAACGGCCAGCATCAAAATCAGGTTTCTACCCAATACCATGCTAGCTGACCATTTCTCCAATTGCTTTGGTATGAAGCCTAAAAAAATGACTGTGGAGGTGTCAGGCAGGGCCATTATTATGGCTGGGTCTGCTCAGCTATTATTGGCGTTGTTGTTCATGGAACTTTTCCAAAGTTTTGAGGCACCTTTAATGTCTGAGAGCCTAGTGTTCTTATGTGACCTTGAAGTCAGACTTAGAGAGGGCAATATCACCTCTTCTCCTTTGAGGATTTATGGTCCCTGTCTGATCTGTGTCTGCTTTCCAGACAGGAAGCTGCAGGCTTGAGTGTCCCTTCATCCAGTTTCAGTGAGGAAGCCAGGGTAGATTTCGACAGCCTCTAGTCTCCAGAAGACACCTGGAGCTAGGGAATCAAAAACCAGCCTCATCATTTTTTGCTCCATAAAGAAAGCCCTCAGGTGCACCTCCCTCAAGCACAGAGTCCTCTTTGAGAAAGGCCTGCACTGTGCTCCGTGACATGTCCCTCTGTGAGACAGAACAGAAACCTTGTGTAGCCATCATTCAGAGACATGACTTTCTTGCAGTGTGGCAGTTCTTAAAGCTTGGGAACTCTCCATGCTCAGATAGGGCAGCTGATACAACCAGTGATCACACATTCTGTAGACTTAACTGAACTGCTAACCAAATAGTTGCTAAGGTAGAGGTAAATCATGACGAGACACCCAGATCCCAAATTTGGATGCTTAAATTGGCACCTTAGCAAGACAATGCTTAATTTGTGTTCCTAAATTCTGATTTAAGAATTCAAATTAGGATCTAGATGTCCTTCTAAAAGGTGCCCCTACCTGGAAATTAGACCAGAGTATTTATTACCATAATACTTACATGCAGTGATGATATCCAACCGGTTCTTAAAATTAAAAAAATGTAGCGTACCGGAAGTTAGCGCCCTCCCCTGTCGCGCTCTGCGGGGCGCTGGTGGGGTTTCGAATTTGACAGCGGAGATCCTCCGCTGCGATGCCGAGTCTCCCTCTCCCCCGCCGAAATTGACAAGGGAGAGTCAATTTCACGCGGAGAGTGTGCCCTGCTCCGCCGCCGAAATTGACAAGGCAGAGTAGGTCCAGAATAGGTTCTTAAATATTACCTGCCTTTATAGAACTGGTTATTGGAAATTTGGGATATCATCACTGCTTACATGCAATATTTAGAAGCAATATTAAAATAATTTGGGCTCTTTTTACCAAAAGTAAAACAAACATGTTCCAACTTAGTAAACATTTGGATTTGTTTAAGAAGTGATTTCTAACAGAAAAATAAAATGCCATATTTTAAAGTATCTGAGGGTGCACTTCTGTAACCAATTAAACAATTCATTTATGAGATTTTATATGGGGTAAATATTTGTTTGGTTAGCAATATACCTTAATTATTTAATGGAACTGAACATCTAGTATGCTAGTCATTAAGAATGCATAATTCCATGGCATTAGAAAGATTCATAAATTTTCTCTCCATCTCTCACCTTCTTATCAATATTTCTTAGTACTAATTACAACACTTCATAAATCTGAAAATGCAATCATCACCATCATCAATCTCTGGGATATTAATATTCTTCCATAATATGACAATTAAGGGCCTGATACAAAGCCCATTTAAGTTAAGGTAAGCCTTTCTATTTACTTCACTAGCCTGTGGTTCAGAATTTAGATGAGAACACAAAATATTGTACATTGAGTATTCTCATCAGTAGCTGGGTCTTTGTTTCTACCTTGTCCATCCATCTGACAAGAACAAACTCATCTATAAGAAGGCCAATCACACTTTGGCCTACAGATACTAGGGGTAAGACTGTGTGTAAGAAAGGAGGAGTTGCACGGGGCATTGGCGTATTCACAGTCCATATCTTGTGCAGCCTGTGGTGACTCTAAGGTTAGGACAGTACTACAAACTGCTTAATAAACTGTCATGGCCAATACTTTCTCTTAGCTCAGTTCACTAACCTGGTTTTATGCAGTGTTGTAGCCCTGTTGGTCCCAGGTATTTGAGACACAAAGGGGGTGAGGTAATATCTTTTATTAGACCATCTTCCATTGGTGAGGGAGAGCAGCTCTGGAGCTTACACAATGATCTTCTTCACATCTGAAGAAGAACCTGAAGAAGTTGGTCCAATAAAAGATATTACCTCACCCACTTTGTCTCACTAATAACCTTGTTTTAGTCATTCTAGTTACAAGGGAAACCATTAGACATCACCACCACCCTTCACATACATTAACTCCACTACCAATTAAGCCTTCCCATTAAAATACTCATTCTCTCTGTCAAATTCTGTGCAGAAGTGTGACTTATTGCACTCATGTCATAAATATGCCTCAACCTACATAAAACAGACACAAAAAGTCAATATAAATTAAAAGATCAAACACATTCCTCATCTTATTTGGCTCTCTCCCCCCAGGGAGAACATCTGTGAGTACCTGTGAAGAGAATGTTGGACTGTCAGATGTTTCACATACCAAGCAGCAGAGATCTTATAGTACTAGTGACCACAGCTGGTTCTCTGCTAAGGCCTATCATAGTTCAAGGATTTAGAATCTGAAGAAGTCTCTGGGACTGTCAAATAATTTGGTTGCCAACAAGCCCCATAGGCTGCCTTGCTCTGTTGCAGATCGTTTTATTTGAGGAATACACCATAGAGGCAATGTTACTGCTTCTGGAACAAGAAATCCATTTTTATGTACATAGTAGCATGAAGGCTATTGACAGTGCCCTGTGGTAGTAAATGAATGGGGGCAATAGGGCTGGCTGCAGGAGTTCCAGGGACTAAAGTTTTTTTATACTAATCTGTAGATTGCTGCTAAAGACACCCAGCTTTACCACCTCACTGTAATACAACTATACCTTTCATAACTCCATTCAACTGAATCTCAGGAGATATCTCAGTAAGGCAACAAAATCATTACAGTTAGATTGAGCTGTGCAAATTGTATAATGACAGACTAAAAACTAAGATTCAGTAGCATGGAAGTAAAATATTAGAAGGTATTTAAGTTGGGGTTGAAAAACTTATTAAGATCTCCTTTTCACAATGACTCCTAACAAATATGAGGAAATTATTTTCCATTGAGATTGATAGCAGGTAAATTTCAAGCTCATAAAAGGAAATACAAATTCATAGCCTGGGTAATCACAGCATAACTTTCAAATAAGGTGAGAGCTGATGGGCCAAATTCTTGTCTCATACCATCAAAGAACTCCATTGATTTCAATGTGGGCCTAGTTCTGTAGCTGGATTTTAAAAGGGGGTTGGATTATTCTGTAACAGTAAGTTTTGTAGTTACAAGTGCTAAAATTGCAGTAATCAAATCTCTCATCTGAGAGGGAAAGTTGACCATCACAAATGTTAGGAAAAAAGTTCTCCCTGCGTATGGCACAATAGGTTAGATACATGGTGGGAAGGTTTGCCTTCCTCTAAGGCACCTGATGGCCACTGTTAGAGGCGGATATCAAACATCATGGCCCAATGGCGTGATAATAGTGTGCTGAATCCTGTATCCCAGTGTTGTATTAATACCCAGTACTACATGACCAGGTATTATACAGAGTATTTCCCAGTATATTTAAAATACAAGGTGGCAGATTAAAACATCAAGATTTACCAAGAATCCCAGAGTACATCATACAAGGAAAATATGTCAATTTACTGTGTGATCTAGTACATATTAATATATATCACACAGTACATTGGAATATTGAAATATTTATATGATTGTACAAAGATATTACAATCAGATAAATGCTGACTTGTGTTTATACCACTACATTTATTTGTTGTATTAACCTAAAATACTTAAGTTTCTTTCAGAACTAATGATTTCCTTTCATTTTTCTCTTTACATCTGTATCCATATGCTTGGTTACATTAAAATCTATGTAATACAGTATGCTAAAGAATGCATAGTCCTGTGTGGTATGGTATAGAGTAGATGATGATAAAAGATAAAATATATGAATGACGGAAAGCTCCACCACCCCTCAAATGAGACAATTTTGTTCCCCAGAATTTCTGACAAGTACTATGCCAGCAACAGTAATAAGAAAACGGCTGCTGGCAACTGTCATATGGACGTAATACTGAGGTACATCTTGATGAGACTATAAACCTGTACCAGAAGAGGATAGAAAAATTCTCAAATTGCTCGGTGAAAGCCAAACATGCATCTAATTCTCTAGTGAAGACACTAACCAGATCAGCTTTCATTTGTCCTTTACTGTGGTTTTTCCCTTTCTCCGTGTAGCTTCCAAGATAACAGTAAATGCTGATGGAGCATAAGGATGAATTTGGGACCTTTTTCTTGTTTAGAGACATGGTTCTTCACAGGCATAAATGAACCAAATGATGAGTTTACTAATAAAATACAGGATCTTAGCGTTATTGTCACTTTTAGAAAAGCTGTTTACATATTTCCAATATTATGGATACTTCTGCTTCTGATAAGGAAGATTTAAAACATGTAACATTTAATCCTTTTTGTTGAACTTTATTAAAAATTGGCATTTGGAATGTGTTCTGAGTAGAACTTCCAGTTACACTTAAATATAAAGTTCTGTTTACAAAAAGTGTTTATGACGGGTTAAATTATTAAGTAATTATAAGCATAAATTTGTGTTATAGATGGTATAAGAACATCTGTTCTTTAAATTACTACAAGAAACCTTTTCATTGGTTGGTCTACCAATTAATCCTTCATAAACTATAAATGAAAAACTTTTATACAAGTCTGAGAGTATAGCAAAAGCTCATATTCCACTGATGATGTCTTTCTTATAAAGACATAAAGAGTGAAACAACTGTAACTAAAACTCCAGAACAATGATAATATCTTTATGTATAAAAAGTCTTATTTTCATATAGCTTCAGTAGAATTTGATTGCAGAATAACCATTGAACAATTATTGGCAATTATGTTGCATAATTAAGGTTCACTTTACTGCTTAATGTTATTAGCTAATAGCCTTTCATATATAGCCATATATAGCCATCAATACAACAGAAGTTCCTTTGCAAGATGTTCAATATAGGAGTCACAACTTTGCTTGGCATCTCTAGTTTCTTGCAAAAAAAAATAGTAATCTAGGATCAGAGTCCCCAAATTCTGTTTTTAGCCTTTCTGTTATTTGCTCAGCATATTGCTCTAGATAGCACCTACTTTATCTCAGTATCTGCTTTCAGCTGTTTAAAGAAGCTGCCTATTGCAAGTGTCTTTACATGGCAAACCTTTTAAAGAACGATCACTGCAGGGTGTGGTCTAGCTGACTGAACACGGCACTGTGTCGTCGCTAAGAAATAGTTTCAAAGTTTATTTTTTTAAGAAAAAACCTTTTGTGCTGCAGAGTTTTTCAAAGTCATTTTCTCCCCCAAGGCTTACAAGGCCCACCAGTCTGTCAGCTCTCTGCAGGGCTAGTCTAGCCCTTCTTTGTTTAATGGATGCAACATTCTCAACAAATTCTGATGATAAACCCTCATCACCTCCAATTCACTGCTATTTCTTTCTCTGAATGTCCACATCAATGTACATCATAAAGCAGTAATGATCCATAGGCTCCTACCAAGTATGAAACAGCTGCTTCAATTCCTGTTTCTCTCTCTAAGGAATAATGGTCTGTGCTCTCTCTGACATCTGGCAGCCTGTCCTGATCCAATTCTCAGCTCTGGACAGCCTCAAAGGAATCAGTGCTCTCCCCTTGGCAGCTGTCTTGCCATAGAAGCGTCTGGGAGGGCACTGACAAGAGCACTGCACAAAGATAGCCATCCAACCTTGGCCAACACAATTCTGTTCTTGAGAAATTAAAGTGCTTTCTAATGTTGCATCCAAAACTATAAGAAACGGGACTATAATATACATCAAGCAGAGCCAGTGTTTTAAAAACCAAAATAGCTACAGAATCAATACCAGTAGCTACACTATGCCACACGTTTTATAGGCATATCAAAAGCCACCCTTATAATTCCCCCTTCCCAGCCCCCCACAAAACACTTACAGACTAACCAGGGAGAGGTTGCACAAAGTGACGCTATAGCAGCTCTTAATATATGGTAGGATCTGAGAGAGAGGTTGAGCATGGTTAGAAGACTTGGTCAACAGATCAGCTAACCCCACTGACCAAAGCCACCATAATGGGGGTGTTAAGAGGGCAGCAGCTGCTACTACAATGCAGAAATAGCAATATTATTTTCAGAGACGCTTCCTTGCTCCTAGGCAGTGGACGTCATGGTTCTGGACTACAGAGAAGGTTCCATTTCCCCCAGCCCTCATGTAAAGACCTTTTACTCGTTATTTGGCCAGGGAATGATGATTTGGCCAAGCAAGCTAGTTATTTTTCTCCTACTGTGTGCATGTTATTAAGGGGGACAAGATGCAGATGCTGGGAAGAATGACGTCTGGGTAAATGGGAAGACATTTATTTCCCTATTTGGGAGTTTACATTGGTCATAAATGAAGCATGAAGTAGGGGTATTTATATCTCCATGTAGCTCTCATCTACTGTAATGTGTTCTGTTTACCACACTAAGGACAAGAATTAAAAAAATCATAATAAAAAGTAAAGACCCAGACATTCTGTTCCTTATAGGATCACATACATCTTACTGAAGCTATACAGGGAAAGATGCACGCTGCACATGGATGATATAAACAATTTTGCATTTTACTTTTCATCATGAAGTGCTTATTCATAGACAACTGGTTTTCACATCTACAAGTCACTGAGAACGTACATGAGAGTTGTAAAGTAGTCCAGCATTACATTTGCACACTTGAAATTAAGGGCTTGCTCTGTTCCAATGAAGTCAATAGCAAAACTCCCACACATGGTGCTGGATCCACCCTAATTGTCTAATTTACAGTTTAGCATTTAGTACCCAGTCCTGCAAGGTTCTGAGTGCTCATGATGCAATAAAACCCGAGGGTCACCAAAGGGTCACTGGAAGCATTCAGTACTTTGGAGGCTCAGACTTGACCCTGCTTGCACCTTGTGTATTCTATTCTACTTGTGCAGAGTGGATGAGAATGCCACTTACTGTGCATAGCTGTAAATAGCTACACAAGGGGAGGAATAATTAGATTCATAAGGATCTAGGTTTGTTTATTTAAAGACCAGTGTCACACTTACAGTTTTAAACAGTGTTCTTGCATTACACGAGCATTGCCTAGAACGAGCAGAAGAGGAGGAATCAAACTCCTGAGTTCTAATCCTAGCTTGGACACTGGCTTCCAGTATGGCCAGAGGTGGAGTACTTAATGTCGTCTTCACTTTCTTAAGCTACAGAATGGAAACGCTGATATTTACCTACACAATGTACAGAGCTTGGAAGCTCTTATGTAAGAGTTAAAGTTTTCCAACTTTAAAGTCTATTTGAAGTATTAATGTTAGACCCTGTTGTTAGTATAAATGGAAATGAAGCTTTTTCATGCTGGTTTATGAAAAGAGAACCGTCACTGCCAGTATCAAAGGGCCATAATACAATGGAAATTCATATGGAATGAGAAGATGATCTAGTTTATTTAGATTTCTGCTATTTAAGTGGAAATGCCTTTGAAATTGATGCCCTCGTACTGTCTCCTCATCCCCACCCCATATCACAATACCCTGGCAACAAGAATAAACTGCATCAAAATATCCCCACCAGGATGCCCTTTCCATTCTGCCTTGTGCCATCTCTATCATCTCCTCACAGGCCAGGAGAAAGTGATAGGCACATACAAGTGACAATGCAAAAAACAGCTAAAAACCTAAGTGAACAAAAGAACAGAGCAAACTGAAAGAGGAATAGTGCAGTTGTAGCTAATTAAACAATACAGAATAATTAACTTCAGAAAAATAATGAACACAAAAATATCCAAGGTCTAATTTTAATAAAAGATTCAAAATCTCATTTTAGCTGATTAATAAAGCAGATAACCCCAAAAGGATCAACGATCATATAATTATCAAAGGCTAAAGACAATTAACTTTACCCAAGCACTACCAATAACAGCAGGAACTTCAGAGTTTGTTCTGAATAATAAAGAAGGAACTGGGAAACTATCAATGGACTGTCAGCCCTTTCAGGCAGGGAATGTCAATTACTCTCAGTCTGTACAGTACCTAGCACATTGAGTCCCCTTTCTCCACTGGTCCAAAGCACTAAGAAATAATAGGAATCTTGATTCCCTTTGGCATTTAAGTAAGTTCTATTTCTTTGAAAAATCTCACCTTGGCACACATGGAATATACTAGACATATAAATTATGCCTAACAGAGATTTTTCTTACCATTCCAAAATACTGTATTACCCATAAAAAAGCAGTTCCTGCCCTATTTTTGGTCATGTTGTCATCCTCTCTTCTGGAACTACACAACATAAAGACTAAATACACGCCAATGGAAACAAAACCATAATTCATCCTGTACCATATTAGTGTATAAAAATGTGCCTACCTAGAAGAAATGTGCATCTAGACAACTAACATAATATCACAACCAAAAACCAAGTAGATATTCATAAAATCTTATTGGAAAGCAGCCAATACAAGCTATAGGAATTCAAGCAGCTGAATTCCAGAGATGAGTCATAAGCAGGTCTACACTACTTTTTAAGTCAATTTATTTTGCATTGCTCTCGCATGTGAAAAAGACTACCCCCTGAGTGACGCAAGTTACAGCGACATAAGCGCTGTCCATACCCATGCTATGTCAGCAGAAGACGCCTCCACAAGAGGCGGAAGCAGAGTAATTATGCTGACAGGAGAGAGCTCTCCCGTCTGCATAGAGCATCTTCACAGGACATGCTACAGCAGTGGAACTGCATCAGTGCAGCTGTGCCAATGTAGTGCTTCTGGTGTAAGCTATTCCTGCGCTATACCATTTTGCTAATCAGAACGTCCTTTCACTATCACACTCTAGAGGGGGGAAAGGAATCTCAACAGCCTTCTATTTGGACATACTGCTCAAAACACTAAGGGAAGCAGTTAATTTAAGTTTGAGAGCAGATATCTCCAAATTAGATTTTTTACAGCTCTGAGCTTTCCACAGTAACTTTACAAATATAACAAAGCCTGTGTACTTGGGGGGCTGGAGGGGCAGAGGGAGATGAATCTATTATTTCCACTCCTCCAACAGTCAGAAGAGCAAAACATTTAGGTATTAAAAATATTCTGAAGGCAAGTGAGGATATTCAATGACTTCCAGTTCTTTTGTAATTTGTCTGATACATGGCTGCATCTTATTTAAAAACTGCCCCACATAAAGTAACATAACAGTGGTTAATTACATGCATTTAATTCTAATTTAAACACCACCCTCTCCATAGTATCACCAGCCAGCTACATTTGGTTGTTACTGACATGAACTATCTGCTTGAAAAGATTTAGCAAAGCAATATTATTTAAACAACGTTAGTTTATTGGTATCCTGAAGAGTTTAAAAAGTGGGGGTGGGGTTGCTTGCTGGAATTTATACAAAGCCTATATAGGATATATGTTTTATCAAGAGAAGTGTGTGCTATGTTTCCACTGACAGAACAGAATAGCCTGTGTAACACTGCACCAAATATGCAATTCAGATAGCGTAACAGTTAAGCATATTGAATGAATACTGAACTAGCAGAGGCAAAGCTACAATATGTGCATTCAGGTTTATTCGGTGTTGTTCAGACAGGGGAAGTGCAAGAGTGGACCCAAACTCTGTACTCCTGGAAGCATCCTGTACCACATGATGATTAAAACGCAGCAAAAAGAAACTAGAATAAAAACAGTAGCAAAAAAATCAACCAAGGGCAATTTTCCAGACTAAAACCCAGTATCAAACATACACGTTGGCACTTCCTGACAGTCTCCCCTCACACCCGCTTCCTCTGCACATATAACCACATGCTGGCCAGCTGAGTTGAGCCAGCATGGAGGGCCAGGGCTCCAGGCATGCCATGGCATGGAGGGCTCTCTTGGTTCCACCCTCACAGGACTATCCCTGCACTACGTCCCCATGCCCACTTGGCAGCAGGAGGGCATGTTCCCCCAAAAAGGTAGGGTAGAAGCATGAAGCCCCAAAATGGAAGCAAGGGCTCCTCCACTATTAGGAGAGAGACAGGAGTGACAGAAGGACTCCAATCAGTATTGAGTCCAGAAGCTGGGCTGTATCTTGTTGGGTAGTTGGGCTGAGACTACTAAACTCTTCTTCTCCTAACACATTCAGGGCTTGTCTATGCACAAACTGGAAGTGAAATAACTTCAGTAGGATATTTGTAATCCAGAATAAATGTCCACCCACAGACTTGCACTGCAATACCTAGAGGTGTCAACTCAAACCAATTTAGTTACTTCAGATTCAGTTTTGTGTAGAAAAGCACACAGTGCTTCTGGCAGGGCCTCCACTATTTCCATAGGCACATAACTCAGTGAGATGAAGGAGGCAGATCACCTCTTTCAGAGCTATTATTTCAGGCTCTCTGCAGAGCCAAGCAGATGTTGCTGCATGCAAGTCACATTTTCAAGCTCTTATTTGCACCCACAAGCAGACGTTTTAATTTTTTTAAATGAATAGGCTGAGATCAAATGCATCCAAGAGTTGAAGGGCCTGGGCCTGTAGCATCTATGTCTTAAATCAAGACTTGGGAAGGGGAAGTTTTCGGTGACTGGGGTAATCTAATAGCAAATTCCCTCTAACCTTTGGAGGTGATGTGGGGAGGAGGGCAAGGGAACAACCAAGCAGGATTTTTTGGCTGAGAATCACAATTTCCCACCTGAGCTGAAGCAGCTATGCACATCCTTTTATTTAGGGCTGAGTGAGACCTCACTATCTAACCCCATGCGAAATCCCCTTTCTTAAATTCCAATCATCCAGTATTATCCCCTCCAGATTTTACTATGTTAATTTTTGGAGGGAAAAAAAAAACAACCCACACACAATAAAACAAGCCTTAGAACAAACATTTCAGCAGAACACAGATATGCCATTACATGACGTTGTTTCAGATTGTTTCAACAATGGTAGTGATGCAGTTTTTTTCAGCTACTGCAATAATTTTTATCTGTGATTGTACTGTAAGAATTCAATAAGCCAAAATTCACAAGACTAGAAGCAAGCCATTTATTTACTCATTTTACCATTTCTCTTATTTTGGTAAATTTTGAATAGCAAGAATGGTGAGGGCTAGTTCCCTTGAAACATAATTTACTTGTTTAATTAAAAAGCACTCTACTCAAGAAAAATAACCCTTTGAGTCCTTTTAGTTTTGTTTTTCTTTTTAATATACAGCATTATACAATGAAATATGTAGGTGAAACCACTGCTTAACTGAAGGTGGCTTTCCCTCTGCAAAGAGCAACAAGGGGACAGGGATATGTAAAGCACAGCTACAGACTGCATCGGCCTCCGCCCTGAGCTCCATTGAAGTTACATGGGGGATGCACATCCCACCCCAAAAGCTCCTTCTATATATGCCATTTGTAACCTTTCTGTGACATATGTATATTTGTCAAGATGTTCTAGGCCAGATCCACAGCTGGTGAAAGTAGCTATATTGAAGTACATGAATCTATGCTGATTGATGCCAGCTGAGGATCTGACAGTTTAAAATTCTTGTATATATTTAAAATACTGGAATATTTTAAGAGGAACTAATCTAAAGATGCAGTGGTAGACAAAGCTAGTTATCACATAAAGAAGAATAAATGTAAAGGGTAAAATTATAAAATTAGGTTCTTTGCTTGCCTTTATTAAAGGATCATGCCTTTTTAAATTAACCTGTGCATATTGTTCAGCAGTTGTTTCTTTTCAGCTCTGAATATCAAGATGCAGTCCACCGTGCCGAAAGCCGCTAGCTTTCCAAAAAATGAAAGCAGTTGCCAATAAATCACAACTGTTTTACCATATGCCACTTTGTTCTGCCAAGCGTCACCAGTCTGTTCTACTTTTAAGCAAACCCCATTATATTATTGCTCAGAGCACTGCTCATTAAAAGTATTACTGAAAAATGTCAAGTTGTTTTTACATTAAAAATGTGACTATTTTCCACCAAGGAGAGAGTTTGATATTTATTGAAAATGGACATTTTAAAGAGCTAATCGCAACTGCACAACTCATTTCTGAAATGGCCAATGTTATTCTTGAGCGTGAGAGATGAAAGCACTATCTGCAGCTCTAACCATCTCCTGCTAATGTTGATGGCTTTCATAGGATTGTCCATTCTGTGCCATTCCAGTGTACATTCTCCAATTGCCATGCACTAAGCTCTCTATAGATAGATGCCTTCTCCACTTGGTCTCTTATATTTCAAGCTCCTCTGCTGCTGAATTACTGTAGTGTATGCCAGAGGATCAATCCAGTCAGCTGTTGAGCATATCCTGAAAGGTGTAGAGTGCATTTGAACACATCACAGTAGGTGCTCAGCACCCTGCAGGATCAGCCCCGAGCTGGTGAGCCATCTCCTGTTTGATCCAACGCTTGCCTGACAAACTATGTTGCAGTACTTGACTCACTGGGGTGAAACAGTGTAAGTCGACAGAGTTTCTGGCCATGCTTTGGGCTACGGTCAAAGGTGGTCACTACCAACTTCTGTTGTTTTTGCTAAATGTAATGGTATGATGATTCATTGTTGAATCAATCAAAAAGGCTGGCAAAATTAACACATTTTCCCTTAGAATAAATTAGATTCCCCCAATGCTTTCCACTGCCAAATAGTCATCAGAAAATAGTCTATTTAAAAATATATGTACACAGACACTTTGTAACAGCTTTCCTGGGACGCTTAAAAACGCTTTAAGGGTTTAAATATTTTCCCACTTCAAGACTGGTGAAAAACATTGCCAATGAAAAGCAAATGAAGCAAATGAAAAATAGGATTGTTGTTCACAGTATAGGAATCACACAATCCAATGTACAAATGACAGACCGGTATGAATTTTTCAACTGATGGAAATCCGCTTTAGGGGCTCACAGAAATTCTGGACTATCAGAATGACTGGGCAGTTAACATTTAATGATCCAGGAAACTTTGAAACAAGATCCTGAAAACTATGCTGTGTATTTTTATTGCTGCTGAATACTTCTCCTTCCATAATGAAGTCCAAAAAAACTCCTAAAACCAAACAAACAAACAAACGAGGCATTACCCTCTTCACAGCCTCCAGCATGGTGCTTCGGGGGATGCAATACTTACCTACTGTCCAAACACTGATTTTTCTGGCTATTTAGAAATAAAGTAAAAAACAGATTAGCTCTACTGTGATCCATAGCGGCCGCAAGCTTTTTCTTTACCAGAAATAAAATTAAACCTTGCTAACCATTCTGTGGCTCTTCTTATCCATGCAGTGATGCTCTCACTGGTGATTCCAAAAATATAGGAGAAAAAACACCTTTTTCCTCACACAATTTGCTGATTTGGACATATCCTGTCACTTTCCTCTCTCTAACGATCATAATGAATTTAATAAGGGTCAAGGGAGCAGATCTGAATAAATGTTGCTCATTCTGTCTTTCAGTTATAACTTCCTCAGTTCTTAATTTTCCACTTTTCCCATCTTTTAACAAAAATTCCAGTGAAGGAGTTTCTCTGAAATGGCTCCTTATTCCTCAAGTACTGAAAAAGCTTGTTAGACACAGAATTTTCTTTTTTTAAATGTTAATTATATTCAATAACTTTCATACTTTGGTATCTTTAGTACAAATTAAAATCATTTTACAAGTACATGGTTTTAAAGCAATTTTAGTCTATCATATCAGTTACTCTCTTCTGTTACTAGATTCATTTCCATATATTATTTTAATTCAGACAGTGGAAACAGACAGCAAATTATGATATTTTCCCACCATCACGTGAAGTGTCTATCAGAGATGAGAAAAGAATCAGTCTTAAGATTCCCATTCCTGAACTATACATACAAAAACGGAACAAAACTAAAACAACTTAGTAGACTAGGTTTGCTAAAATGTAATTAAAGCGCTATAGCTATAGCTTTTCATTTTTGTTTTGTTTATATTCATAAATTAAACTGATGAATAGAACTCACTGCAGCTAATTTGAAAGAAAAGCAAAATCAACAGTCTGCTCACCTTAGATACGTTAAAGTCAGGATAACTGAACTTTCAAGGCAGTATATTTGATTTGAAACATTTATTTAGTCCACTTTTTGTGTGTCCATTTTGCAGCCCATGTTTAAGTCATTTATTAAAACCCTGAACAAGAATATGCTGTGACTAAAAGTCTGAAAAATTGAAGGCTTTGGCCGTTTTAATCCAAATTGAGTAGATGTTGTTAAAGAACAGAACCAGGAAGTAATTAATGTTTGTATCAAATTGTTAGGTGGCTGCTTAATAACAGGTTTTATTTTTCACTTGTCTTTACTAAAGCCAAATAGCATACATGTTTCGGGTACCTGAAATACAGTCCAAAAATAATTATAATCAAAAGCTTTCCTGAAACGGAGAATGAAACATTTTTAAAGTAAAGAAATAAAGTAGGAAGTTTTCTTCATAAAACACTGGATGAAGGTGGTACACTGTTGTCACAGAGGCCTTAAATTACTTCTTCTGTATTGCTGACACAACAAACAAAAACAAGATACATTGTCCTCAGGGAACCTCGAGTAAGGTTTTCAAAGGAATTATCCATTGCATAAGAGCAGATAATTCGAGCACTAGGCCCACGTGAACCACAAGGCAACATTTTATAGGATGATGCAAGTGACACTAAAAAGCCTTTGTAGAATATTTTTGACGATCAGGGAGAACAATAAATGGTGCAGTGGCAGCTGCTCGCATATTTGAGAAGAGGATATACGATACAGATCTGTAGCATTACATACTTCAAATAAGGAGAAACTGCTGAAAACATTTATGAAGATCAAGATTATAAAACAGTGAGCAGTATGCTGCTTAGTTAAAGGGGAGTTTCCAAGTGTTTGCCAAGGACCTAATACTGCTACCATTACTGAAGCAAGTATTCCTTTCTCATGTAATAAGTCCCACGTACTACTAAAGGAATCCCTTGAAGTATCAAGAGTGCAAAATAAAATTGTTTCCATTACTGATCTAGTCTCCACTCTACTTAGTACTTTCCATATCACAAAATGTTTCATTTCACTGACTTTCCGTTTCCTATCAGTGAGGCAGTTCTAATACACGTCAATACTAATTTTTGACCCTGTAAATGAATGCATAGTGTCTGTACTTAGTATGGAGAACACAGGCACGTTCTCCTCCCTTTCCCCACCCCTCACTATACCTCTCCATTTCTATTCACACACTAACAGCCCTTTATTTAAATTAAATGTGGGCCAAATGATTTCCTTCGTTACACCCATGACGTCCACACTGAAGTCACTGGAGGTTGCATAAGTATAATGAACGGAAAAATTTGACCCATGTACGCAACTTGTCATTTATATTGGAATATTTCTGAGTTTGCGAAAGGATAGCAGAAGAAAAATATCAAACTGTTCTGGGAATGTGAGCCATGAAAAGATGTTAGCCAACATTGGCCTACAGCACGTGGTTTACAAGAAAGATCACAATAGGAGATCTAGCACACGTCCACAAGATCTTTCATGAAAACTGAGGATCATAGTGACAGTATATGAAAAATACTACCATGTGAAAAAAAGTATTTCATATGCCTATATTTTTAGCAGAAAATACTCATTTTCTGACTGTCTACCTTTCTGAGTCATCCACAAGCTGTTACTGTTGTGCCAACATGACATATTAGTAGGCATGTTAAAAGCTCAGATCACTGTTCTCTAATGGGACCTAGCATGTAGCAACAGCTAGCTGTTCCTTCTCCCCAAAATTGTTCACTTGCTAATCCCACAGAGATCTACCTTAATTTCCCTCTCCTCAACATATACATGAGAAAACCATTGCTGTTTGTAATCAGCAGCAGCATGAAGTAAAAGAAAATGGTGTCCAAACTGGATGGAATATTTTTATAATGTGCGTACTTTATGTTGTAACATTGTTTCATTTTATAATTAAAGTGACCCAACTCCATTTTAAATTAATAGAAATACAAACTCATTGGGCCTGGATGTAAAATGTTAACTGCTTTGTAACAACATCCAGCCTTGTCTTGTCAAAAAGTCTCTGTGAGAAGCACAACAGGTGTTAAGTACTGGAGACAATCAAGATGCAATCAGTATGTGGCCTGTAGGTTTCGGTAAACCTGTTACTCGAAACTCAGTAAACTTCATTTAAATAGTATTCAGACATGTATTGTGATGGGTGAGTCTTTGTCAACAGTAAACAGCAGCTGGACAATTAAGAAAAATAAAATCAAGTTTCGCCGTGTAAGTTTCGCTGTGTCAGGGTGCAGCCCCCAATCACCTCATCGCTCTTAGGAATCTCATAATTGGCTAGAAAGTGGGCACATTGCTGGAGGAAGAGATATAAGGTGATCAAAAACAAAAGGTAATTTGGAGATGTCCATTACCTTTGGAAGAGCACCAGAATAGCTCTACGTGCAGGCTTGGATCTACCTACCGTCTCTCCCCAGCTTGCCGCTCAAACCTAAGTATAGAGCGTGTGGCTGTGTAACCTAAGTGTGACTGTATTTTCCACTCAGATGTGTAACCTGAGTGTGACTGTATTTTCCACTCAGATGTAAACCCGGGAATTGTACTAGTAGAATTGAAGTGTTGCTTTGCTGCTGACAAACCTCACTGTTGCAGTGTAAGTATAATAGTATAAGTATAACCCTATAGTGTAAGCTAGCTTTGTAAATATAATTGTATAGTTGTAATTGTGATTGTGTTTTAAGTAGTTAAGTTGTTGTGTTAAATAAGAATCAATGGTGATTTTTAAATTGTAATTGATGATGTATAAATTATTGCAAGTAAAACAAAGTTGTATGCAAAGCAATCTTTGTCCCTCCTTACTTGAGGGATCCATATAAATCGAACCTGACAGCAAGCTGGTTCTTGTTGTCACCTCACTTTAGGGCAGCAACTGTCTTATTTTCATGTTTGCGCAGTACAAATCAGACCCTGAGCCTTCACCGAGGCCAGGTCTACACTTACCTGAGAATTCGGCAGCAGTAAACAGGAGTTATGGAAGCTACGCAGAGTAGCTTGCGTAACTCCTGTCAACTTCTTAACTTCCGTTGTGCACAGCATTTTCACTGTGCTGCACCACTTGAGGTGGTGGTCTTAGTGCATCAACATCCTGATCAAATGAGGATTCAGTAAAGATTGATCTGACGGTGACGAATTTACCGCTGTCAGTGTGTGCATAGCCTGTGGCTTCAACAAGTAAATACATACATAACGCAATACCAATAGGGGGAAAATAACTATGGTAAAGTCAACAGAGGCACAAGGGCAGGCACTGAATGCATTTTGGATAGTTAGGTGAAGAAGGGTGAACAAATCCATTGAAATATGCTAAGAATTAACCTAAACCGTTACCCAAAACCCAAAGTGAACCAAAGCTAATAGTATTTTAAGGTTTGAAATATAAAAGTGGCACTTTTAGTTTGTTAGGTTTTAGTTGAAATCAGTATGTAAATACACCAAGACAAGGGCTGACTCCCATGGTCTCCTCAGACCAGATTTCAGACTAAAACATCTTCAGAATCAGGAAATAAGATTAATATATGTGGTTAAAAAGGTTAAGGAGGAAAAAAAATAAGGTTGGTTGCTTTTTAAGGACAGATCTTAATTTTCTGGCTTATGTGGGTAGATTTTCTAAGGGCAGGTCTTCACCAGAAATGCTACAGCAGCGCAGCTGCATTGATGCAACTTTATCAAGACTGCTCATCTGGTGAAGACACTGCATACTGACAGGAAAGCACGCTCACATCTGCATACTTACTCTATGCCTGTGAGAGGTGGAAGTTGTCAGCAGAAGAGTGTCTCCTGCCAATATAGAGCCAGTGTGGAGAGCGCTTAGGTTGCCGTAACTTGCATCATCAAATGAAGTGTCTTGAAGTTTTTCCACACTTAAGTGCAGGTATGCCCGTTCCCTGGTAGGTGCTCAAAGTAGGGACAGACTTACTAGGATATGCTGACAAATGGCAGTCCTGGGATGAATGTGGTTTGATGTGCCTACCCTTGCAACTGAATCATTTTTAACACTAAACCAGTGGACCAGTTCAAAATATATCAAATCTAGCCCTGACCAGAAGCAGAATTTCAGTCCTTTTCTTCAAGAATTGGTTTATTTTCCAACACCAAAACCATCCAATACAAACCAAAATAGATAAAGCAGGCCCTGCAGCCTGCCCCTCCTAAAGCCTCTTCCTCATAAGGCTTCTGCTGCTGTCCGCACAGCAGGAATCTCCACAAGGTGATCTACTTAGCCAGGTGGAGAACAGAGCCCACTTCCAGGTTCTTTCCCAGGCCCTGGGTCTCATGCAAACTTCTTCCGGCTCCCTAGAGGTCTCCTCCCTTAATTGTGCTACTAGCTTGGTCAACTAAAAACCAAGCAACCTGTAGGCAATCACATGATGCCTGGGAGGCAACTAATTAGTGACAGAGGTAGTAGGTCTACTTCCTCAAGTTATTCCATAGTGTGCAAACACCATTCAGCAGTTACTGCCATCTTTAACAATGGGCAAATGTTCTAATGCAGGCAACACTTAGTGATCTCTGCACTCAACACTAGCCTTACGCACATTTTTAAAAAGTGTTACAAAAAGAAACTTTCATAAAACAGATGAACAAAACCGTCAGCTGTTAGCCATACAACACAAGGATTCAGTCCTGTACATATTTTGGTACAGATTCTCCTCTCACTCATACTGCTGTACGTCAGGAAGTGCCACTACTCAAGCCAATAGGGTTTCAACAGTGTGAGATGAGACTTGGTTCCTTTGCTGATAACCACTTGTTACTGTAATGATAAAATGTCCACATTTACCCACAGTGGTGCTGCCTGGGGGATGCAGTCATTTCCTGTTGAAAGACAAATGATGCAGTATCTCAAACATCATGCAGCAATTGCAAGTCAGTGCTGAATTTTGAATATGTTGTTACAGAAGTTTGTTTTCTGAATCATTCAACTGATCATAAAGAAAAAGAATTGATTTGCCTGATGGCGCTAACTTTTTATTTTCTTGTTTTGGACAACAGCAGTTACCACACTGGGTAACCTACACCAAGAGCTACTACTTTTAATAAATAGGTCAAGTTATACTTGATCTGAAGATTGTGACTAGGTTATATGTGGTTTTGCATCTCAAGCAATAAAGTAGGATTATATTTCTCATTAAATTAGAATTTTCCCTCAAGGGTTAGATCACATTTTACATGTTCCCTGGTCTCAAAGGAGCTTTTTGCATGTCGATAAAATAGAATGGAGAAAAACGTCTTGATTAAAAATAACCAAATAGTGGCAAAAAGCAAGCAGAAATTTGCCTTGTCCATATTTGATTTTTCATAATGTTCCACATCCGTCAGTTGAATGAGCCTACAGCTACGCAGACATTGAGAAACCAGTAACCACAGGATCCAGTTGCCTGGAAACAGCCTGATTACAGCAGCCACAGTAGCCTATGAGGAAATTCTACCTGATCTTTTAGGACCATTTGCCAAGGCTCGTTATGGTGACATAGAAAAATTACACTTCAGTCAAGCCTTTACCCTAAAATAATAGCAAAGCCACCAAGGCCATGGTCTCTCTTTGGAAGAAAAAAATTTTAATATTTGAGGCAGAAGCACCAGAATTTCCAAAAATCAAACAGTTCAACAATAATGACATCAGTATCCTACTCCAGAAATTTTCAGCATCGAGAGACAAGAGATATAAACAGTCTACAGAAAATAATCTGTGAGTTGCAGTGGCTAACACTGTGGTGCACAAGCCAACAGCAGTTAGACAGAGAGGGACTAATAATGGATATTAGCTAGCACTTACATGCACATCTAAAGCACAACTTTCAATCTGGCATTACATTACCATTAACAGCTGCTTTGAAATTAACACCAGTTTGTTTAATTTTGCCTTGACAGGCCGGAAAGATTTAGCATTCCTTTCACAGGTGCAAGACAATGAAGAAAATCTCAAAAAGGGTGAGGAGTTAATAAATAATAAAATAAAATAAAAAAATACCTTGTAATTTCATTGGAGAGGGGTGCAGAGAGAGAGAGAGAGGGAGAGAGAGAGCGAGCGAGCGAGCGAGCAACAGCCACTCCCAAATAGCTCTCTTTCCTACTGCAGCACATGAAATTCATTTCACTCTGAGTTTCTTATGTTGGTATCATTTTTTAGATAGAGTTGCAGCAGAAATAAAAGGCTACACGGTCTGTCTGTAGAGCCATCAAAGTGTTAATCAGGGCCAGATTCTCATGCCCTTACTTATATGAAATAGTATCTTAGTCCATGAGGAATCGCACTGAAACCAATGTGACTAAATTAAGAGCAAAGTATTACTCAGTGTTAATAAGGGTGCCACAATCTGGCCTTTAATTAGCATTTCATTAGAGCATTATCTATGTCAGAGTTTTAGATGGTAGACAGGAAGGGACCTCCTGAATTATACACATCAACTGTCCTTTATGGCGCAAATTTCCATCTGCTCTAGTCTTTTCACCTAGCCCAAAGAACACCCTCTTAGTGATTATGTTTCAGCTATGCCTTAGCAAATCTTTCTAATGCTTGTTTTCCCTGGTCATTAAGGCATTTGTTCAGTAACCTCTTCAGCTTTTGTAAAAAAATTACCATGTACAAGATCCACTTTTTATCAACACTCAGTCTCCTTTGACTTTCCTTGTGTGTCATATCTCCTAAACCTCTAATCATTTGCCTTTTTCAGAAAGCCAGCAAACCAATATCCTTTAACCAGCTATCCAAGACAAAGATGTAAAGAGGTTTTCTAAGGGACCTAACCCCACAGCAATTTTCAAGATAAACAGTGAAAGTGGAAACTGGATTTTCACGAGTTGACATAAATTATCTGGTCTCTGATCAGGAATCATTTATTTAAAAAAAAAACAAAAACTAATAACTGGTTTATTCAGAGAATTAATAAAACCTGGAGCTGAAACATTGCTGCAGGATAATAGCTACTCATAGCAGCAAGTGAGTTCATCTTGTATTCGCTGAGGCAACTAACACAAATCCCTTCACCCTGGCTCAGAGAGATGAGTGTTGCTACCAAAAAATCCATCTTCTTTCTAACTTCAGCATACAGGTGGGGATCAGTCTTTCCAGATCATTTTCTCTCAAGGTACAGGCTAAGGGAAAAGGAATGAATGAAGGAGCATTTTAGGGTTCCTGAGCTGCGAGACACTGTTGGATACATACTTTGCTTAGCACGCATGTCCCTGGCTAAATTCACAGCAATGCAGTTGTCATCTGAGGGCAGTGCTGGGAGGAAGCAGTCCCACTGCCATTGGTGTTCATTTCTTTGTAGGTTACAAAGTGATGAATCTTATGAAGAGAAGCAGTAAGGAATAGAAGACATTCTAGTTAACACTGTAAAACAACTATTAAAATTCTAACTAGCAGGCTCCAAAAACAGATATCTAGTACCTCAAACTTCCTTCCCCCAGGTCTAATTTGTTCATAAGTTTTATTTTTAAACTCCTGCTTTTAAAATGTCTAAAGCTAAAGGACCTATGCTAAAGGCCTCAAGGTCTATACTGTTCCATTGTTCTCTCTTAAGTGAGACACATTGATTTTTCCTATTTTTTTTTATCCTCTTACCAACTCAGTCCTGCAGTATTTTCAGCTGACACTCTTAAAGCATTTACAGCTTGGTACCAGTTTCTCAATAGAGGGCATCTTTGTTTTGTACATTTTTGATGGGATAAATTGCATCTTTTCCCCAACATTTCAGATTAATAAGGATCTCGTAGTAATTGAAATCCTGGAAATACTAAACCATTTTCATTATTCTAATTGCACTCAGTTCTAATTCCATATTCAGTTTCTCAGACTTTCAGATACTTTTAGGGAGATATTCAACCAAAGTTTAGTCATTTTCAGAAAAATGAATTAAAAATACTTTCAGGTATTACTGCAGATTCTTCCCGTCAAATGTTGCTACTTTACTGTTTTTTTGTTTGTTTGTTTGTTTTTTTGTATTTTATTCTAAAGTGTTCTGTCTTGCTATTGTTTCTGTTTGAAATGCCTACTCAAGTAATAGGCATAGGAACTGACTGGGGATACAGATGAACAGTGAAACTGAATAGTTAAAAAGGCACACAGTAAAAAAAAAATTGAGAGCCCTTCTCCTCTGAAGATTTTTAACCATAGTCCTCTTAGGTGTCACCAGTAGCAGTAGGTTAAATTATTTTTGAAAGAAGCGTGTGTTTTTTAGCTTTGCTGTGTCTTTTTAAGGATTCTCTTTCTTCCAAACTAATCAGTATTGTGCACAAAGGACAATGAATAAGAATACGCACTCACTAGCAATTAGTGTGTCTATACACCTCAGCTCTTTATGGAATGAGAGCTCCTCAATTTTGTCATAGGGCCTATAATACTAACAGGCCAACGATTTCCCCCTTAAGTCAGGCCATAGGGATCTGTGTTCCAAAGCAGGAAGATCTGAGTTCTAGTTCCTCCTCATGCTATTTAGATTTCTGGTTGTCACTGCATTGTATCTATTTTAAATATATAGAGATATTCAAAATATCTATGCTACGGAAATAGGTAGTAGCAAAGCATATATTTTATCTACTATTTTGTATCTTCAAAACACTGTACAAACATCAACTGATGCTGAAGAATGAGTGGTATTGCCACTTTACAAATAGAGAAATCGAGAAGACGACAGATTACTCAGACACACTGAGGGCATGTCCGAGCTAGAATGTGGGCATCAGGAACTTTTTCTGAGTTCTCAAAGCCTGTACTCAGGCCACTCAAACAGGCTGCCTTGCCTTGTTAAAGTTACAACTGATTCATTTTAATAATCAGACAGCTAAAGATAAGGTTATGCTATTCCCACCCCAGTTCCCACACAAAACAGAGCAAATAATCAAACATATGGTGTGTTAAAGATCATTGCTTTTGTAAGCGTGGGATGGTAGGCACAGTCAATCAAAGGAGAGGTTTTATAATCCTTTTGAGATGCAGAGGATTTTACTAGATTTGCCTCTCCTGCAGTATCTTGGTTCCTGCTGTTGTGTGTTTTGGTCTAATAATAAAGGTGGGCATAAACCAAAGCAAAAATCTCAGAACACTGCTTAATTGCACTTTGGGCACAGCTCTATTTATCAACCCATGCTCAAGATCCTGGGCTTGAAAAATTCTCTCGCCTTTTTAATCTGACTGTTCAATCCAGCAATAGGAGGTTCACTTTCAAAACACTGCTTTGTATGTCTAGACATGAGTCATTTTGATTGAAATGTGGGGGAGATGGGGTGACTTTTAGCATTCATCAAAGCGAGAGACTGACAGCACAGCAGCTGCAGCCAGACAGAGTGAAGGCAGGTATTGTAGGAAACTTACTCGCACAGCTTGTCTCACTGCATCTTAATGCAAAACCGCAACTCAGTTGTTTTTCTGGTGCTGGGCTTTTGTGCAGCAGAGTTCTGTGGTCTAGTTCTGCTGAGCCACATTGTATGGTGGCACTGTGATAGGAGCAAATCCAGCGATAAAGGATTCTGTAAGTTGAGCCCTCTAAACAGCCCCCTTTTCATTGCAAACTGCCCTGGGAGTATTTGACAGAGAATCATGGTATGGTGGTATGTTTCCATCACCACATTCCAGGGAAGTCAAGGAAATGCCAATTGAACTACATCCCACATCCCTCAAGTGCAGTGCTCAAGGAAGTAATGAACACACTACTTTTATTTTGTACCTGTCCAGTGCAACATCACACCAGGCAAATCATTTTCTCCATTAAAAACTAGTTTGGAAGCTAGATCATTTATATTCCCCTAGACAAATTTTGCAATTTCAAATAATTTGTGTTCACAGATGATTAATATTTGCCTGTTAAATAGAGGGAAATATCTAGCTCTAGTTTTCCTTCTCAGGTATTTGTTTTTATAAGATGATTGTAAGACACCCTAATTAATTATTTACCTTTGCAAAGAAAAATAATAAGTGAGTAGCCCTTATGACAATGACACCTTGAACTTCTTTTTGTAAATAAAATATAAAGTGGAAAAAAAAAAAAAAAGAAAAAACCTGAGGAAAACAGTTGAAGGACCAGATCCTCAGCTGTTGTAAATAAACATAGAAACATTTAAGTCAGTGAGCCTACATAGATTTCAGCCAGCTGAGGAGCTGGTCTAACATGTTCTTTAGTGGGGCTTATTTTCAGTTAATTAGTACTTTGAACTTTTTTTTGAGGGGGAGGGAAGGAGGGTGTATTTTACTGGCTAGAAATGCCAGTTAGCTGCAGGATGTACTTAATGTTTAGAACAGTTTAGTGGCTGGAGAAGCAACTTTATGATATTTAACAATCTGAGCTGCACACAGAGTGAACCAAAGACCATTTCCAGCTGCAGAGTGGTTATAGCTGCTTTTAAGGCTAAATATAAATGCACCCAATGCACAGAGCAAATAGTAGAGGAACTGTTTAAAGAGATGATTGTCACATGCTGCAATTTACCCCAAATTTACTGACCTATGTTTTATATCCTCCATATATAAGGAGCAAAACCCACTGTTTGTTCCATCCAGCTGATATTTTAGACAAAAAAGGCAAACCTTTGCTTACCATATTGACCAATATTGTCTCAGAACAAAATCATTGGCTTCTACTTTCATTTAAAGTGAATTAGTATGGTAGGCATCTTAATGGTATTTCCATTTTGGAGAATGCAAGTGGTGCCACTCACCACTGTAGCACCCATCCATGGGAAAGTGTGGTGCCAAAGGGGTCTTTATAAGCAGTGCCTCCCGTTGACCATTTCTTTGCCCCTTTATGGGTGATGTCTTCTGTGGCTTAATCCTCCAGCCAGGTCACCTCTTTCCAGAGCAACCAAAATCCAACTAAAGAATCCATACCAACATCCAACAGAAGATCTTTCTGCCCCTCAGGCTACACTGAATTTCCCTGCTCTTCACTCAACTCACAGGGACTGCGGAGTTCCCTCTTTGCTCTTTTGGTTGAGCCCTGCCTCCCAGGACTTTTTCCCCTGGAAGCCCTTCTTTCTAGCAGGTTTCCCTTCTCTAAGGACTCTGGCAGCTTCTCCCAGAGACCTTCCTGCTTCTTACAGGCCCTATCTCTGGTCCCCCACAGGAGCCTAACCTTTTCTCAAGTGTTCTCTCCAGCCTGGATATCATCTGGCCCTTCCCAGATAAATGGAACTCCCTTGCTCCTCTGTCCCTCAAGGTTTTCACTTCTTTCTGTCTGTGGGTTTCCCTAACCTTTTCACAGCTGGGACCGCTAATTGTAATAGAATCCAGATCAGGATCAGCTGGAGATATCTGCTAAATCACAAAGAAGGTTGAGTCTGACCGCTTTTTAAAGGGCCAGCCAGCCTGTGGCAGATACACAATAAGAATCCAAACCTAACATTTCTCAAGTTTGACTCTATACCTGATCCTAACATCATCCAAGCTTCTCATCTCAAACTTGACCAGCAGGCTCTAACATGGATATGGAAGGCCACTTAAAAGCTTCAGCTAATGAAAAATGCAGCCACCAGCCTTATGTGTAAAGAAGATATATCGCAATGTGTGTGTTTTTTTGCACTGGCTGCCAATTTATTGTGCAGATTACAGATAAAAGCACTGTTTATCTCAGGGGCCACCTCTCCTATGAACTGCCTGGATACCTACGTTTGATTGCAAATTAGCAGGGCTGAATTTACAGGCAGCCTTCAGAAGCAGGACCCAGCTTTAAAATTTACTCCCCAAAACATCAGAAGCATCTGGCTACTATTAGAACATGATACAAAATATATCCCTCTATCCATACTTTTTACTGACTGTAAGTCCTAAAACCCCTCTCCTGGATAGAAGTTTTACCAACTCTAGTCTCTTTAAAGAAATTGGTTTAGTTCTGAAAGGAGTACCAGATAACCTACAGCCTCGTTTGAGGAAAATTTTGTTATCCCATTTTCAAAATTATGCAAAGGGTGTCCTGAAACCAGAGTGATGGAAACTTTCTACATACATGAGTGGCCAATTACTTCATTTTCTCATTCATTTATTGTGTTATGTAATGATTAGCTCATATGCTATTGTATGCTAAATAGATTTAAGATGTAGGATCACAGAAGTATACGATAGATAAGCATTTAAAAGTGATAAGTTTATATTAGCTATCTAAGTAAAGCAGGGCTGAAACGCAAGGCCTACAGGCTGAAGCCCTGTAAAGATGTCAGCTTGGCTATACTAGGCCAAAGGCTTAAGAAATGTTTGACATAAGCAAATGACCAAAGAATACCCCATGCCATAAGGTCATGAGAAAAATGTGACCATGGATAGTATCAAAAAAGGACCGGCAACTGAAATGTGCCATTCAAATCCACAAGATACCATGTTGTAATGTTTTTTTCTAACAAGTATCCTGTCTGCAGAGATGCCAATGAGAATAAAAGGAACTACAAACAACCTATAAAAAAACCACAATATTCCTGGGGGGTAGGGGAGAGAAGAGGGTTAATACAGATAAGGAAAAAGAGGGTTGGTATGCATGAGTGTGCTGTGTTCAGTGTAATCAAGATAAAAGAGAGCTCCCGGAGTGGGTAAAATGGGTTACCTATGGGAAAACTCCAGCAGGTGCCATCCTTCTACTGATGATCAATTGGCAAGGTATGCATCAGACCCTATGAATATTGTTAAAGATCTGAGTATGACTATATTTCTAACTTGTGCATAAGTCTTTATAAGATTTCTATACAAATGGGTAATCATAACCTTAATAATAACTTTAATAAAACTTGTAAAACAGACAAGACTTTGTACTTGTGAATGTCTGTGCGATCACTATCCTTGGTCTTCATGTGTTCCTAAAAGCTCTAAATTTGAATCAAGTAGCAGAGGTGACTTGCACTCTGCTGAGATTGAAACTGTAGCAACCGAAGTCCAACACAGGGCGGTGTAATGCACCATCACTACATTCACTTTAAATAAAATAAAAGGCTACACATATATTGAATAAATACCAAGAGCCAAGCCTTAAACCGAATATACAGAGAACCAAGAGATGCCACTGACAGTAATTAAATAATGGGGTCATGCGAGAGTAGTTGGGGAGGGGGAAGGGGAAAAGAACCTCAAAGGAACTGAATGGTTTTGAATACATTTTATATATATACATACGGACATGTTCAAACATGCTCACATGGTACAAATCCATTATTCTATGTAAAATTTGAAAAATATATATCATAATGCCAAAATGTATACAGTGGTTTGCATTCCCCTGTATTTTAATGCTGAAATGTCAGATTGTCAAGTAACAATGCAGAGCCACCTTCACACAGTTGCCTTTCTTCAATCCTTTCAAATTACTACATTTAACCATCTATTTAGCATTTCAGTTGCTTTTGTTCATGATCGGCTCCAGTTTTGAATATGTTCTTATCTGAGTCATCACCAGTAAGAAAAGATCGTTATACCACAAAGAGCAATTGGTCCAAACAAGCAGACATTTACATAAAGTCCTTCGGTTTCAGTCATTTTAAAACTACATTTGTGCAGATTTACAAAAACCAGGGATAGAGATTCTTAAATAATGGATAAAATGTTCACTAGCATGATAATGGCATGAGTGCTTTGTTGTTTGCTTACTTTTTGTTTTCTATCATCACTGGCTGCCACCCACGGTGACAAAAATAAAACTTAAAATTAACAGCAACTCAACAGCCTATCTGGGAGTGCTTAACTTTCCTTTTTCAGTTTCTGGAGTACATAACATAAGAATATGTATCCTTATAGTGCTCAGTGAGTTTTTATTTTCTGCAGCTTAGCCAACCCACATCATTATGCCATAAAAGATGATGAGAGAGAGATCGACACAGTAAAACCAAAGCATTTTGCAATTACAGTCTCAGTCATGCATACCTTACAGTATCAATAATTTAATGCCACTGTAAATAAACCCAGTGAGGAAAGCATGCTTATATTTTAGAGCAGCGAAGGCACGTACATGTCCATTCTACCAAGCATACTACCTTTAATTTCCTTGTTGCTAATTGCACATTATTTATCATTTCCCCACTGGCATGTTTGTTTATTTTTGTTTGAGAGACTTTCATCCTTCCTAGCACATACTTTTGGTGGTCTGGCGAACAAACTTCACATTGCAAAGTTATCTCCAGATTAGCAGGAACTCTCCATTTTAAGGTCTGCAGTCTGCAATGATGCATACTTGTCAGAAGTGTGAAGGAACCAGACCCCAAAAATCAAATGCTGCTTTAAAAAAAGAAAGAAAGGAAAAGCAAATTGCATACGGGTTTTCCCTTCCCACCGGGAATAACAATGATAATTAAAAAAACCCAGCTAGTGGAGGAAAACAGCCTCTGCTAAAAGGAGAGCTTATTAGCTGACTCTGACAAATGTGGGCTTTCCCCTAGCTCATTGCAATTGCTGTCATTTCTTTTGTTTCCCTCCATATATTAAAAGCTTTTGATAGGATAAATAAAATAGTGTTATGGGCTGTTATAAAATCCTCAGTTGTGAGGGGTCGAGCCAGTTGCAGGGAAGTATGAGTCACCAGCACTGCCACTGCGCTTTGGAACCTGTGTATTTCGGTTATTCCAACACAGCAATTAAAAACAAGCAAGCACGCAAACGATTAAAAAAATATAACATTTAGAGATATCAATTCCAAAGTTCCTCAAACAACGGACTAATGTATACCCCCCACCTCTTCTAAATAGTGACCAATACACAGCATGCACGCACCTCGACCAAGCTTGGGAACTCAGAGAGGGTTGCCTTTTCCTAGGAGCACAATTTTTCCTCTTGCCCTTCCCAGGATGGTGCAGTCCAGTAAAGCTCTCTATGTGAAAGTTTCTCTTGTCCTTACATTTTCCCCTGATTATTTTGTACATCTCTTCTGCTTTTATCATTCCAACTGACATCTGGTGATGCTAGGAGCAAAGATTTAATTCCTATTTTATGAACATATAGTACCTCATATAGAGCCATGGTTTGGCCACCCCTATCATACAGCAAAGACAAAAACAAACATTTTCTAAAGACTTGCATATTTTTCAGAGCATCAGAATCTGCTTTCCTCTGAATGCATATGTCACGCTGGCTAGATTGGTGGAGGGGGTGGGGGAGAAGGATTTATTGCGTTACTTGACATCAGCATGTCAAAATCATAGTAATCCATGTGAGATATGCCATGTCAGGTACTGTTAGAAAGGCTATAATGTGCTCAGTAAGATGATAATGTTTATGTTCATGTGTTGTGTGTAATGGAAGTTATGGATATGGTTGCTATATCTGTATTTCAAATTGTGCTGTCTGGGTAACGCCTCAGACAGGATGGCTGCAGAACAATAACCTGCTTAATGGCCCATTAAGACATTCCCTGGTGCTGGGGACCCAGGGGAGTAGCCAGAGATATACCTGATGAGTCATCAGGTCTGGCCCACGTGACTCTGGATTCCATTTTGGTTCCTGTAAAATTTCACAAGCAGCGTGGCAAGGGCCAGAGGATATATAAGGCAGAGGCCCTGGGATCCATTTTGTCTTCAGTCATCAGTCTACAGCAAGGTGCAGCTTTCAGCCACCTATCTACCTCTGGATCAACTCATCTACAACTGAGCTGTGAAACAGAGGATTGAGACCCATCCAGGTACTGGATGTATACCAGAGGGACTATACAAGCCTGCAAACTCCACAATTCTTCTAGAAACCTGCTGTATATGGACTTTCAAATCATTTGTATGTATCTGATTGCTTTACTCCTTTAACACTTCCCCCAGTGTGGGGGAATCAGAAGCACTGTCTGTAGTTGGTTGGGAGGTCTAACTTTAGCGTCACCCATCAGTGCTGGGAGAATTTGCTCTCCTTTTACAGCCTGCCCACGTAATAACCATTAACCAGTTAATTCAGCAACAGTCCGAACAAAATATAAAGGCCAAACAGCAGATAGATACCAAAACACATGCACGCTCAGGAACTGGAACACTGAGTTCAGAGAACAAAAACCAAGAAACAAACAGGAACAGAAAGCACTACGCAGGAAGGCAACACAGTCACCACAAAGTCCTTTTCTCCCCAAAAGTTCAGCAGTACCTTGCTGAAGTCACCAACTGATCCCAGGGCGGCAGGTTATACCTCCAATTCAGCTCAAGCAGTAGATCTCTTGCTATGAAACAACTTCCCCAATTGACCACATGACATATGTGTAAAGTATGTCCTCCTCTCTATCTGTTCCCTTTCAGTAGACACTATGTATCACCTAGCTGGTACCATTCTCCAGATGGTAAATGCACTAGCCACCCTCCCTATCCTTCAGCCTGCAAGATCACATCACAAGTATCAAAAACACTTCCAGACCCTGGCCTAACACACACTGCTTGTCCTGGATAAACACCATGAAGTCTTGCATGGATATGCTTGTTGAAACTTGCATATTTCCTAGTCACATCAGTCACTTTTGAGTATGGCGAATGGGTTGGATGAATCTTTTTTCATCAGCATAGACAACTTGGTCCTCACAGGTCTGCTGAAAAGCTATTAGAATAGAGTTTTCTCCAGTACTTTCGTGAAGTGTGCTCTGGATATCATATAAAGCACAACTCAGTGCAATAGGGAAGGGTGTATCTGGACACTCCTCCAGTATGCAAGCTACACACTCCTTCAGAGTCACATGCAATCTTTCCACTATCCCATTTCCTTGGGGATGGTACACAGCAGATTTATAATGCACTAGACATTGATTCCCCGGAGAGCCTTCAAACAAACCAACCAACCAACCATCTTGATATCAAAGGTGTCCCATTACCTATAACAAGGCTCTCTGGTAGGCCCAACATTACAAATAAAGTGGTTAGGCAAGAAATGAGCTTTTCTGAAGTGCCTTGAGAAATGATGAATGTAAAAGGGTAACATGAATAGTAGTCTGTAAGAGACAACAGCATGAAGCCATGCAGTGCACTTGAGGGACTAGTGATATGCACTGCAATTCTCTGCCATGGTTTATTGCAACTACCAGTTTCAAAGGGGCCCGTGGAGCACTAGTTTATGCATTGTGCAGCGTATGCCTTCACGTTATGCTCAGTGTCTGAATGCAGCCCTGGCCACCAAGCCTAACTATATGGAAGTTCCTTCATGAGCCACATTCAGGACTGTTTGGTGCAATGCTGCTGGTATGATCACCCAGGTTGCTTTGCATAAGGTATTTCCAGTAGCACGTCCTCACTGTGAGCTCGGAATGAATTTTGTAGAACATGGGCAAAATTCTTTTAAGGACTGGGTCCATCCAATCCTCTTGCACTGCACGTATCGCCTTGCACAGTTCAGCATCTTTAAGAGTGGCATCAGCTGTCTGCCTTTAGTCAACTGGCATATCTTTCAATAAAAAGCTGCATGCTCTTCCATTTTTGCATACAAGGGGGCTAACCCAGCAGAATTTCTCAAAAGAGCATCAGAGAGTAAATTACATCTTCCTTTGATATGCACCAAGTTAAAATCATACTGCTGCAACTGAATCCTCTACCTGCAGCCTCACGCTCAGCGGCAGATCAATGGCTTTATGATAGAGGCCCAAAATAAACAGATGATCAGGTTTTAATATAAAAGGTTTTCCCACTAAGGAGACTCTGAAGCATACAACAGCAAAAACCATGGCCAAGGATTCTGGCTCAATTTGGGAATACTTTGCTTCTGTCTGGGTGAAAGTTTGGCATGCAAATATAATATTGTCTTCTTTTGGAGCAGAACTGCACCCATGACCTGACTGCAGGTATTAGTCAATCACCGTGAGCTTCCTTGTATCAAAACAAGTATGGGACTGGATCTGACAGAGGGCTCGATGCAGGGTTTCAAAACCCTGCTTTGTCTCTTTAGTCCAAATCAACTGATCCTGGCCTTGGTTTAAATCCCATCGTGCGTTGGCAAGGGTACTAAAATGCGGCAGAACATGGCCACCTACTTATTGAGGTAGGCCAAGGGACAAATGTAAACTACTGCGATCAGTGGGTAATGGTAGTGAAACAAAAGCCTGTAGCCTCTCCGGTACTGGTTTCACACCCTTGAACGACAGAGAATGCCATAGAAACTGCATCATCTTTTGCAAAACTGCATTTGGCATCATTCAACTTTATGCCATCTTGTTGGAGTCAGGTTACCACCTAGTCCAGAACTGCATTATGATCAGGAAGGGTTTTAGCAAAGATAAGAATGTAATCCAAATAGCAACATGCACCCAGGCTATTATCAGGGAGCTGATTAATCACACTCTGAAATACCTCAGAAGCAGAAACTAAATCAAAAGGGAGTTGTTGAGAGCATGCTGAAAGTCAATAACCAAACTTTCAGCCACAGAAATTTGCCAATAACCGACTGGTAATCCAGTACACTGGAAATCCAGGATCCATTTACTTTGCATGTCAATTCTTCAACGGTTGGCAATTAAAATTGCTCCCATTTCACATATTTATTAACTGCCATAAAATCTGTGCAGTTGAATGTCATCATTCTTCTTCTATATAACCACCGTGGGTAAGCACCAATCTGTAGACCCTTCTACCTCCCACATGATGACACCATTATCTTTCATATGTTGCAGTTCTGCTCAGATCTTGTCCACAAGCACAGGAGGCACATGATGTGCAGGCACTGTGAAGGGGTTCGAGTTTGAATCCAAGATTCAAAAGATTGCAAAGAGTACGCCTATCCCAGGGACAGAACAGCATCACCATTAAATAAATGATGGTATATCTGAATGATACTTCGGTATCCCCTTCTGTCCTGGACACCCAAGGAGTCCTGTGCAAATTCATGCATAATATCAAGCTGTAGACACAGACTGTAGGACAATAATGGAACAGTATTTGCAGCCGTGCCTTTAACAGTGTAAAACCTTGCAGTCAAGGCTGTGGCTTCGTAGAGCAGAGAGCTTCACCTTTTGTCTGCAAGGTCTTCCCAGAGACGTGTGCAGGAATTTAAATTCCATCACTTTTGGAGGGGCACATTCTGTGCTCTTTCGGCCCTGGGGCAGAAGGAGCTCTGTGTCCCCCAACCGATTAGCAAGGTGCCCCTGCTTGACCCCTTTGTGCACACTCCTTCCAGTTCCACGCTTTTATAATCCCTGTAGTCAGGGAAATATACAGATTATGAATTAACACAGAGGGGAGAATATTAAATCCAGCATCCATATCCACCATGCACTTCATCAGTTTACCATTCATTTCTATAATACAGGATACTAGCTCTAGCATCTTCTCACATAGAATCAGCCTAAAGCAGACACAGGGTCTCTGTTAAAAGGTGATCTCATGTGACTCCACATTTACAGTATTCATTGCAGGCCTGCCATCACTGTGAACCAATGTACTGTGGCACACTAATTTACATTGCCCTTCCTTCCCACTAGCCCAGCACATAGCATTTCTAACCAGGTAGGCAGGAAAATTGGCTGGTGACCCCATACAAATCACAGCAAAAACAGTAAGAAGCAGGCAACATTTGCTGCCAAGGCTGTGGAGTGGGACTAGGTAGCGTTGTATGACAGTGATAGAAGCAAGAGAAGTAGCTCACTGTTTCAATGTAAACACAGAGGAGCCTCTTGCAGCCCAAGCCCTGTCAAATGCCTCACTCTTAGCAACTGTTGCATCAAAAGTTAGACTTCTAACATCTTCAGCCAGTAACCATTCATGCAATCACAAAAGTTTCCCTGAGCATGACACCATCCCCAAATTCACAGTCCTGGGCCAAGCCGCAGATGACATGCAAAGTCATGCATGGTTTCACTAGGCTGCTGGCGAACTTCAAAAACCTTTTCCACTTCAGCGGAACAGACTCTCCAGTCCCAGAATACTAACTGAGGTGCACAGCCACACTGAAGGAAGACTTGGGCTCTGGGGTTCCATCATAACTACAAATGCCACCATGGCCTAAGCCAGCGGTTCTCAACCTGTGGGTCGCGACCCCGGCGGGGGTCGAACGACCAAAACACAGGGGTCGCCTAAAGCCATCGGAAAATACATATTTCCGATGGCTTTAGCCGCTGAGAAGTCGCGCTACCATCTGTAGCAGCGCTATTCAGCTGGAACGCACACCATTATGGATGCGCGTTCCAAACTGAATGCCTGCGCGCATGCGCAGACGTGATTGCATCATCCGTCCGGGGCCTAAGGGGCGGGGGAAGCGGGGGGAACGCTCCACAGTCCATAGCAGCGCATTACATGTGTCCGGCGCTTGCTGACGTCATCAGTGGGCGGACGCAGCAAGCGCCGGAGGACAGAAGCCTAGGAGGCGGAGAGCCAAGAGGCGGAGAGCCAAGAGAGCTTGCGAGACAGCCTGCTGGTGTAAAAAAGGTTAATAATGTAAAAACAGTACACACACCATACACATACCATGCTATGCCATGGTGAAATGTTATTTATTGGAATTAGTAATAAATATTTCTCAACATATAATTAAATATTGTTTTTGTGATTAATCACTATGTTTAAATTATGTTTGATTTGTAGCAATGAGAATACATAATGCATATCAGGTATTTACATTCCGAATCATAACTGTAGCAAAATTACAGTTTTGAAGTAGCCACCAAAATTATTTTTTGGTTTGGGGTCACTGCAATATGAGGAACTGTATTGCGGGGTCACGGCATTAGAAAGGTTGAGAACCACTGGCCTAAGCAGTTCTGCAGGAAGGATAACCTAGCAGCATCGGAATGTTGAAGGATCTATATGTAGTTCTGAAAATTCTGAATAAATGCCAGATGAACGATGTGCAGGCAGCATGGCTTGCAGAATAGAAGCACTTGTCACCATAATGTTACATTCTGATGCACCCAGAAGAGCCAAAATACAAGGAAATCAAAGCCAGACAAACAGGTAGATGGTTAATCAAAACCACGTAATAACCATGAACAAATTAAATCAGAATAATTCTGAATAAACCAGAAAAGCCAAATGGTAGGTATGTAGCAGCAGGCCTGAGTAACGTCCTGCATACACCCGGCGCTCTGTACGTATACACACAAGAACATTGAGTTCAGAGAGCAGGAACCAGGAAACAAATGGAGTAATAAACTGAAAAGCAACATGTGCACATGTGTGCACACACACATCCAGTCTTGACATCCATCCAAACAACAACTGCTACACAATTTGAACGACATCCCAAACAAGCAGGTATTTCAACCAAGACTCCTGCAACACCGGCCAAACCAGGTCTTCAAAACTCTCTTCTATGGATACATATCTAGCACTAGAGTTTATGACTTCACCACCAGCTTGGGTAGCTTTGTGTCACAATTCAGAGCAACTGCATCTGTATTTTCCCTCACTGGTCCAGCAAGGAAACCCATTCTCAGGCTTCCAGCTTCCCAGCCATTGCCTTTCTTGGGTGGACACCTGCATCTCACTTCCTTTTGACTGGGTATTTCCAAGCTGCATGGCTCCCTGGCTTCATTGTGTTATTCCCAGCACAGCAAGCACACCTGCTGGCTTTCTCTTCAGAGACAGTAAATAGCATGACTGCCAACAGTTATAGATTCCACACAGCTCTACTTATGCAAGTCTATATAATTTCTGAAGGTAAAAGCGCTACAGAGAAAAAAATAAAAACAGACAGGCATGGTTCTGGGTTCTGACTAGTGATTAGTCCTTCCAACCCTCTCCTAAAGATTGGGACCTGCCTCGGACCAGAAGTCCTGTCCGTTTGCTGGATCAGAAAGAGAGGCTCTGAGCCTGCTTGAAACCAGGTTACTTATTCAAAATTCCTCTCTGTCTGTTGGTCCCTGGAGAATCCAGTGTGAACTAGTATATGCAGACATCTCCAGGGGAGTGGCTTCAAAGAGCTGACAGCCAGGGGAATTATATTCATCTCCTCCTAGAGGAATTGCATACAATCCCAGAATAACACATATACAATTGCATTTTAATACAACTGATTTCAAAGGTACTAAATCTAATTCAATAAGGTTAAATTTAATTCAATAAAGTTTATCATAATTCCTTAAGGTTTGTCCAGGATATTGTCAGTATGTCACACTATGACCTATGAACAAAATGGCATAATTCAACTTCTGTACGTTTAACTCCATCATCCTCTAGTGGCATGGTGGAGCTAGTAGATATTGACAGTTGTCTTCCTCCTCCTGATAGTTGGCATTGATTCTCATCTAGCACAAGATGGCCTATGTATCAGGTGCTAGTTCTGTTCTTAGTTTAGCAAGTTTAGCTGGCCATTGTTCACTTTATGCAAAAGGTACTCCATGACTTCCTTAACCCAGAACCAAGCCATGTGACACTGCTTTTAAAGTTGTCTGTTTATCTGACTGCCAAAACCAAGCATGTTCTACTTTCAGCATTGTACAAGCCCTGCACAGGAGCGGAGTTCTATTGTGCTTCATCATCCAGAATTTCAGTTGCACCATCTTTATTACTTATAATGATGCAGAGGTAAAAAACAACAAACAAACAAAACAGCCACATGCAGCTTAATTTTCAGACTCCATTTTATAGGCCCAATCTGATCCCACTGAAGTCAATGGCAAAATTCTCATGGACGTAGATGGAAGGAGGATTGTGTCCTAAGTCTTCAGTACTGACAATTAGAAACAAAATAAGCTTTTATGTAAAATTAAATGAAACCCTAACAAAGTGTGACCATTTCTGTTTTCAATCATTTAAGAGGGTTAATAAAGGAATAACATGTTTTAATAAATGGCTCATCAGTTGTTTTAGAGGTCAAAAGGTTGTTTACAACTATGGCTTATAATCATCCAACACTTTCTATTGATGTGCTTATAACATCTACAGTATCTACAACCCACATCTCTTTTAAGCTTGTAACATTTTTTAATCCTTTATAAACCTTTAAAAAATGTGACCTTAAATAAAGTGTGGCTAAAATTTTATATCAAAGTTACCAAGCGATTACTGTTGAACCTCACTTCGCCCCATTCATAAAATGCACTTGTTAGTATACAACTATACCTACTATACTTAATCATTTATCAGTGTACTTTCTTCTTATACAGACACTCCCAATGATGTCAGTTTGAAAACTTGTGTAAGTTACTGATGTAAATGGTGAAGGATCATACTCACACATGAGGTTCCTATGAATGAAGGAAGAATCTGATAAGAGATAATTTCAGCATAAACATATATTTACTGTAGGCACATCAGTGCACTAAACATGTGTATTTTTCCTGTCTCACACTGCAGTGCATTACATCTGTGTTTTTCATATCCAGATGTCATCACATTTTAATTATACTGACTAATGTCTGTGCAAGAACCACAAATGGTAAACCAACATTCCCAGGAATTAGACAAGTCAATTTATCTTCACATAACACAATGGAACAGGACACCACATTTTAAACAATACAGAAGTGAGAGATGAGAAGTTAAAGCAGGAGTATTGGAGAAACTTTTTAACAACTATTACCTCCACTTTTTGAATGAAAAAGAATGAGCCAAAGTTTCCTGTACTTCTACAGTACATCTTTTTTAGTTGTTCTATAGAAGTTTTAAGGAATCTAGACAAAATCTTGACCTCACTTCAAATCAGAAGCTAGAGAGAAAGACCTGACAGGAGCACAAAGAGTACATATGTGTGAACAATACCAATGAACTGCAGAAGTAAGGAATCAAGACAGACAACTCCATGGCCAGTACCTAGATGGAAGGACAGATCATCTAAGGTCCATGATCTTTCATTTTGTCAGCTAATCCTTGAGAAGACACATGGTAAATTTTTCTTGGATAACATTTATCATACATTGTTCTCACAGATGTAGTTGTAACAAACAACGTAGAGCTTTATTCTGTCCTGGACTTTCATATCTTCTTTACATATCTTCTACAGCACAGCTGTGGGGAAACGAAACCAACGAGAGCACACGACCTGCAGGTTCACTGCTGCCATGGACAAGGTGGTGGCAAAATAACTGTATAGAGCCTTTAGGCTACTCAGATGTCCCCAGATTCAGGGCATCTGTTGATTTACAGGACCCAATATCTTTCTGTTTCCACACAAGGAAGAAAATGCCCCAAGTAATATAAACAACATGGCACTTTCGTAGAGGGGGACACAGTTTAAAATGGAAGTATTGTTTCCCCAAACAAAATCTCTTCAAACAACTTAAGCAAGAGTATTTTAAGACCATAATTTCAACTGATATAAGTCTGCATCATTTTCAGCAGAGGTGTACCATATTTACACCAGCTGAAAATCAGACCCATTGCACCTAAGTGAGTGCTTCAGATAGAGGTCCCTGCATGCTGACATTTTCTAAGAAACATTCTCCATTCTCCAAAGCCTACCCTTGGATAAAAACATTGTAAACGTTAACAGTTTTGTAAAGCAAAAATCACATTGTGAATTCATGTGTCACACACTAAAGTTAACTTTAAAACTCCTGAAAGCAGCAATTCAAGCCCCAGCTCTGCAAATGTTTACTCAAGCAGCGCCCTACCGATTTCAGTGGGGCTCCATATGGAGTCAGTTGTAGGCTCAAGGCTCAGTTCATCCTTTTTTTCCCTCTCTCTCTGCCTCCTTCTTCTTTCCCCGTTTATCTTACTTATTAAAACACAGAGAATAGGCGCTTAAGAAAACTTGTTTGTTTGCAATGGAATAACATGCTAGAATACCATTCTTTCATTAAAAATATGTTTAGAAGCTAATAAATCATTTACAGTTTGCTAAGCAAGTTCAGAGTCTCCATGAATTAACGATTTATATTAAAACAATTAGCATAAGCCTTTTGTGCTAACCTGTGCTAGAACATGCATCTGAACAGATCTTAGCTTCTATTTTTATAGGTATTCAGGATTTTTTCTAAATACAGACACTTGTTACATAGACACCTACATAAAGCTTGTAAAGATATTTTTTTCTAAAACACCATCCAAATACATTATCTTAAAACAAGAAAAACCCTACTTCTAGGTGTATTGCCAAATTATTTCAGCTAATGTGGATGACACCATCAATTTTCAATTATTTCTTTCATCTCAATGAAATTTACCTCTAGCAAAACTTACTACTTTATGCCATCCTCCTTTTTTAAGCAATGCAAATATTAGTCTCTCCAGCAGTGATAATCGCATATTTCTTTTGTTTTATAAACTACTTGCATGCAAATTCCTCAATGAACCAGGTCAGTTTTATTTATCATGAACTTGATATAAGTAACTAAATGTAGCTGGCCATAGCAGAAAATCTGCTAATGCTGATAAGGATAATATTAAACTGACAGGATTTAACCGAGATTCACTAAAACCCTCTTCCTTCATTGCCGTAGTAATTTAAATATATTCCATTTCTGCTACAGGAAAAATGATGACTAAAACTAAATGATTCCTACATCTTTCATCACTTGACAAAAATTAAAAACATTGCTATACACCAGTGTAGTGAAGTAAACTGTAAAGCAATTTAACAATTCAGTGCACAATATGACCACATTTAAAGTACAGGTATATTGATTTGATAAACACAGATGTTAAATATTATACAATAAGATATTATATTCTTCAGATATGAAGAAAGATTTCCATGACAAGGTAGTCCTGAGATTTATTTAGCAAAATTATTTATTTCGTGAAATAAATTTGTTTCTACTGGAAACAAGCCAAATTTTCAAATCTCAGCTGAACAGGTGAGCCTGCCAAAATGCAAAAGCACCCAGTGTACCCACAAAAACCATGCATGCAAACAGATGTTGGTAGGGACACTGGGTATTCAAAAATACTAGTAAATTTAACTATACTTGGAAATTTGGCTGAAAGTGTCTAATGCCCATATTAACCCTTGGCATGAACTGATCCAACTTCATTGAAGCTAGTGAAGTTGTGCCAGTTTATGAAAAGACATAATCCTGCCCTAATTTGTGAATAGCTCTGTACAATGGAAGGCTAAGGTGGGTCCTTTGAGGGGCTCCACCTCCTTTCCTCCCATTCCTCCAAGTCAAGTTGTTCCCTCTATATTTCACTGCCATTAAGATCCCATATCATGGAGGCTGGACTAAGACCTATCAGCCAGTTTTATGTCTGCCACACTGTCAACATGTGCTTATAAGGAAAATGGACAGTAAACTATGGTGCTGTTTCTCTTCCCCTGTCAGATTTACTCTGTACTGACTGATGAAGAAATTCAGAATCAGGCCCTAAAAGCAATTTTTGTCTTGAAATGTGTGTGATAGCTATGTGAGCTGGGTTTTATCAAGTGCCCATGTCATGTTAATAGCAACACAAAGAAGGAATAAACTTTTAATTACACCTCCTTAAGACATTTCCTACAAGTGGTAAATATTTAAAATAGCCTCTTAACGTTGTCCCCCATTTTTAAAGCTGCAGGCCCCCACAGATCTATAATTGTATGGCTTCCACTTACTGCCAGGGAAAATAATTGTTCTGCAAAAATTTAATTAGGAAAGCAAGAAACAAGTAAATCCCCTCTTGTTCCTGTTTGCAAATGCCTTCCGGCACAAAGATAACTAATAGGCCCTGGTGTTTCTAATGAATGCATGGTACAAAATTAGCACAGAGAGCCTGTGGAAGAAGAAAAGATCCTGTGAAAAAAAGGTTATACCCCATGGGCTATGTTCCTCCCTCCCCTACATGTCACTTCACTAATCCTACCCAGAGGGGAGAGTTGCTCCTGTTCCTCAATGTTCATGCAAGGGTACAGCCTAAACTGATTCAGACCAGCTCTGAGAAACTAGTCCCAATTATTTTTTTTAATTACTCTGTAGTTACATTAATATAGAATAAAGAAAAATTACAGATTTGTTCCTTTAATTTATGTGGATTTTGATTCTAGTTTCCACTCAAAAAAATCATCCTCCACATTGCAGAATAATTATATAAATAACCTGTTAAAATTTATGCTAAGTTTTACATATGAAACCTGACCCTTTTGAAGTCAGTGTGAAAGTTCCCATTGACTTCACTGGGCCAGTATTTGCCCCCTCATATTTTCTCTGGTTCTATACTAATGTAACCCAATTAATTTAATAGAGCTTTTCCTGATTCATACCAGTATAAATGGCGGCAGAATAAAACAGACTGAATGCTTCTTGGGGTGAAACAGTCAATTTACCGTACACATCTCATACTCATTGCTGTAGATGGGACTGCATACATGAGCAGGAGTCAGCCCTGTCCTGAAGATCAGAGCTCACAGAATATTACAAAACAGGAGAAATCGAGGCATAAAATGTCAGTCTAGACCCTGTTCCCTTTAACTGTGCTTTCCCTTACCCCTTAAAAATTTCCATTTTCCCCTTGTTCAGCGAAATGGAGAACCTGATTCTGCTCCCATCTACACCAGCATAACTTCAATGAAGTTACTCCTAAGTCACACTCATGCAGGATAAGGTTCTGGGAAATCTCACTATGCTAAAATAAATCAAAAGCATATCGGGGGGAAACAAATTCATGCTCTCTCACTTATTGTCTTTGGGGAAAATAGTATCAAACTCAGGTACTTTGTTTATTTATTTATCAAATCTGATAAAATTGCTGGATAAAGAGAAAAAATAGGAAAGCAAAGAAGTCACTCTAACCAAATTTATGTCAGCATTTTCACTGGAAGAAAACAAACTTTCAAGAATGTACCGTGCATGCAAGCAGTGACACAGCAGAAGAAAAACTGAACTATGTAGGGAATAGAGATGCTGATTTCTAGAGTGAACATCCCAGTATAGCAGCTGAAGTATTTTTCAGCCATTTGTATAAAGCGTCAGAGAAGCAGATGAACTCTCTGTCAAAGGGCAAGCTGCGAGCTTGTTTTCATCTGATCTTATTATTGTCATCATGTAAGAAAGATTGTGATAATGCATTGTGTCTCCTTTAGCTACTTATAAATTAGGAAAGTATAACCCTGTCAACAGGGGATGTTTGTAGCTTTTACAATTAGATACAGTAGAGGTAAGCACTGGGTTACAAATGAGGGATAGCAGGATTTTATGTATGAAAATAAAAATACCACTATATAGACAAGAGAGAACACACTTTAAAAAAATTCTCATTTATCGATTAATTAGATTAATTTTATTCTGTGCTTTTTATCATTATGGTTGAGATTACAGAGCTCTTTAGGAAGGGACAGTCATTTTCTCTGTTTGCACAGAGCCTAGCTCAAGAGAGCCCAACCTTACCGATGCATCTCAGCACCACAATATGAATGTTTCGTGATAACAATAACCCACATTTTTTATGAATATTTCCCAACCTTCAAGTTTTGCGGCTGTATTATAAGCAAGCCAATCTAAATAGGGAGGTGAAAGCAAAAGAGCAAAATTCTACTTTCAGCTTTGCCTGTTCAAGCCTCTACCTAACATGGGATGTTACATTAGGGAAAGAGTTCAACCTACTGCATCAACGTGTATCCTTTGTTTACCAAACACACATTAGTTCCTAATCCGAAGTCTACCACTATTTTATCTATCGCTGAAAGACAGCCTACAATTTAACAGTCGGGTCATGTTACCGCAGTAAAGTAGATGTCACTGTCACCCTGCTTTGATGGGAGAAGAGATTCTGCAGGGTTTAGAAGCCATAAGGAAACCTGACTATTTCCCACTAAATCGCAGTCAGGAAGAATGCCAGTATTGAGGCAAGCAAAGGCCTATGGATTTTTCCACTCAAGCCAACACACGAGTTGTTTTGCAAACCTGTTCCAAGAAAGAAGAAACCTGTAATATAAGATACCATTATCAGGACCAGTGTCCATCCTGAGGACTAAGATAAGCTAAAGGGGGCCCACAGTCTTGGACAAAACAACCACTTTGCGCATACTCCTATATATTTCTAAGAAGTTACTCGAAAAACAAAACCCCAGACAAAGAAAACTGTACTGCGCATTCCCTCACACACCCCCAATGTATGGAAATTCTCTTATCTAAGGTATAACCCAATCATGTTATATAGAATGTAGTAGTATTATCATGTATGAATATTCATGTACTCTTAAATGTATATAAGGTGGAGCCCCAGTATATTCGGGGCTCAGCCTTTGGAAAAGATTCCGCTGAGTCTGTCGACAATAAACAGCTGTTTTCCTCACTTCGGTGTCCATCTCGTTACGTGAGCCAGAAATCTTGCTACAGTATAAGGCTGTGAGGCTCTGCCTCTTACAAATACATTTCAAGAAACCAACTGCAGGTAGCATGCAAGCTTTCTTCAGTCAAATCTGCATTGTAATTTCTAAAAATCAATTAGACACAAGAAGCAATTACCTATTTTTAAGCACAGAGTAATTTGTTTCCACACAACAGAAGACTATAATGTATGTAAGCAAAGAGCGCTCTGGCCTGACTGCTGTAAATGTTAAGTGGAGTAAAAGGGGGAATGCTGTATTAATTCTGCAACATATTGTACCAACTGTTAAAAATGTGTGCTTTAGCATACTGGTGCGCAGATCTTTTCCCAATCCACTGCTCCTTTTGGCTCTGACAAAGGGTAAGGATACTCACCCAGATCTTAATGCCTCCCTTTCTGTTTTCACAATGGCTGCCCTGTTACCTGTCAGTTGTGTTCTTGGGGAACCAGGGTAAAATACCCAGCCCGTGTCTCATGAAGGACCTCCTCCCCCACAGCCTCTGCTTGAGCGAGAACTGATCAGAAGACAGACTTACAAAAAGCAATAAAAGGAAGTGGGGGAGACACCTAAATCCATCCAGACAAGGGTGACAGGATTAAAGTAACTCCCCTAGCCTCATCTATATCGAAGATGGATCAAAAAAACTCTCTCTCTCTCTATTAGCATACCAAATGGAGAATCAAGCTTCAAGATAGGAACCATACTGAACTGTGGGCTCAATGAAGCAGGGAAGCATGGCATGATGGGAGATCTCTGCTCCAGGTGTTAATGAACCCACACCTACACACACCCAGCTCTGCAGTTATCAGACCAATTCTAGACATAGATCCTTATTGAGATCCCAAATACTGAATCTGCCTGATTGCATTGCGAGCTCCCTCCCAGGAATGCTGCTCACAGCCAGGAATGATCAGTTCCTATTGTCAACCTTAACAAAACAACACTGGTATTCTCCCTTGAGTCATCATTTACCCATAAACAAACCTAGTGCTCTCCCTTGAACCATTGTTTCTGCCCTACAGAAACCGCTACCCAAGTTCAAATCTGTTCTGATGCCTGGATCCAAAAGCTGCATCAGTTCCACTGGGACTTCACCTTTTCCAAACAGAGGTGTGGTATGAGAAGCCCTATTATAAAGCTAGCTGCCAAACAGCCAACAGGCTACAATCAAGCTGCAGCCTTGTTCACACGGAGAAATAAATTATGTAGGATTGTTCTCTCTCTCTCTTTTTTTAACCCTGTTAATTTGAGAACAAGACTAGAGGGAACTGTGACATATTCCGACTTTGAATAAGGGATCGCCAGCCTGAAAACGTTTAGAGATAGTGCTTATTTGTACCAGTTGGGCAGTGGGAGCGGCGGGTTGGTAGATTTCATAGCAATCAAATAAAAAAATATCACATTAAACATATTGCCTTTCAATTAAGGATCTCAAATCATTTAAGTATTTAAATAAAGCCTCATACCATTCCTTAGGAGGACTTTGGAATTCCCACTTTACAGATAAAGAGAGTCAGAGAACTTGGAGTGGCAATCTAAAGGTATTCCTGAAGTGCCATCCCTGCACTAGTTATTCACTGAGCCATAAGAAGTTTGCCAAAAGTTTCAGAGTGAGCCAAAGGTCTGAATTCCACTGCTTCACTTTTACCACTAGACAACACTCCCTTCCAAAGGAGTGAATATTTAACATTTCCAGTAAGCAATAAGAAATGGATACTTTCAATTTTCCTCCGTAAATAGGATTAAATACAGAAGCCAAGGTGAACACCTTTAGATAACTAGAACTCACAACATGGCCATATACCAAAATAGAAAACTGAACAAAAAAATTACATTTTTAGTGCTTCTCAGCAATAAGGAATGCTCTAAGCTAACAAATAAAGGAGAGTACTTTTAGCTTTTTTGGCCACACTGTGCTATATCATTCATTTCCTAGCATAAGCAATTCACTTGCTCAGATCTTCTGGCAACATGTGATGTAAACATTGCAAAAACTGAACACCATAAAAGGTCTTAAGGGATGATCAAAGTTTAAAATAAAATAAAATCGAGTAGGAGGTTACTGACAGAAAATTAATTCTCTGAGATCTACAGTAGAATTTCACACTTTGTTTCTCGATAGGAAGAGGTCAGCAATTTAAGTGAGGACCAAAAAATATAGTAACAGAATATCTGAGTGTTCATAATATCTGTGAAGGTAGAAATTTAATTTTCTAGATTGCTAGACACATTTCAGGACAAAATGCTATACCGTATAACTTTTCTTATTTTAGCCACTTGCTACTGAACATCAGAACCATTCACTGATTTCTATCTGGCCAGAATGAATAGTGACACCCTTTTTGGAGTACATTTATAAGATCAGCTTTCATTCCTGGATACAGACATACACACTCACTACTGAGAGATATTTTGATACAACAGAAGGTTGAAGCTAAACATTTAGGGTGGGATTTTTCAAAAATACTCAGCATTGATCAAATTTGAACCCATTTAAATCAATGGAAGACTCATTTTAATTTCAGTGGAAGCATATTTATGCCAATACTGAACAATTTGAAAATCACTCTTAAATAAACAGTGTCTTAACTCCATGTATACAGTTCCAGAGTCTTAAAAGTCCACCTGCCTTGCACGCTCCCCGCCCCCGCCCCCGCCCCCCAGTCCTTCAGGGTGAATTTCATTGAAAAACCATTGAATTCCTGTATTAAAAAGAAAAAGGGCATTAAAAAGAAAGGGCATGGAGGTGAATTTTTAAAATTTTAAATTGTACCTCAGTGGAACTACCAAAAATTTCAAACAATAGCCATTTGAGATGAATATTCCCTCAAGATCACAGCAGCTAATAGACTAGTAGAACGAGGGCAAATTTTACACCTAGGGTGTCAATCTTCCTGACACTAGCCAGGAGTGCTAAATAGCAATTTCATTTATTTTAGCTCGCTCATTAAGAACAAGAACTACCCCATTGCTGTCGTTGCCCCACACAAACATGGTTTTTACAAATAAGTCCTGGCTGTGTCTTTTGTCCCCAGTACTCCAATGTCTCTGTGACATAGGCATAAATCTGCAGATGGTTACTCACACCATTGCATGCACAGAACTGCACATACCTAAATTATACATGAAATGATTGATTCTTCATCCAAACATGGTTAATAGTTAAGCAGGGGAGCCCCACCCCACTCTGGGTACACAGGGAACAAGGTGATGTCTCCCTCACCCACCATATGGCCTTGGGGAAAAACTGCAGGGAGGAAACAACCGGAGACTCCAGACAGTAGGAGCAGAAGCAGTCAAATCAGGGACCTCTGGACTCTCAGAATTTTTTACCATTCTGACCAGACGTTTTCTGCCCTGTTGATTACATATTTGCTCCAACCCTCTTTTCCCTTCCCCCTCTCCCACTATTTCCATTCCATAACTGCCCCTCTCTTATTATCTTCTCCTTTGCCCAATTCCCATAGAATATCCCCTCCTAACTAACCCCCTCTCCCACAAATCATGTAGCTAACATGTTCACCACCATCACTCTGTTCACTCTGATTCTGTAGGGAAACCTCTCTCCAACCAGTGTCTGTCTAGTCTAATTAGATTGTAAGCTGTTGAAGGCAGAGACTGTGGTATTCTGTCTGTACAGTACTTAGCACAATGGGGCCCCATTTTAATTAATAAATAATAATAATGACTCATGCAGATGTCTAGGTCACCAGATTTGCAACTACTTACTGCAACTGCACAAGAATGAAGATTATATACATTTTATTTATTTAGAATTAAAATAATAAAGACTCCTATCCAGGGCTCTAGGCACTTGGGTGCATACAGCCTCTCTCAATCATTTCTGAAGACCCCATTAAGATCCTAATATCACTCTTCTATGAAGGGTTCACACAAGGCTACCAGCATCGCTGAAGCCATGTACTTGAAGGTTAACTGATATAGATGACTTCATAAAGACTCTCTTTATGGCAGTGAATGTCTCCCTTTATCAACATTGTATATAACGGATTCCTTTCCAGTTTACCAGTCCTATTAAACTTTTTTTTAAAAATTGAATTCATTACATATCAATACAGAAGAAATAAACAGTACACGGTAATAGATTATTCAAAACAGCCAAAATTTCCCAGTGAGGAAACAGATGCTAATATAACAAGAATCACTTCTTAGACATAGTATACAGAAGGTCTCCTGTATCAACTATTTTCAGTCCTACTTGGGAAATGTGGTAGCACAGGGAAAAGAACTTTCACATTTCTGGCTCCTGTCACTACTGTTTCCAGTGTGCACACTCAATCCAAAAGCAGTCAGACAGGATTAATTTCTAGGAACCACTCATGGTGCATCCTTTTTTCCTCTCTCAAAAAATTGCTTTGCTATTCCTACAGAACCTTTAAAGAGTATTACAGTGTGTTAATTTACATCCACTCGTACTTGTGGTCTTTAATGTGGGTTATCATACACTGTGTCATTGTCTACCACAGTTTAAACACTTGGAATTTTGCTTGAGCTTTTAGAAGGTACACTATGAAAGCAGAGTTTGGAAAATATTCGGTATTTTCTTTGCCAATGGGCACAATGTGCTTAATGGAGCAAGAGAAGCTTCTTTGAGGTCAGCTCCAAAAAGTATTTCACCTGCATTCCTATAAGGTCTAGGTTAAAGGTTTGAGAATCCTGTGTATGAGAGGTTAGCTGAGGATTTGGGTAGGCAGCTCACTTTGTGTCTTTGTAATTAGTCATTGTTAGGGATCAAAGGCACATAATGAAAGATCATATTGGAAACGACTCACAACACATTAAATTGTAGGGGCTGTGTCTGGCTTATCCAAAAAAGGTGTGTTGCCCCTGAAGGACCAGAGATCCAGCGAGTTACTTGCTACAGCAGCTTCATATCAGGTCAGCGAGAGGACACTGACCCATCCCCTCCTCAGGTGACCAGAAGAGAGGGAGAACTACTAATGTCCATGCCAGTGCAGGAAAAGGCCTCTTTTACCAGGACCAGGCAGAGCAGTGCTCACCCTCCCACCTGTAGATCCTTTAAATACCAGGTTTCGTCATGATCTGCTGAGGGTATCCTATTAGTTGCTTCTTTCTTAGGGGACTGGAAAGGAATTTCTTCCTTCGCCACCAGACTGGCCAAGGAGAGATGCGCTTTCTCCCTCACCTTCCCTAAGTAGGTTGTCGGCTTCTTGGGGCAAAAAATGAAAAAAGGGTTAGGCTATGATGTTGCCACTCATTATATAAGTGTGGGGGCAGATGTCCAGTGCAGGTACAGCATAAGGATGGGTTATGGATACATGGATTTGTAGAGGAATTAAAGGAGATATTCAGCACTTCTATGACTGATACAGCAGGGAGTGAACTCCCCACCCTCCTTTATAACCCTTCTCTCCACACAACCCTCATTCAAGGGGGGGTTTGCCAAGATCACAGCAGCTGGGGACTAGGTTGGGTAAAGGGAGAGTGCTGACAGCAGCCTCCACTCAATCCCAGAGTATATGTAAATAATCACAGAATTACCTGCACTGTACAATTTTAACAATTACTCCTGGACATTTAGGATTAAAGTCGCAGCCTAATTAAACCACATGCAGCGTCTCTTGTCCTTCCAGCATAGCCAGACAGCTCCTAGGATTTGGTTATCTATATGATTCAGTTCCATTCAGAGGGCACAGTGCTATAAAATGAAATTTATGAAGGTAGCATATAGCTTCAGCTATAGTTTGTTCCTTATTCAAAAGTTTTTTGAAAAATCTACAGTGTATTATAAGATTCTATTCTGGAAAGGTTGCAACAGTTTGTTATTTAGTTGAAGGATCATAATGATTGCATTCAAAATTATCCTCTGACTTCAAAACCCACCATGGACTCACTCCACTCTCTCTCTCTCTATTCTGAAATCACATCCATTTACTCCTTTGACTGCTCACTCTGTTCCCTTTCCCCTGAACCACTTCTCTCTCTTCCTTCTTCTTCCTCCTTAATTCCCAGTGTTGGGAATTGATTTTCACCAGTCTGAGTCACTACTTTGTGTTTTTAAAGGTCAAACTATAAATACCATCTTTTTACCCATCTTAATAGTCTCTAAGGATTTGCTAATTATTCTGGTCTAGTTTGTACCTAGCCATGTATAGGGAAGAGGGGACAAGGACCTCTCCCACATCTCCTCTCAGCCCTCACACAAGTACTAGAGGAAGCACAGTCTTGGTCTTCGAGTTCCCAGTGCACACGGTCTAGGAAAATCTAGCCTGATAGCAGCAACCCAGACAGTGAAAGTGGTCCTGTCAATTCTATTAGAGGTGAGCAAGCATGACAGGAATATATGCTGTGTCCTGTTGATGTGTCTAGTTTCCAGGAGAACAAATGGGAAAACACATAACACACTGTAATTAGGACTGACTGTTCCTTGGAGGCAGAGACCATGTTTTCTTGTGTCTTGGTGCAGCATTTAGTACAATGTGGCCCGACCTTGAGTGGATCTTCTGGCCATTAGCACAATACACATGGCAACAGGAGACAATGACTCAAATTATATAGATACATTTCAATGAAAGGCGATATAAATAGACTATCGTATAGCAACACACAGAGAACAAGGGTAATAATCGGAAGCCCTCCCAGTAGAACAGACTGACTAACAGGAAATATGTATGCTCTGTTTACCTCTAGACAGTGCTCCAAACATTGCTTAAGAATTGAAGATGGTCAGAGTCATTACCATAAACTCAACTTGAGTTGGTTTGAATTGAAAATTACAACTAAGAAAGCACTTTATCAGCTAATGATGGCTTTCACTGGTGGAAAATAAACCTACTTCATCTCTCTGACAGTAAACTTCCATTTCTTTATTTTGGCAGAGAATGTCACTCACTGTGCCACATGACACAATACTGTGTCATTTCATGTGAAATGACACAATGCTAGTCTCTGCTAAAAAGTCCTCAGAAGAAGAGACCAGAATTTTGTTATATAGAGTGAGTTTTCTGCGTGATGTATTGAAGAGGAGCTTTAATGAGTTAAATAGTTCAGGGTTGCTATGACTCTGCAGACAAACCAAGCAGCCGTTACGTGCCCAGTAACTGCTCACACAGCAGTGGAAATTGAAACTTGTCTCTGGAGAGTGGAAATATTAGTGAGAACACCCGGTAAAGCTATTTCTCTCAAAGAGACATGAGGTGCCAAGTTCATCCATGATGGAACTCCATACCATACCACTCTGGGACACCACTGAGTCCAATGAATTACATATTGCACAAATATTTAACCTTGGCTTGGATGACCAGCCATCTTTGCTCCCTTTAAAGTATGACTGCTATGGGCTATTGCCATGGTTCTATCTCCCTTCTATCCCAGCAGCAGAATATTTATTCAAACATTCATACTGGTAGCTTATTATCCACTGTCTTCCTATTTCAGTCATCCAGTCATGGGTTTGAGGTGGAGGGGACAGGGAACACCATGCGACTGTGTCCAGTTGACTAACAGTCCAAATTAACAGTTTGCAAACAACCCCAGGCTGAAATGTGTTTATTGAAACTATTTGAAATACTCAAACAACTAGTGCATGCCCAGAAATCAGGACTACACCCGGGATTAATATTGCTGAGGCATTTATTGTTGTTGACATATGTTGCTGATGGTCAAATCATTCCTTTTGAATATTACAGAGTTTAGCTTCTTTTGCTGACAAATTGAAGTGCCATGACAAAATTATAAACACACATAGCTCCAAAAGATGTTAATAGATCACTCCATAGCAGCTACATCTGTTGGTATTCTCATTAACAAAGTTTAAAAAAAAAAATCTCACGATGTGCGCCTAAGCCATGAGTGCAGTCAAATTTTAAGAATAGCTCTTTCTTAAACTGAATCAGCCGTTAGAGAGAGTGAAAGGGTGGTTTTGTGGTCAAGGCACTGGTGTGGGATTCCACAGATCTGTGTTCTGTTCCTAGCCCTGCTGCAGATTTTTTTTTTTTTTTGGTGTGATGTTGGGCAAGTAACTTCATCTCTCTGTGCCTTAGCCTCGAAGGATCAGACAAACACTTCCCTCCACCCACTCTCTGTCTGGTCTCAATTGTAAGTTCTTTGGGGCAGGAGCTGTCTTCTATTAGTGCAAGAAGGGGGGGAGTTACCATTTGTCTATGTTTCCTCGGACGTGACCTCTCTTTTAGTCCTCTGATCTCCATCTGGGCAGATTTTTAAAATTATGAACAAATGTCCATGATTTTGAACTGGGAAGCTGGAGAGTGGAAGTTGCTGGCCTGGGGGCCAGCTCTGAAGGCAGCATGGTATGGTATTGCCAACCTTACTTCTGTGCTGCTGCTGTGCTGCGTTCAGAACTCGGTGACTGGAGAGCTGCCCTCTCCACCCTCAACCCTGGAAAAGTCCCTATTTTGGAACTTGAAATATGGCAACCCTATAAGAAGGCTCTGATTAAGTGTGGTATAACAATAATTTGGTTCAGTTAGGGCCAGATTCTGTCACCCTCACTCCTGTTGGGTAGTACCTTATGCCATGAGTAGTTTCACTGGTTTCAAATGGGACTTTTTGGAGAGTAGGGTACTACATAATGTAAGGGTAGCAGAATCAGACCCTTAGTCATTTTCTTTGTGAAGTTTTGAGCTAATTAAGGTTGTCAGTCCTTCAGCCAGAGGCAAACTGCTAACATGTGTTTCCCTACCGTACAGCAGAGAACAGCGTGCATCACATACAAAACAAGGAATAGGTAGTTAGGCCTTGTAGGACATACTCCTTTCCCTTTCAAAGTCTGCTACAGTGTTTAAAATAGCCCCAAACCATGACATCTTTTGATAAACCCATTCTTAAAAAACAAAAACTGATTTGTTTATGTTTTCCAGCCTAAGTGGCATGTTATGATTTTAATAGGAATTTATTCCATTTTTATTGCTCTACTAAAGCAAATCAAACAGATATAAAATGACCACAATATAAATTATGAAATATAATGAAACCTACAGACTTCCCAAAAATCAAGCTAAGTGAAGTGGAAAGAACAGAGATCCCGAGCCAGAAGGAGTTCTCAACTGGCCTCTCAATCTATTGTTCCAATGAATAATCTCTGTCTTTCTTAAAAGTCCTTTCGTTTTGTTGCTCAAGTGGTAAACTTTTTTTCCCCTCCTTATGATTGGCTTACATTATCTTGAACATTTTTTTCCATTTGGCATATCTTTACTGTTTTAAGTTCTTGTTAAACATCACAATAGGAAAGTATTGTTGGACAAGCCCCAGACTTTTTAGTACAGTATGCAATTATTAAAGTATCAAATAGTCACATCTGTTTATGGAACATACAAGATAGAAGCCATAGGAAATTGATGATTAGCCTGCATCTCTTTCTGGGATATTACTTTAATTTGCTGTTTTCACCCTGACATTTTTTACTGCTGTTATTCTTGTCATTGAATCATGACATAGCCAAGGCAAGAATAAGATTGGTGCAGTCTGGCATACTTCAGGGCAACTACACCTATGGTTCACCAAAGGTACCTGCTGTTAGGCTTCCAGCTCCTTACCCATCACCTCTCTTGGGCGGAGATGTGTCTTTCTCTTTCTGTTCTGACCAGGGTATTTCCAGGTTGCACAGTTCCCTGCCCACACAGGGAATTCACCAGCAGTCAAACTGCCAAGTTTTGACAGCCCTGTTTTGACTTCTCGTCAGGGTCTATAAACAGCATAATTAGTCACAGTACATTAGTACACAAACCTTTCTAAGCAAGCACATTTATTCTTAAGCATTAGAGAGAAAAATGTAAGAACCCACATGCACACTAATAAGATAACCAGAGATCAACCCCACCCCATCTCCATTTGGGCTTTGGGACCATGTCAGCCCTTCCAACACTTCCATAAGAATTGGGACCTTCTCCTTGGTTAGAATGCTCATCAATAAGGTCTCACTAGCTAGTGATCAGTCCTACTCCATTTTCTGTTTTTTGGGGGGTTTTTTTGTTTTTAAATTTGCACACAATACTTTACGGATTATTAATCTTTCAGAAACACATTTATAACCCAGGAAACAACGGGAAGTTTCAGCATCAATATAAAACTGACTGCTGAGTTTTATGCAGTGTTGTTGTAGCTCTGTCAGAGACACAATGGGGAAAGGAGGGGGTCATATCTTTTATTGGATCAACTTCTGTTGATTACAGACAAGCTTTTGGGCCACAGAGCACTTCTTCAGGTCTTGGAAAGGTACTCAAAGTGTCACAGCTAAATGCAAAGCAGGAGAGATTGTTTAGCAGAAGTAGCTGGCACATATTCTAAGGGACCATTCATGGCAGAGTGACCCATTAACACCTCTGCAATCATAGGGTAAAAATAGGAGATTAGTGGGTTACAGACTATTGTAATAAGCCATAAAACCAATATCTCCATTCAGTCCATGATTTTTAGTGTCTAGCAAAATTATGAATTTAAGCTCCCAGGCTCATCTTTTGAAAGATGCATTTCTTTTGAGGAGGAAGACTGATGTGTCAGATATAGAGTGATCACTTTGTGAAAAGTGTGCACCCACAGGTGACACTTACATTACTAAACTTTCTCTATGAAGCAGGTTTACCTGGCTTGCTATCACTCAGGAATTAATCTGTATAAGAAGCAGGCTCCAAAACACTCCTTAAGTCTGAATTCAATAAACCTGTATACATCCCAGGTTAGTGAATAGGTTTTTTTTGAAAAGCAAAGCATGACACTACAAAGGACCACCAACACCACACTGGAACTAGTTTGAGAGTGCGGGAGGTCTGGTGAACTGCTGTTGGGAGAGTGGGGAAGAAGAAAAAGATTCCTGTCACTGACCTGGGAAACAAGAAATCTAAAGTTACTGTTGTATTTTGGGAACTCATCAATAATACAATGTTTGTGAACACTAACGATGCGACTGATTTAAGTCTCTATGCAAATAAATAATGTATTGCTGTGTGTACAAAGGAGAACAGACATTCAGTTTGGTATGTATCCTTCCATGACCCCAGTTAATTCCATGTGAGAACAATATTACAAGCTAGACAAAAGAGTTCCATTTAGGATGATGGGTATTTCAGAAAAAGCATTTGGGAGAAGAGAAGTCCTGTGCAGGTATTCTTTAACATCTATTTGTTCAGTCAAGCACCTCAAAACATTTTTCCCCTTGAGGGTTGATAAGATTTTAAAGGAGAAACAACGTGCATATATGGATTACAGCCTAGTGCAAAAATAAGGGCTCGACTCAGAAGGATATCCCTACCTCTGGAGCATTGCTTCACCGCATGCTTTGTGGGTGGGAGGTGAGGAGAGCATGCTTGAATGCCTTTGTGAATCAAGACATAAGGGCTTAATCATGCAAGATACTGGGCACACTGGCCCAATCAAAAAAAAATGTAAGCATATGCTTAACTTTAAACACAAGAAATCCCATTGGCTTCCACAGGAGTAGTGGTGTGCTTAAATGCAATCTTATGCTTAAATGTTTTGCTGGATTGGGCCAGTGTAAATGAGGGGAAACACTCAGAAAGAGAGAGGATGTATTATAAAGTTTTTAAATTTTATCTTCTTTGGACTAGAGCAGGTGCTGCCACAACAGACTCTCTCTCATCAGATGAGCACCAGGGCAGTTTTTCAGCTAGTGCAAGTCACAGCTCCAAAAGGGTTTTTAGCAACAACCGATACCAGATCTGACCCACTGTATTCAGTGCTCACGCTAACTTCTCTCTGTTTGCCAAGTCTTGGCATCAGAACTGTGGGTTGCCTGTGAGAGGCTCCTGCACCCCCAAAATTACATGCAGCAGGACCAGGGAGGCAGCCTTTTTAATCTGAGACCATGATGAAAGAAACAGTTTCGCATTTGAAGTGCACTCTTTTCTGGCCTTAAATTTTGACATCACAGTTGAGACTATGTGAAATCCTGTTTCAGGTTTTTCTGCATCACATATTTCCTTTTCAAAATATTTACTTTTACTGTACATAACTCTTTCTTAATTTAAATGGTGTTGTGAGCTCTCATGATTTTATTGAAAGCCTGGTGATATTTGATTTTTTTTTTTTTTTTTTTTTTAAAGATTCAGCTCCTGGAGTGATGTTAGTTCATGACAATCTCCATTTTCATTTAATACACTGAAGGGGTAAGTTTCTAGTTTGCAGGGTTGTGGAGAAAAGCTTGAAAACATGAACCCTGATGGCTCAAAAGAACAGAAGGCAAATAAGAAAAACATGTAGTTCCTTTGTAAAGCCTCATTATTTTAAAGCCAATTCTATGATTTTCAGGGATCTGACAAGAATTTTAACTTCAGGGGGTGACAATACCATCATTGCTCTGGGTAGAAGAATTCCACAACCGTTCCGGACATCACAAGCAGGAAAGGCAATTGGAGAAAACACTCATCTGCAAACAGACTGACGCTTCAAAGAGTAACCACAGCATAAAAAAAATCCCATAGTAGGAGCCAAGAGCAAGACCAAAGCTGGACACTTACAAGGAACACAGAAGGGAATTATAAAATCAGGTTTGGCTACAAAAAACTGCAGGATACTACTGATCTTAACTATGTCTTCAGATCATCCAGTATTTCACTTAAAATTTGTTTCAGCTCCTTTTCTACCTCTCTGCTCAGCTTCACAGCTCTCCTGTGTTATCTCGCTTCTCTGACAGCTGGACTACCACCAAGGACCAACAACTGGGTTGGAACCAACTTGGCATTGCAACACACGCTGTCGCCACCACCACCTCAGTTAAAAGTCTATGGAACAGACTTCTGTGCATCAGCTACAGAACACCACACAATGGATGCTCCTACTTGCCCCTCCCTGGCCTTCCAAGTTCATAGTTTTGTACGTGCTACTGCTTTCTTGATTAATTGTTTTCCTCCTGACCTGCATTTCTCTTGCCTTCCCTGGTCAGTGTCTCTGCTGATATTTAGTAAGGTGTACTCATTACAGATGGACTCTAAGGTCACAAGATTCCTTTTGCTGCAGAATGAAATTGCACTAGTTTAATTCCTTAGATCAAAATGGAGAGGCTGCAAAACACCCCCCGATTTTGGACAATAAACTCTATTTAAAAGCCACTGTACAGTCCTGAAAGCCCTTGTATAAGCTTCAGTGTGACTCAGGAAAATGTATTGTACTACCTGGACTTTCCAAAATGTCAAATTTGGAAGCACTTCTTTTCCCATTAAGTAATCTGGCTTCTACTGAAATTAAAATTTCATAGTCAACAGTATGTTTATTCAATTCCCTTGGAATAGGGAAATATGAAGGATGCTACTATACAGCAAGGGAAAAGCTCAGTAACAGAGAAAAAGTGTAAGGCCATCAAAAGTTTGCTATATGCCATGCCTAGTTAAACTGTGGGGTCTCCTCCAAGGCGGAAGAGATGCACATCCTACTAGAAACACTGGGTTTTCTTTCTCCACACCACTTCTCTCCAAGCAAAAACATCTTGGAGTAGGGAGAGTATGGGGATTCAGTATAAAAACACGCAAATAAGCTTCTTATGAGAATATTTTATAGCATTTGATGTACTGAGGGCAGCAAGTTCAATGTGAAAGCATCACATTATTAGCCAAAAGTGTTCAGCCATTTTTGAGGAATGATTTTTTCCCCCTCCTCACCCATTCCTGTTATTCACATATAGCACTCTATAAATTCACAGGCACACCACTAGAAGAATTACTCAGTTTTTATTTTAAATGAATTATTCAATTTTATACACAAAAGTTTATCCTTTTAACCATTTCTGAAAGCATTTTCTTGATTTTCAGCTACTTTGGTAATTATAGATAAGCTGCCCTCAGGTGTCATGTGACAGGGAATATTATTCTGCCTGGTGGCACTATTATGGTTACAGCTTTGTCTGCATTCCCAGCATAAAACCTATTTGTCAGCTGTTTATAACTCAGCTGCGAAAATTGCTATGCCAGGTCCCAGGCTGAAGTAAACATCTCTCCTCCTCCCCATTAGTAAAGGGAAAATTGGTTTAGTTTTGTTAAAGTTGTTGCCATAGTATGGAGCTTTACCAGTTAAAAAATTTTTATAGCTTCCATAATTCAGGTATATTTCATTTTCTAAAATTAAGTTTGGCAATACCTATAACATAGTTAATGGCATAAATTCTGATCTGAGCTACATGAGTTCAAGGGCTTGATCCACAGCCTATTAAAGTTAACAGAAGGATGCCACTTGCTTCGGTAGGTTTTGCATCAAGGCCCTGAATCTGGAGAAACTGAGTCATTTCGAAGTACTACTGCAGATTTATATCTGATGTATCTGAGGTCAGACATTTGTCCTTTAAGGTGTTAATAAGGGGAGGGGACAGATTGTGTGTGTGCATGTTTTAAGTAGATTAATTCTGACAAAATATTTCTCATGAATATATGAAAGGTGCATTTTAAAATATGTAAATATTAAGTTGCATAATAGAACAACCTTGGAGGGAGCTGATATGTCTACTCAGAATTTCAAAAGAATTTACTGTAATTTGTGAAAAAGGCATTTCAGGGACATTTTCCAATCAAGATCATAAGAACAGCTATACTGGGTCAGACCAATGGTGCACCTAACTCAGTATCCTGTCTTCTGTCAGTGGTCAAAACCAGGTGCTTCAGCAGGATTGAACAGAACAGGCAATCATCAAGTCATCGATCCCATTGGTCATTCCCTGTCTCTGGCAAACACCAATCTCTGCCGACCCTGGCTAATAGCCATTGACGGACCTATGCTCCATGAACTTATCTAGTTCTGTTTTGAAGCCCAGTATAGTCTTGGCCTTCACAACATTCTCTGGCAAGAAGTTTTACAGGTTGACTGAGTTGTGTAAAGAAATACACACCTTCCCTTTTTACTATCTCAAACCCAATCATGATTCTATGGAGCATTATCATACTCCCCCCAAGTCATCTCTTTTCCAAGCTGAAAAGTCCCAATTTTATTCATCTCTCCTCACATGGAAGCTTTTCCATATCTCTAATCATTTTAGTTGCCCTTTTCTGTATCTTCTCCAATTCTTTTTTGATATGGGACGACCAGATCTGCACGCAACATTCAAGATGTGGGCATACAATGGATTTATAAAAAGGCAATAAGATATTTTCTGTCATATTATTTATCCCTTTCCTAATGATTCCCAACATTCTGTTAGCTTTTTTTTTTTGACTGCTGCTGCATATTGAGTGGATGTTTTTAGAGAACTATCCACAGTGACTCCAAGATCGCTTAATCTTGAGTGGCAACAGTTAATTTAAACCCCATCATTTTATGTGACAAGTTGGGATTCTGGTTTCCAATGTGCATTACTTTGCATTTATCAGCACTGAATTTCATCTCCCATTTTGTTGCCAAGTCACCCAGTTTTGTGAGATCCCTTTGTAACTCTTCACAGTCTGCTTTGGATTTAACCATTCTGAGTAGTTGTGTATCATCTGCAAAATTTGCCACCTTACCGTTTACCCACTTTCCAGGTCATTTATGAATATATTGAATGGTACCAGTCCCAGTACAGACTCCTGGGGTACACCACTATTTACCTCTCTCCTTTCTGAAAACTGACCATTTATTCTTACCCTTTGTTTCCTATCTTTTAACCAGTTACTGATCCAGGAAAAGACCTTCCTTCTTATCCCATGATCACTTTCTTTGCTTAAGAGCCTTTGGTGAGGGAGCTTGTCAAAGGCTCTCTGAAAATCTAAGTAAACTATATCCACTGGATCACCCTTGTCCACATGCTTTTTGATTCCCTCAAATAATTCTAGTAGATTGGTGAGGCATGATTTCCCTTTACAAAAAATATTGACTCTTCCCCAACACATTATGTACATCTTTGTCTCAGATAATTCTGTTCTTTACTATAGTTTCAACCAATCTGCTTGGTACTGAAGTTAGGTTACTCGCCTCGAATTACTGGGATTGCCCCTGGAGTCTTAAAAAATTGGCCTTACATTAGCTATCCTCCAGTTATCTGGTATATAAACTGATTTTAAATGACAGGTTACATACCCCAATTGTGAGTTTTGCAATTTCACATTTGAGGTTCTTAAGAACTCTTGGGTGGATACCATCTGGTCTTGGTGACTTATTACTCTTTAATTTATAAGTTTGTTCCAAAACCTCCTTTATTGGCACCTCCTCATCTGGGACAGTTCCTCAGATTTGTTACCTAAAAAGAATGGCTCAGGTTTGGGAATCTCCCTCACATCCACAGCCATTTAGACCGATGCAAAGAATTTATTTAGTTTCTCTGCAATAGCCTCATCTTCCTTGATTGCTCCTTTAGCATCTCGATTGTCCAGTGACCCTATGAATTGTTTAGCAGGCTTCCTGCTTCTGATGTACTTAACATTTTACTGCTACTTTGACTCTTTGTCTAGTTGTCTTTGTATTCTTTTTTGGCCTTCCTAATTATATTTTTTACACTTCACTTGCCAGAGTTTATGTTCGTTTCTATGTTCCTCAATAGGATTTAACTTCCACTTTTTAAAGGATGCCTTTCACTTCTGACTTCTTTTAGATTGTTTTAGCCAGTGGCACTTTTTTGGTCCTCTTACTGTTTGGTCCTATTTTTTTCCATTTGGGATATACATTTATATTGAGCCTCTAATGGTGTCTTTAAAAAGTTTCTATGTAGCTAGCAAGAATTTCACTTTCAGCATTGTACCTCTTAATTTCTGTTAACGTTCTCATTTTTGTGAAATTTCCTTTTCACAAAAATGCAAGCATTTCCCATTGTCTGAGAAAAAGACATTTATTTACACGTGACAGCATTTGATCTTGGAAGTATACATTTTCCAGGCATGAAGAGCAGTCACCCATTGTGCACATAGAAATGCTCTTTTGTACACATACAAATGTAAAGGCTTTGCAGCTGATATAGATACAAGTTCATCTTTTCAACAGATTTTTGCATGCTGTGAGGTTGTCTAGAGTATAAGGCACTAGCCTGAGACTTGGTTCAAATTCCTGCTCTGCCATAGATTCCCTGTGTGACCTTAGGTAAGTCACTTAGGTGCTGATCAGCTCAATCATTAATATATTTATTTGCACAACACCTGTGTGAGGTAAGGAAACGCTATTATCCCCATGTTTTGGATGGAGAACTAAGACACAGACATGATGGTGATGGAAACAATATGAGGACCTAAAACAAATAGATTGGGCTCTCCTTTTGAAAAATGACCCTAAAATTGAATTTTTTTCATTAAGTCTACGCCTACTTGACAAGATGATGATTTAATTGTGGTACAAAGAGCAGCAAAGCTACGACAGCCACACCAAGTACAAATCCTCCCAAAACCAGTAGGTACACACCCGGCACAACTAAGCCATGCCATTACTGCCTGTGCTACCACAGCTACTTTTTATTTTCATGAGCTCAAGGAGAGCAGGCATGAAAGCTCATGTGAGCTGGGGATTACAGCCCTAGCTTGGAGAGGAGAAATAGCCGACAAGTTTGGATCTTGTTTTCTTTCCTTGTCAGATGGCTTCTTCCTGTTTCACAAAACTCAGATTCAGACTTTAAGGTCAGAAGGGACCATCATGATCATCTCGTCTGACCTTCTGTACATTTCAGGCCACAGAACCACTCTCACCCACTTCTGTAGCCTCTGGGAGAGTTACTGAAGTCCTCAAATCATGGTTTAAAGACTTCAAGTTACAGAAAATCCACCATTTACACTAGTTTAAATGTGCAAGTGACCCATGCCCCATGCTGCAGAGGAAGGCAAAAAAAAAAAAAACCCACAACCCCAGGGTCTGTCAATCTGACCCAGGGGAAAACTCTGTCCCAGCCCCAAATAGAGTGAACAGTAAGACCCTGAGCATCTGGACAAGACCAACCAGCCAGAGTTCAGAGAATGAATTTTCTGTAGTAATTCAGAGTATTTTATTTATGGACTGTTTAAGTAGCTGCATGGAATCAGACAGAGGTGCTCTGCCTTCACTCAGATTAGACATGATAAAGATCTATTCCAAATAGAAAATGTAGAAAGATTTTATGTTGCAACTCCAGAATAGCCAAAAGCCTGAGGTTCCATATCAGCACAAGCTTTGGGTTCCATGAGCCCACATTATATCATCTACCACAATTATCAAGGAAAGACTGAAATGAGGGTCTTTCATTAAATCAAATGCTTTCCTAAGTATGATAGTCGAAGTTAAATGGCATGCTTTCCCCAAATCTCTTTAGTCAAATGTACATTTTTGTTTGATTAAAACTGCTTGGACATTATTGTTAAAAATAAAGAAATAAAATAATATTATTTTAGAAATAATAAAAGAAATAAAAAATAAAATAAAAAAATAAAGCGTGCTTCTTTTAAAAAATAAATAAATTCTAGCCTACTTATCCATAATACAGGAAGAAAAACTGACAAGGCACCAATTTTGGCTGGTGGAAAATTAATCTGGGTCACTCCACAGTACAGTTGCCATGACAACTGCATTCAAAATGTAGCAGGCATGCTCTTCATCAATGTTAATATAACATCAGGCATTCTTTGCAAATTTTTAATCAATGCAAACCATAAAGCATCCTTCATAACTAAGTGTAAATCAAAAGTAAAGCTTGTATGATCTACTCTTCTCCTTTGTCAAATCTTTGAGTGTCACACATCTCTTGCTGTATATAAGAAGCCAGTGCCTTTTTTTTTTTTTTTGCGCTGTAAAATAGTTCTAATACAGAAATTTCATTAAAATTTCCCCATAAAATACATGTGAATTTTACTAGCAATGTGTGCCCAGGCCATTAAAATGAGAGGATTAAATGAAGGTTTTCCATGGATGCATTTATTTAAATAACTATATTTCCATCGTAACACCCTGGGCCAAAGTCCAACCTCAGTAATACCAAGTTAAATCCAGAAAAACTCCATAGGCTTGAAAAAAAGAGGCTCTAGGTTTATGCCAGCGTAACTGATAAGAATCTGACCTCCTGTTTTGAAGGGTGTTGTAGCTTGACCCAAAAAATTTGCTCCAGGCTTAAATTTTTCATCATCTGTGGTCTAAGGCCAAGAGCATTCTTTTTATTTTACATATATATTGAAAAGAGTTGGCTCAGAATTTTTCAGGTTACTGAATGTCAGAATGTTGTGGTTTTTTTAAAAAGGTAAACTTTTCATGGTTTCAGAAGCTTGTTTTAACTACTATAATTCAAATAAAATTGAGTATTTTTAATCTGAATTTACCATCAGCTAGGACGATATAGGAACAGAGGTTTTAGGTGGAAAAGACCTGGAAATCAATCATTTCCCTGATGGTATTGGGTTGTCCTCCATTTGGGTTTGGTTTAGTTTTAGAAACTGCACCTGAGAAATGAGGACTTTTAATCCTTTCCTAAATCACAATACCTCAGTGTAAGGAAATTCTGCTATTCACTTAAAATTTTCTTTTTTTTAATTTCATCCTGTGGCTCTGAGCTCCTGCAAACTTGTGTGGCCTGAGCCCTTCTTTATGACTTGAACCAATTTTTCTGTTTTAACATCCTACAGATTATCTGTAGATTTATGTCCCCTGCTCCTCTTTCTATTTTGTGTATTTGCTATAACAGGAATCACCAACTGGCACTGTTACACGGGGTTTACAAGTTGTTTTTCACAGCATGCAAGCACTGGTTAGCCTTTGAAGCAATGCTGTCTAGCTGGGAGTTTTCCAATGCTGTTTCTTTGGTGGGGGGAGCCATGAAAAACAACAAGAAGTTTGCTTTCTGCCTCAATTTCTTTAATTAGAGTCAATTATGGAGGTGGAGTTGCTTCCTTGGAACTGGGCATTGGTATTTGAGCTGAGATCCCTTAAAAAGCGGACTACCCGTGTTCTCTTTATAAGCATCTCTGTTCAAGGATCAGTGCGTAAATAAGCAAAACAAAACATATTGTATTAAGAACATGCCTAGAGTCTATCACTAGTTTCTCCTCCAGTGAGATGCTGATCTGCAAGCCTCCCCCAATCCAGACACCTGCTACTGCTCAATAGCAAGCAACATAACATGCATGTATAGGAATCACAACCTTTTTTAAAGGGCCAGTTTTGCCTAAGGTAGAGTTACCTCATTATGGCACCAACCTTGGAAGCTCATCTGTGCACGTCATGGGTCCATCCACAGATATCAGCTTGTAGAATAGAGCCCTATATCCATTTTACCTAAGCTTCCCCATACAATAAGTAATGCTATGAATACCATAAATAGTTACATTAATTAGAATATACTATTTATTATTAATTCCAAGAAATCAAGTCCCCAAGTCAGCCCCCCCCCAAAACACGAGTGGCTTAAAATTAAGAAATTTTTAATTAAAAATAATAAAAAAAATAAGGGGGGGGTGGAGGGAGTGTTTAACACATTTGCCTGCTACACTGAGCTTTTAAGGGTAATTTTTCAAGCAGATCACTGCAGCCCTTAGGACAAACAAGCTATTGTTTTTAATTGAAATGGGAAAGTCTCAATTACATGGGTTGAAGCCGGGGCTTTAAGAAAGAAACCAAATATTGGGAGACTTGTGATAAAAAATGTTTAAAACTTGCCAAATGCCTGGCAAAGTGATTTCAAGGGTAACCACATTGAAGAAACTGTGCAAGAGTGGATAAAGAGATCACACAATCGTTTGCAATGTGATCTGAGAAACATTGTAAAGGAGTTGTAGATAAGATGCACAACTCAAGTAGCTGAGCAAAGCAAAAATTTAGAGGGAAATAGAACTATGTTGCAAACCGTGAATCACTAAAGCAGGTATACATAGTATTGTGGTAAAAATGGGATTTAAGAGGGAGGGACTCCAAAAGAGTGTTCCATTCTACCCAAATGTTTTCACATGGCCAGCCAGCCATTTTGGAACACTCACCTCACCCTCTCTCTCTTGTACTCAAACTCTGCTGTGTTTATTTCTAGTGAAAAATACAGTAGCAACACAATAAAGCTGAACTACAACAAACATATGCATGCATATACCCACCAACAATTGTGAGGAAGAAATTACCAAACCAGCAAAACATTGTCCCAAAAGATTTCTCATGAGAAAGCAGCTCAGCAAAGGAAGAAACTGGTATTCATTAAACTGATGCTCTACAGTTCCACCAATAGCAATAGAAAACAAGATAAGAAAAACTTCCTAAGGAGAAATAGTTATAAAAAGCTCTGACAAGACCAGTAACCAAATGAAGTGGAAGCCATTTCAGAACTCATCTCCTATAACAGAAGGAATAGGCCTTTTATGACCTCATTAGAATCCTCATGATTCTTAAAAGGGGAATAGCAGAAAACTGATGAGATTTAACTGTCTTCTCTTACAAGTCAGAGAGAAGGGAGGAGCTTTTCTAGTAGAGCTGACCAGAGGATGACAATGTAGTTTCATGGCAACTTTTGAGGTTTCAGAATTGGTTTTCATTCCATGCAAGAGTAAACCCAAAGACTTTTGAATGTTTTTGCAAAAATTCAATCGTGTTGAAATGTCTGTTTCAGATCCAAAGCTGAGCTTTTTGTTTCAGGAAAGTGGGAGCTTGTTTGTGTCTCTCTCACCTTGTGGTTAGATCACTGGCCTGGGATACCCAGGTTCCTGTCCCTGATCTGCCTAGTTTAGAGTTTTTCCAATCCCTGATCATCCTGAATCATGTAAAGCAAGGACTTTAACTCAGATCTCCCACATCCAGCTATACCATACATATATGCAAGAGACGTTTTCTTCTCCTTTCCTCCGGTCTCCTCCCAGAAGACTTTCAGACAAAAACTTGGTCAAAACAGATGTCTCCATAAAATGTTTCTGTTTCAATAAAAACAGCATATTTAAATTAAATGAATGTTTGTGGAAAGTGTTCTGACAGTCTCTCTTCTCTGGATGCTAGCAACCCCCAGAAACTGTCACCATTGTGGCTAAGTACACCTCCCTTTATTGTAGACATTTATATAAATGTATCATGACTGAGGAAATCTTTAAGGCCTCAGAGGACTATACCACTTATCACCTTGCAACAGAATACGGACTACCAGCCATTCAAATCAAACATCGTGATGGTGTGTTGACATGTTATAATGCATCCATATGATGTTTTGGTGCAACATCATTTGCTGCTTCAGAATGACATTGGACTATGCGAAATCTCCAAGTCACTTGATGATGTTATATGGGTCTGGAATATGATTTCAGGCTCTGGTAACATCCTCAAGCTACATATGCAGACTATGAGATTGCCATAATAAAACGTATATTCTTGAAAGACAAGAGGAGGCGCAAATCCAAATTGTGACCATGGGAATCTAGACTGAGTTGCAAGATGGTATTGGGCTATACAGTCATCATTCTTGTGGAGGTAATGCCATAGGCTCAAGGGAATGTATCCATGAGTCCATATTGGGCAGAATCTCTTTGTTCTGCAGATCTTAATTAAGATCTGCAGAACTAAATGAAGGTGAAAGGCAATGGGCCAAATTCAATCCTGGTGTAATCTCATTAACTTCAGTGGAATTACATCAGAAATTAATCCAACAGTAATTCCTGCCTCTCAATCACAACCCAGATTTAGATAAACAAATATTGTTTAAAACCTCTAATCCAGCCTAGTAGCCATACTATATAAATGCTAACCTTAAAATACAAGAGAGCGTTCAATATTCTTCTGCTTGGTAATCAATCAGTAACAATAGCATGGCTACAGTTTCAGGGCAACTACCTCTGTATTTCCCCTCCATGGTTCATCAACGCCACCCATTTTTAGGCTTCTGTCTCCAAGCTGTTACCTCTCTTGTGCGGAAACTCACATCTCACTCCCTCCTAAGGGTTTTTTTGACTGTACAAATTCTGGATTTACACAGTAATATCCCCAGACTGCCTAAACTGGTCACCACCCAGATTTTGCTTACTCTTTGAAGGCTATGACTAGTGTATTGCCCAGAGTTATGAGTTGCCACACAATTCCTTCTAAGCAAGCACATTTAAGTAAAGAATTACAGAAAAAATATATCAAAACAATAAAAACCTACATACATGCTAAAAGCTTACCAGAGTTCACTTATCAGTCTTACAGAGCCCTACTACATCAAGTGCTTCCAACCCTTCTGCAAAGACTGTTCTCCCCAAACACAGGGACAGAAGCTCCTGGCTGTTTGCTGGGTCAGAAAGAAGGTCCTGAGTCAGTTTCAACTCAGGCTATTTACCCAGAAGTCCTTTCTTTGTCAGAGAATACACTTAGAACTAGTATATGCAAGCTTCCCAAGGAGGTGGTACTTCAGGAGATTGGGGGGGGGTGGGGGGAGGAGGAGGCAGGAGTTGGAGGAGTTCACAACATAGCTGATTTGCCTTAATCACTACACACAGTTTTTGATTCCTGGAAGAGCTGTGATAGCCATCACCCGTGGACTAGAGCTTAGTCATAGATAAACTGTTCATTTAAAACAATGGATCCCAAAGATATTGCAGAAAGTTGCCCTGTCTTTCACAATATCTTACAAGATGCAGAAATTCAGGAAGTAAAGTCAGCAACAAAATTGCTCTCCTGAAATCCCATCCTAGCTCTGTAACGTCAGAAAAAAATTAGAAGAGATTTTTTTTAAAAAGATACAGAAAGCAAGTTTTCTGTTCCTGTGAACCTAACGAAGAAGTTACTATCTGTAGCAATGAGCCTCAGGAAGAACAGTAGAATAGGAGAGCTTCCTCCCAGTGGAATGAGCTGTTTTAATACTGCATTTTCAGTTGTAGGGTCCCTAACGAGGAAAAAGATTTTGCAGCTATGTTACAGATTTGGCACCTTAGATGTCCAGCAAAAAACAAAGCTACAATAGGATAAAACATGAACAACAAAAAATAAAGTTTTGGTAGTTAAATATTAAATAACTGTAAGCAACAGCCATTCTGCTACATATTTGCATCTAAACAGCCTTAATTTTTGTTAATTTGTTCCCATAAAAATTCTCAATGCATCAGGGCCCACCTTCTCAAGAATCACATACACAACATAATACATACAATTTAGAGCTGGATGAGCTACAAAACATCAGGATGTTACTGGAACCCAATTTTAAATGTAGATGGTCATACTGCTAGTCAGAGGCAGCCTACTGAAATAAACAGAAGTAGCTTTATGAAAAATAGCCATTTGATGAAGGCAATCCTGGGACATACAACTGCAACCATTGGAAACAAACTATATGAATTACATCTATTGAGATCGATTGCAAAGCACTTTACATGCTATATGCATTAGTGAAGATTGCAGAGTATTTTTGCGATGCTTTGGATGAAATGTAAATAAAGCTATTTTATATACACGAGTATTATTTACATTAAGAAAATTAAACAGCCTTTGAAAAAAATATGTTAAGAAGAGATTAATTTGTGCTTTAAGTTTAGCGAAGGTGGCTTAAAATGACAAATTTAGACCAGATGCAATTTCAGTTCAATGAGACTTTATTGGCATGATAACTACACAAGTGTTGCCAAAGTATGAGAAAAAGACAGACCGCTCAAGTATGGTTGCAACAACCAGGAAAAGATTACACTATTTGGGATCTGATCCCTCATCATTACTGTTCATTCCTGGTTCAGTGACAGGTTGCTACATATCACAGTGCTGATATGTCTGTACACACACACTTGATATATAAGCAGACAAGCAGTTAAAAGAAAAAAATCAGGGCTTAAACCTGTAACCTGCATTCAGAAAGCCAAAAGATATTTTATTCAAGTGAGGATTGCAGGATTGGGATTTAAATTCAGCTCAGTTACCCCGATCAGTTGAATGACTTGCAGTCATGTCAGTCTCTGCCTCATGGTCCAAACTCTGTTTCCCATGCAAAGTACTAGCACCAGGATTTGGTGCAAGATTGCTCTGCGGAGTTGAGGGAAGAAAAATCTTATCCTGACTGTGGAGCGGCAGCACAACCATGTTGTGGCTATTACTGAACCTTCAGGACTGCAGTAGTACATACACAAAGAAAGGCTGGTGGATCTTCACAGTGTGGAATCACGGACTCTACCCTCATTCCTCCCCAATCTGAACCATAACCCTGAGCATACAGAACAGACCTTTGGTATTGCATAAAGACATTTGGCATTACACTATAGGTCCATCTAGTCCAGTATCCTGTCTTACAGTGGCCAGGAACAGATGTTTCATAAAAAAAGTGGAGGAAACATCATTGTGCACAATCATGGTATAACCTGCCAAGGGTGGAAGTTTCTTCCTAACACGTATGTAGAGGTTGACTTATGAAGCCTTCATATCCGTCTTTGGAGATATATTCCATGAGATTCAATGCACACATACCTGTTGTGTGGGCTACAAGCCCCTCATCCCCTTGGTGCAGCAAAAATGCACCACTTCTGTGTCAGTTCTGATCCCAGGAAGTAAGATAAAACAGGAAAAGCAGGATGGTCCAGTAATTAAGGCATTAGCCTGGGACTTGGAATATCTAGGTTCAGTTCCCTGCTCTCATACAGATCTCCTGTATGACCTTGGGTCAAAATTCACACAAGTACTTGAGTACATAAAATGCAGTTTTAGATTCCACTACGATTCATGGAACTCCCGCTACGCCTTGTGTGTATAAGGTCTCAAGGTCTAAGCCTTTACAGTAACAACGGGTTACTGGGTGCCAATGTTTCTTCCTCTGATCACAAGCATTGCTGTCGCCCTGTAATTGTCATTCAGATGCAGAAGCCCCACTGTGATTCACAAGCTGGGGAAGATAGGCATTTGTCTAAGCTGTGTGTGGGCCCAGTCTGATAGGCACACTCAGAGGCCACCTACCAGGTTCACCTCTCAGGTGAATTCACACAAAACAGCTGAGGAAAAGGAGGCTCCTCCTCATAACTTTTAAATCCATGACTAAATCCTAACTTGGGATGCAGGAGGCCGCCAGCTCAATTCCCCCTATGCATGAAGGAGGGAAGGGAAGGGTTTTGAACTGGGATCTGACACCTCTCACATGAGTGGACTAAACCTTACACTAGGGAATATTTTAAGTGTGTAAGAACAGCCATACTGGGTCAGACAACTGGTCCATCTAGCCCAGTATCCTGTCTTCCAACAGTAGCCAATGCCAGGTGCTTCAGGGGGAATGAATACAACAACAGGTAATCATCAAATGATCCATCCCATCGCCATTCCCAGCCTCTGGCAAACAGCAATCCCTACCAGTCATGGTTAATACCCATTGATGGACCTATACTCTATGAATTTATCTAGTTCTTTTTTGAACCCCATAATAGTCTTGGCCTTCACAACATTCTCTGACAAGAAGTTCCACAGGTTGACTGTGTTGTGTGAAGAAATACTTCCTTTTGTTCGTTTTAAACCTGCTGTCTATTAACTTCATTTGGTGACCCCTAGTTCTGTTATGAGAAGTAGTAAATAATATTTCCTTATTTACTTTCTTCACACCAATCATGATTTTATAGACCTCAGTCAAGTCCCTCCTTAGTCTCTTTTCCAAACTGAAAAGTCCTAATCTTATTAATCTTTCCTCATATGGAAAATTTTCCATACCACTGTTTATTTTTGTTGCCCTTTTCTGTACCTTTTCCGATTGCAGTGTATCTTTTTTGAGATGGGGTGACCAGATCTGCATACAGTATTCAAGACGTGGGCATACAATGGATTTATAAAGAGGCAATAAGATACTTTGTCATATTTATCCCTTTCCTAATGATTCCCAACATTCTAGCTTTTTTGACTTCTGCTGCACATTGAGTGGATATTTTCAGAGAACTATCCACATTGACTCCAAGATCTCTTAATCTGGAGTGGAAACAGCTAATTTAGACCCCATCATTTTATATGAATTGTTAGGATTATGTTTTCTAACATGCATTACTTTGCATTTATCAACATTGAAATTCATCTGCCATTTTGTTGTCCAGTCACCCAGTTTTGTGAGATCCTTTTGTAACTCTTCACTGTCTACTTTGGACTTAACTATCTTGAGTAGTTTTGTATCATCTGCAAATTTTGTCACCTCACTGTTTACCCTTTTTTCAGATCATTTATGAATATGTTAAACAGTACTGGTCCGAGTAGACCCCTTCTGATGAGGGGCTCCCTCAGTCTCTCCTGGGAATTGGGAGTCAGGAGACCTTGGTTTTATGTCCAGTTCTGTCACTACCCTGTTCTGTGACGTTGGGCAAGTCACTGTCTCTCAGTGTCTGTTTTGTCTATTTTGTTGTAAGCTTCTTAGAACAGGAACGATCTTACTGCATGTTTGTACAATGCCTAGCACAATGATGCTCTAATTTCAGCACTTTTAAATGCTGCTGTAATATAAACATGAAAAATGAACACACATACTTGTGTTTAAGGATTTCCATGTGATTGTTCCGATCACTTAAACATAGCTAAAGCCATTTCAGAAATTATTCATGTGCTGGATTTATGGCAGACCTTGCTTCATCCAGTTTTATCTGCAGGAAAGAGTCATAACTTATCAGTTTGAAACACTGCATCTGTTAAACACATCCTTTTGTTGCAGCAACCTCAATATATTACCACATTAGATCTCTATGACCTACAGACTGCATGCATTCGGTACTGGTCTGAGCCATCGCAATGTGCAATTAATATTTCAAGACTCCTTAGTGGAAGTAATGTCAAAAGCTAGACATTTTGACGTGCAGTATGAAGTAAAAAATAGTCTACTACATATTTGGTCAGGGAACTTATTTGGGAACATGAAAAAGGGTTAATATGTTCACTGTATTCTTTTAGATAATTTGTGACCTTGATAACTTGGGTCCTAAGACATTAAATCCTCATTTTTATTAGCTTTTCTGCCAAAGTTATTACATTACACAAATTCTTACCATAATTTTAGAACCAATAGACCACTGTAGTTAAAGATCTGTTAGCACTTCCATTAGAAGCCTCTCTTTTAGGGGTTCTTAACTTCACAGTAAAAGTTAATTCTGGGGCTGAAACCTGCCACATAAGGTATCAGTTTGGAAATTAAATTGCTAGTACCAGAACCGGCTCAAAACCAGTTCAGCCAATATACACTTACAGAAGTGAAACATTACAAAAACCACAGAATTGGGAGGTTTAAAGATTATTTTTCAAGCTCTTAATCATCAGAAATGGCTGATATAAATCAGTGTCAATACACAAGCATAAACTCACACAAATCAGAGTCAGTGACACAGACATAAATTCAGCAAGTAGACCAAGATAGAGTGGTATGAAATGACTCCAAGGAAACTATTAGTTTCCTCTTACAGTGAACTAAGCATTTATGATTATTCAAAAGGAAACAAGTTACAGTTTCTTTGAAGTCACTGGGCCAGATTCTCCACTCACATAAATGAAAAACTGATGCACCTCAGACTCAGACTTTAAAGTCAGAAGGAACCATTATGATCATCTAGTCGGACCTCCTACACAACGCAGGCCATGGAAACTTACCCACCCACTCCTGAAATAGACCTCTAACCTATGACTGAGTTATTGAAGTCCTCAAAATATGGTTTAAAGCCACAGCTCCCAAACATTTTTCCCTATTTTCAGATGTGTTTCCCATTACCCCAGACAGCACAGAAGTTGCCATTTAAAACTAGTTTCCTCCATGCAGTTTGACCTCACATGCAGTGTTTAAGCAAGGTCACACAGCAAGGAGGCTGCTATTTTGCTTTACAAAATGACCTCCTTTGGACTGCATAGTCTCACACACATATGGTGCGTGCGAGGTCATCTGCATGGAGGGCACCATTTTGTAGAGTAAAATAGCATCCCCTGTGCGACGTGACCTCGTGCATATGGTGTGCGTGAAGTTACGCTGTGCAGAGGTGGACATTTTGTAAAATGGCATCCTCTGCATGCTCAGGATTGCCGTGACCCCATCTGCTGCTGAAGCAACCCAACCTGGGGTCACGGATCACAGCTTGGGAACTGCTGGTTTAAAGATTTCAAGGTACAGCAACTCAACCAGCAAGCAACTTGTGCCTCAAGCTGCAGAGAAGAGTGAAAAGCCCACAGGGCCTCTGTCAATCCACCCTGGGTGAAAATTCCTTGCTTAGGTAACTCCTGAGGATGTGGGCAAGACTCACCCGCCAGACACCCAGGAAGGAATTCTCTGTAGCAACTCAGAACCTGCCCCACTGTCAAAAGGCCATTGAGCATATTTACCTCTAGTAGCCAAAAATCAGTTAATTTTCAGATTAGGCTCTATTGCCTTCAGAGGAATTCCTTTTTAATTACGCCAATGAGTGTGCAAAAACCAGGTCCACTATGATCAAGTATCAAAGATACTTATGCAGGAAATTTTCAAAGGCATGAAGGGCACTTAGGCGCTCCACTCCCATTGAAAGTCATTTAGAGCTCGTCTTCTCTGCAGTTAATTCAATTTATAACTGAAGTATTGCCACTAAGGCCAGTTTACACTAAAAAGTTAGGTTGACACCCATAGGCGATATGGTTAAGATGACTTAAGTCCCCATGTGAACAGAGTTCTTTTGTCAACTTCGCTACTGCCTCTTGGGGAGGTGGATTATCTTTGTTGATGGGAGAATCCCTCCCGTTGACACAGCTACTGATGTAGCTATGCTACATTAGTGTTTATAAGGTAGACAAGCCCTAAATCAAATCCCATCCATACTCAAAATCCCTTAACTCGAGTGTGATGGTGCAATTAACTTGAGGTTGTTGGTCTGTCAGGGGGCACATGCTACAGCTCAGAGTAGCACAAATTGTCAGCTGCTAACACTATCGATCTGTGTTGCTAATACAATTGCTCTATGCAGCTGGAGAGTTATTTTGCAGTGTGGCTACTCTCACTTGAGCTAGGCTAAGGAGTTATCTGCACTTGAGTTGACTCTGCACTGAAGAACTAGACACCTAGCTCCTATTTGTGTCTTTTTAAAAAATTTCATTGTTATTTCCTAATGTAAAGAAATTAATAATAAGCATTTATAATAATACACTGACTCTGAAAAGAACATTAAAATGCAAGAGAATTTGAAGATGATACCTAGTTATTTGACTGCACTGCTATGCTTTGGTACTACAGATGGTCTTCTCAGATACCCTAGTGCCTTTTCTCTCCTTGATATATAGGCATGACTCATAGCTTCATAACCCCGGGGAGCTATTCTCCCCTCAGTATTTGTGCAGATACATGCACAGGTTGGTTAGTTAGTTAAGAAAAATGTATTTGATGATGAATACTATCTTGGTTCCTCATACATTTTGCACCATAATTTTCACTAACTATAGTGATGAGCTATAATTAACATTCTGATTTTGTTAAAAATATGTACCAAGTGATAAGATTCAGATTCATTCCAGAATAAGGCGCTGGCAGCAGGTTAAAGATTATCTAAAAGTAAAAGATTTCATAAAACCTGTATAGGTTCTTGTTCCATTATAGACATGATAATGTAAAAACATCCCCGCTACACAGACTTTAATTGATTACTGCTGCTGAGAAACCAATTAATAAATGAACGAGCAATAGGGTGGGACCAAATTTGACTTTTACATTTTAAAAACAATGCTGCAACATCACAACTGATTTAGATAAAATATTGTCACAACAAACATCGTGAATTTCTTCAGTGTAGTTCACATTAAAATGATATCAGTCTGTTTATTTAAGTGAAGTGAACACATTTGTGCAGCACCCAGCAGACAATACATAACTTCAATGGATAGCTATTATATGCCGTAATTACAGGTTAGTGTTACTAGAGAAAGCATCCAAGGTCTTTCTAAGTATAAATACAATGAAATGTTTAATTTTAAGAAAGCAGAATTATAGTGTAAGGTACCTAAAGATCTAATCTTGCAAACACTTCAGTGGGACTATTCACAGCGTACAAGCAAGTCTTCACAGGATGGAGGTTTCAGGCTGTCTCCACTTTTTTACCTGTTCCTGGCATAGTGTAAAAAAGACTCACTGCCTAAGAGTTTTACTGCAAGCATACACAGGACCAGATAAATTATGCATTTTCACAAATTGTGGCTGAACTATGTAGCTGGGCTAAGCCACAGTTTCTGAAACATTGTTTATATTCACAGCTACAATATTTTCAGCATCACTTCACTTTCACTCAAGGGTGCTGGAATAATTTTTGTGTGTGTGTGGGGGGGGAATTTTCACATTTACAATTAATATTTCCACTGGAAAGAATGTTTAGGCTGATATACAACAAAGTTCAGTTTCATCTTTGAGATTTTAATATACTAATTTAATTTGTATACAATATTACATATTAGTGGTAGAAGACTATTCTGGAAACGTGTTTGTAAACATGTGCTGATCATAACCTCAAGTGAATGTATGATGTGACTGCCTGCTGACTCAGACGCATTTTGAGCATGGAGCATATTACATCTGTATTCCACAAACTGTCTTCCAGTCTATTTCTGGGGCACCTCAAGGTAATGTTTTTGATCTGTAACGGCCTTAATAGTACGGGACTTGGATACCCTTCTGTTTCTTTGTATATGGCCTTGTTGAGTTGAAAGCAGCTGGGATATTCTCCCTAGATTTGTAGATAAAAGGGTTAATGGTAAACTGTTCTCCGTGGAGGGCCCACATCTGTCTAGAATTTACTTTTCTCCATACGCTAACAGAGCCCGAGTCTGTTGACTTGACAGGTACCTAGAAAGGTCATGCTTTGAACTCAGAAGTGAAATTCTCTGCTACTTCTCAGAGAGTACGTCTTCACTGACAGCAGCAAATTCACCGCCGTTGGATTGATTTATCCGGATCGACTGAGCAGAAGTGAAGACCCGCTAAAATCGATCCAGAAGTTTATTTAATAAAGCCTCCTCCCCAAAAAGCATAGCGCTGTGTCGACAGGTACGCATTTCCCATCAGCGCAGTGTAGTGGAGAAGGGAATTTAGGAAGTCGACGTACAATCCACAAGCTACTCTATGTAGCTTGTGTAACTCCCATCAACTGCCACTAAATTTGCCTGCCAGTGTAGACCAGGCCTAAGAGTTTCAGTTACTAAGAGAGAGGGGGAAAAACACAAACTTAAACTTTTCTTCAAATGTAGCCAATACATGAAATTTCAGTTAGTTTTAACTGTATGAAATAATTGAAGGGTTTCCATTATAAAAATAATTCAAGGGATACACACAAAAGTAGTCTTATTATATGCTAAATTTCTTAAAAGGATCCATTTTTAAAATTGTCAGAAAGTACAGATCTGCTTCTAAAGTAAAAGAAAATATATTCTGAACTCAAAGAGTAAATGCTGCAGTTTGGGGAAGCATGCACTGTATTCGTCATACTTAAGTTGGTGGAATCCATTCTTTCAATGCGAAACAGGGGGTTGTGACCCCTCAGGGGGTCAAGAGGTCATTTTGGGGGTGGGTCACGAGCTGTCAGCCCCCAAGCATGTTGGGGCTGCGGCTGTCAGCCCAGCCCATAGCTGACAGCCAGAGCTCTTCCAAGCAGTGGCTGCTGTCAGGTGCCCAGCTGTGAAGGCAGCACCATCTCCAGCAACAGTATAGAAGTAAAGGTGGCATGGTATAGGGAGAGGGGGTCATCACAGCCTGATATATTTTCAAAGGAAGTTCCAGCAAAAAAGTTTGAGAATCCTTGATTTAGATACAAGGTGTGCATATAGACATCGTCACCATTCCCCTCAGTATTTTGCAGGCTATCACCTTGTTGGATGTACTTTTGTCTTGTGACCAATTTTTATTCTTCTGGTACATCATATTTTTAATCTGTCTTCTCCTGTTCTTATTTCCCACAAAACTAAAATTACATAACTAATTTATGGGTCCCACATAATGGTCTCTCCTCCACTTACACCTTGATCCTGCTCTCAATGAAGTCAAGGGGAGGGCCAAAGTTGGAGCAGCTACTGAAGGAGTTGACTGGATCCTCAGATTTGGATTTAAAAATATGTATATATTTCCAGGTCCTCATTTAAGAGGCATAATACTTGCCACAAAGCATCTGCCTGCATTCATTTCATGCAATAAACTGCAAACAACAAAATAATTACAGACTAAGATGAGTAGCTCTTGCTTCTCCTGAGTTCCCCATATTGGCTTCTGGCCACTGGCACCACCTCCCTCTCCCCTCTTCTCCCTGCCGCCTTCCCTTCCAGCCCAGAGGAATGTTTAATAGAAGGTAGCATTTGGTCTGATAATACTCCTGCTTCTCTTTTCAGTCATAGTTTTTATACAGTGTATGAGCTCTGAGAAGATTACCACTTTTACATTTTTATGAACTCTTACACTGTTAAAGCTATTAAACAGTCATCACTACCAGCTAGAGATGGTCCAGAGTTAAGATCAGAATTTCCACAATATTTAGGGTATCTGGATGAAGAGTTCTAGCACACTTTGCTTAATCTACAGCTGTATTCAGATGCATCAAGGGGCATGAAACATGGGGTATATTTGTCTGGTTGATGTACTGAAGAGAGAACCAAAATTATGATTCCTTGGCTACCACAGAAACATCCTTCTGGGCCCACCAGGTTCTTTCCTCATGCAAATATTAGATAACAGCATTACTGTTGGATTTTCCTTCAATTTTGATAGACACCTACTGCAGCTCTGATGCACATGGGAGGCTGGAGATTATACAGCACTACCCATCACCTCAGGAAAAGTCACCTGCTTGTTCGAATTGGCATGCAGCTGCCTATCAGACTAAAGGATGGAGGCAGGTGTTGCCTGGTCTGAACAATTCCTGCATGGTTAAGAGTTCACACCCACCAGACAATTAACCAACCTTTTAAATGCATCAACCATCATGCACACAGACATTTTAGCCATTTTCCTTGAAACCAGCATTTGAAAATTTTCCTTTTGCCATATCCATAGCAATAATAGGTTTAACTTTTTTGTTTTGTTATAACTTTAATGATATTTAACCTGTGAAACCAATTATATTTTACAGAAGGGTTTGATGTTGTTGTAAAGCTAAAGTAACTTCCAGCAGAGCAATTTAAGCCTGTGTCTCAAAAAAGAAAATGTAAATGTTTCAAATAATTATTGTAATCGACATGCTAGTAGATGACATTTACTTTCAGGATGTTACATTTCTCTGGGGGAAATATAGGTATTATCATTCAGAATTAAAACTTAAAAATAATTAAATGTAATCCTTGTAAATTAGAGTTCCAGAATTAAAATAATTATTAAAAACTATCAGCATAACCACATAGTTGTATATGCTATAAATACTCTACTGCACAAAAGGATGCAAATAGAAAAATGTTCACATAGTCATCTAGATCTTAGGCTATGGCACCCATTGAAAAAAAAATTATAGTAATGCCCACAAGTTTACTAAGAATCTCCACATAATTAGATGAAAAGCTTCACTGAATAGTACAACTGACATGAAATTGTCAGTCTCTTCTTTGTATAAGCTTGTGAGGAGGAAGAAAAATGCATGTTCCCTAAATCTGTGTTATAAATATCCCTACAGCACATATATATATATATAACACAAAATTAAACGTGAGATTGCGTCTTCCACTGCTCTTACTATGTTTCTTACTCTCTTGCATCTGCCTTTAGGCCTGCCTACTTCTTCTCAGGGAATCCTATCCCATTTACTTATTCTCCTGAACTTTACCCCTCACTTACATCTTAGCTCGTATTTCCCTCTCCTTCCCACCTCAACTTCCTACTCTACTCCAGTCCATTGCTGTCTCCAAGGGTTAAATTGAGATGCCAGTTGGGAATGGAGAGCCCATGGAAACCAGTCTGAAGACTGCAAGCCTTTCTGATAATTACAAAAAGTGAGAAAAAGCCCAGTTTTGATCTCACCCTCACATACTTAAGTGTATATATTAAAGAGGTCTCTATCCATATCCAAATCAGACCCTGGGGGTCTGTAGCAGACCTCAAGTACTATCCCCATGGAGTCTCTTAGCTTTATTTCCCACAATGATTTTGACCCAAAGATCTATTTTGTCATAATTTTAATACACAGGCTACCTCATAATTAACAAATAATGCTATTCCACCATCTTTACCTTTGTCTTTCCTGAACAGCACATACCCTTCCATACCTGTGCTCCAGTTGTGACTATTGTTCCACCACGTTTCTGTTATCCCTGTATCATCAGTTTTTACTTCCTGCACCAGTAGTTCTAGTTCCCCCATTTTGTTACTCAGGCTCTGTGCACCGGTGTACAGACTTTTATTGTTTCTGCTCGGCTTCACCCAGATTCCTCACCTGATTGGGGCGAGCCATTCTTCTGCCAATATCACCTACTTGACTATTAGTGTCATTAGTATTGGCACTATTGTTATTCTTCATGTCCATTCTCTGACCCTCTGTTGCTCCTTTTTCCATTGCTGTATCCTCTGCTATTTCATTTTCCACCAGCTCAAATGTTGGAATCAGGAGTGGAGATTATATAAGCATCTCTCAATCATCTTTCCCGAATTCCTAGTTTAACGCTCTTTTAATCAATCAGTTTTGCCAATCTCCATCCCAGAAGTCTATTTCCATCTCTCCCCTTACAATCTACTGCGAGTGGCATCCAAGTGTCAGCAACTAGGTGGGAGAGCCTTCAGTAATGAGGGCAGCATTTGATTTGAGCCCCACTTAGAGTGAAGAACCTATGCAAAGAGGATCCTATTTTGAACATGTGTGAGCTCCTTCTCATTCTGATGTTTCAAAGACACAAAACTTGACCTTCGAAAACGTAACACTATGCCCTCCCCGAACCTTTTTAATACAAAAGCCGCACGCTACATTCTGAATTACTGAAACGAAAGGCATACAGTATTATTGAAATATTGTATCAGGGACAGTCATTTTGTTCTGTATTTGTACAGCACCTAGCACAATGAGGCCATGACTGCAGCACTGCTACAATACAAATAATAAGCAACTGTCCCCTAAACGGCTGCCTTTTAAATAATGGAACTGCATTTTATAAAATATTCCAAACTCTTTTGTCCTTCATGTAAATTAGCTTTAAATGCTAAACACAGAGAGCCAGAGACAAATATTAAGATCATCAAATCCATAGCTTCATGCCTTTCTATGTACTACCACGAAAGTCACGTGTCAAGCAGTAAAAACCTCTGAACACCACAGCAAGTTATACATTTGAGATCTGCAGACTTTTCTGAAGAAAGCATGTCTTACACCCAGTGGAATTTTACCTCAGCACAGCAACATTTTTTGTTAACAGCTTAAAGGCTGAGATGTCAAAGGTGCTAATGGAATTATGTAATCAACAGAATACAGGTTTTCTGGGGGCGTGGAACACAGCTCAGACAGATTCAGACTGGAAATTTTTAACAGAGAAGGTAATTAACCATTGGGACCATGTATCAAGGGCTGTAGTAGATTCTTTAAATCAAGATGGGATGTTTTTTCTAAATATATGCTCTAATTCAAAGAGGAATTAATTCAATGAAGTCTATAAATTGTGTTATGCAGGAGTACAGATTAGATAACAACAGCAGTCCCTTCTAGTCTAAGAATCTACTAATCTCTCTATAAAATGCATTCAATCTCATGACCTTTTCATATCTTATTTTGGCCTTTTGACTTCTAGGTTTTTTGTATTTAAATTCTATTTGTCTTAATCTTACTGATGGGATTAGAGTAAATTTCTCTGCCTATTGTCTGAATTTGCAGAGAGTGATGTGGAAGAAGATTCTTTTAGTTACCAAATGGCTGTTTGAATTTGTTTTGGGCATGTTTAAATGATAGCATTGCTTACATTAATTAAGACTTGAGGCAACTGCCTATGAGTTAAGACTTCTTTATCAACAAGTGATGTTCTGCTTTCCTGAAGTGCAATTTAATTTGTGTGTATTTTGCTTCTGCACTATCTGAACTGTGATAAGGATTTAGCTTTCAACTGTCAAAGTTTTAACAGAGTGACTTTGGTTATTAGCTAAATTTTCTAAGAAATGGAAATTCACCACATGATCAGGCACAGAAAACTGGAACTGCAATTTCACTAATTTGGATAACCTAGGAAGAGGCCTCTTGTTAAACCTCCAGCCCAGAGACAAAAAGTCTTAAGCTTTCTGTATAGCAAATATCTCCATAGTACCAGACCATCTCACAAAGCATCAATTCATTTATTTACCCCCCCTGTGACAAAGACTTATCCTCTTCAGTTACAAATGGAAAAACAAGAAACAGAAAAATTCAGTTACTTGCCCAAAGTCTCAATCTGTGGCAGAGCTGGGAATTGAATCAAAATATCTTGAGTCTCAATATGGCATCTTCCTTACAAGACTATCTTTCCTCTGAAGACAATGGTTCCCTATCAGAAGTGTGCACTTCACTATGAGCTGCTGCGGGTAGGGATGCCTCAGTCTTAAGAAGTGTTGTTACACCTAAAAGATAAACTGCCAGATCAAATGGACCCTAACACTGATTTTCTAAATTCTCCTGCAAAGAAATATCTGAGGAAACAATGAATTGCTGTGAGTTCCACAAGAAAGCAGATGTAGCCTCCTACATAGGGTCATGTAAATTCACAGATGATCTGTACTTAAGGATGTTTATCCAAATGGAACTCATTTACATCTTTAGAGAATTTACCCCAACCATACAATACGCCAACTGTGTACAAGAGAAATAAAAGTATTTAACTTTTCTTTAATGCTAAGTAAATGTTTTATTTTTCCCAAGTGTCCTGATTTTTATATTTTAAAATATATCACTATATACCGAGAGAGAGAGAGAGAGAGAGAGAGAGACACACACACACACACACACACACACACACACACACACACACACACAGAGTGCGCGCGTGCTCTCTCTCTTTCACTCCCACCCCTCCCATATTCCCCACCCACAACACCCTTGAATTCTAGGGAAGCAGATTTTGACTTTTCAAATGTCTAATATATAATATTATATATCTCCTGAGGATTATGCAATTAGAATACTGGAAGTGACCTGACTGATACTGAATGCTTGAGATAAGCCATTTATATAAGCAGATTTCCCCATCTAACCCTTTCTTGATAATTTTTTCATAAAGAAATAAAGAATATACTTCTATAAATACACTGTAATATCTGCCGGGGTTTGTGGTTCTTTGTTTATATTGTGATGCAGGATACAGAATATAATGTCTTAGACTTTAAAGGTTATTTGTAGTACAGCAATTTTAATTATATTACCGTCTTAACTATTGTAGCACTGTATTGGCAAGTGATATATCTTCTGCACTGGAATATCACAGAGCTGGTTTCATGGTTGCTAGGTAGCTGTACAGGTGAAGAACCCTGAAAAGAACACAAGCATTGCAAATGGTGGTGTCCAAACAGTCAATATCAGCCTAAAGACCATTGCTTATTACCCTTTTTTTTTTTTTAAACTATTACATACTTTCCATTAGTTCAGAAAGGATGACTGAAGATGGACCTATTGAATGAAGGCTTCTTAAAGCTAATCCAATTTATTTCTGATATAATTACGCAAAATTACAAAACAGAAGATAAACACAATATTCAGTCTGAACTGACACAATGTCTAACTTGATTCTCACTGAATATGAATGGCTTCTGAACATGGAGGTGATTAAGGGTGGATGAAAAGATCAGTAGTTTTGCATGAACATCATTATTTCATTGCACAGGACATACAGCAAGTACACCTGGAGGTAACTGGCCTATAGCAGGGAAGGAAACCCACACATTCCACTGTATTTTGAGTAAACAGGAAAGGATGGGGTTTAATAATACTCAGTTCTCTGTTGAGACGTTATTTCATTATGGACCAAAATCTTGTCCCTGGCTATTCTAAGGGGAGGAGTTGTCTGGTACTGCATGGCTTGGCTGGGCTCCGAGGAAGATTGCTGGATAGAAGTCAAGCAGAAGTACTTCTCAAAGACAGACAATACCTGGGGCCTGATTTTCAAGTGAACAGCAGAGCTCCCATTGCAGGCAACTGGAGTTGGGAACACTCAGGAACCCCAGATGTCAGGCCCAACATGGCAACCAAACTTCTCTCCACTACCCCCATTCTATGTGCCTCATTGTTTTGAATGACTAGTCCATTATAGAAGCCTACCACACAATCATGCGACAGCTGTTGCCATCTTAAGTCTGTGTTATTTGCAGAAAAGCAAAAAATGAGTTTTGGCATAGCTTGTGTGCTATTGAAAGTTTGGTTGACATTTTTTAAACCTCCATTCTGTTCTACCAGGTGGAAGATAGAGGGAAAGCACTGTGCATATATTCACTCCGGAAGACTAAATGGGATGTGTAGCTCATGAGAATGATCTCTCAGATAACAGTTATGAATCAAAACCAGATTTCACCACCCAGTGGAGGCTGAAGGAACAGAGTTCCCTAGCAACTATTCCCAAATGCCTACTAACCCTTGCGTGGAAGAGAGAGAAGAGGACCAGGATCCAAGTGTGGTCTCTTCATTAAGTTTATTTGTATGACCACTCTTCTTTTTTCCTCTCTTCTGAGTAGCAAAACCAATCTGAACTCTAGATTAGTGGGTATGGAGGCAGTACAATGGTGGCAGGTGATTCATCTGTGGCATGGGACTATCAAAGAGCTGGTTTCATGGTTGCTAGGCAGCCATACAGAATTAAAAGGATTTTAACGTGTCTTACTGCTATGTATGGCTGCATTGGGGTTTAGCACATTCAAAGGGTCAACTCTACTTATCGTTTCACATTAGCTCTCTGTTAGAATTATCCAGTGAGTCTGCACATTTATTCACAAGATTTCAGCATGAATGGTTGTGGACCAAATAGTGCACCTAAAATATATACATCTCACAGCAGAGTTAGATGCCAGTCTGTTGTGTTACTGTATCCTTAGCAAAATGAGGCCTATACTGGTGGAATAATTTAATAATAATTTAACTGAACTGCATGTACAGAACAGAATACCAATACCTTTATCTGATGTCAATTACACCAATATGTGGATCACATCTCTGCACTTGTCTGACTTGGTTGTAAATTATGCAAGACTTGGTTATTTGACACACAGTATGTCATTTTTTTTCTGCCAACTCATGCCTTCTGATTTACTACTAGTTTATCAAAACAAACACCTTTTAATTCTTTTTTGTTGGTCTTGCATTCTGTATTTGATGCCAGGCTAAAGAGAGGGGATTGTATATACATTGCAAATATCGTTTTGAAAAGTCAGGGACAAGCCCTCCGGGATTGTGATAATTTGTTTGGATTTTAATTGCTCTCAAAGAACAGGTGATTTCCCCCCTGCTACCCCCCACACACACGCACAAAGAGGACTCCATTTTGTGCCTACCAGTTTGTGCATGCCCCTTTACTCTATCCCTTTTACTGTGCCACTGAACAACTCAACTTCATAGTCACATAGTGATTTCAAAACATGCAAGACAACAGCATTATGAATAAGGGACATTACTGAGAGGAAGCAGACTAAACGTGGGCTTCCACACAACTTAATATGCATACAATGCAGAGTTTAAGCAGTGTAAATGACAGGCAATTTATCTCCATACATCAGTGTGTCATAAAAATGACAGTTCCTTTGTTACAGAATTTGAATATTTTAGACCCTAACTACATCTCTGTATCTCCATTTATTGATAATCTACTCATAGAAATCACTATAATTGTGCTCTTCATTCCCATGTTATTCTCAGTATGATTAACTTTGCATGGATCCCCATTTCACTGCAGCATCAACTCAAACTAATAAGCAGCTGTTGGCAGACTCATTATTTAAAATTACCCGCATGAGCTTTCCTTTTCCTATGACCTAAAATTGCTGGAATTCTTCCTTTGTGAAAGTTCCCCACCATTATCTCTTTGCGGTAAATCATCTGTTTTTGTCACAGGACATTTCCCAACAGTTCAACATCCTTGTTCTCAGAAATCCTTTGTTTTGTACAAACATTAAACAATTTTGGCAAAACTAAAATTCTGTTCTCTCCTTAGTGTCACTAACAATAGATACAGTATTCATAACACATGCAAAGATTTTTTTTAAAAACTCTGAAACCAAACCCTTAGGATGTGGCCTTCATTGGTTGTATGCCTCATAAGATTTCAGTGGTAAATGGCAAACAAATTCACACTGGGTCCACACAGACAGCGGCAAATTTGTCGCCGTCAGATCGATTGCTCTGGATCGACTGACCGGTCTGTGTAGACTCTCTCAGTCTATCCAGCAATCGACGCAGGAAAACCACCCCAGTAAGTGGCACAGCACTGCGTTGAAGGGAATACTGTTCCCTTCGGCGCAGTGCAGTGTGGACGGCGCGTGGAACAGACACAGCAAAGTCGACGGCAGATACGCAAGTGATTTACATCACTTGCGTATCTCCCATCGACTGCCGCCAAATCCTGAAGGTAAGTGTAGACCGGGCCTCAGAATGCCATTAGCTCTTATGCTGCTCCAGTGGTTTGAGCTTTACAAACGTTTCCTGGTGTCCTAACTACTGGCGAACTCTACAACTGACATAGGAGGCCCAGATCCTGAGCTGTTGCAAACTTGTGCAGTACCTTTTACTTCAGTGGAGCTATGCTAATTTACACCTTTTTTTGATTCAGGCCTAATATTTAGTACAAGGATTAATTTCAAATATAGGGTTTAGCAGATTTAGGAATATCTTGGGCAAAAGCATTCTCCTATGGTGGTTAGTCTAATTCCAGCTCTTTCACTCCCTCTGTGAATGTAATAAATACAAGTTCTCTCTTATCAGTATGAGTGCTCACCAATTAATCTTCAGCTGCAGCCTCTTCTGGAACTTGTCACCGCTATAATTTTGTTTTCCTCAAATGGCTTTCCTGTTATTATGTGCTCACATTTGGATTTGTATCTTAATTATATGTTAATATTTCCGTACAAGGGAGGGGGAAAATTGTCCCATGAATTAATAGTGAAGGAACAAGGAAATAATCCAGGGTGGATAATGCATTGACAAAAGTGCTCTCATAGGATTTATTTTACAGGCTTGAAAACAACCATTCAAAAGAACAATGCAGAGAGTGTGTGTGTGTGTGTGTGTGTGTGTGTGTGTGTGTGTGTGTGTGTGTGTGTGTGTTTGGGGGGGGGAGATGGAGAAGGGTGGCAAAGTTTATTTAACTATATTTATTTATATTCGGTGTCTTAAATAAGAGTTGAAACTACAAGTGGGGTCATTTTTCAAAGGGCCCTTTCAATTAAACTCGCTATATCTGGGGATGTGTCTTTTTCCTCAGGCAAAACCCCACTAGCATTTCCCGGAGCCCATGTAGGAGATCTGTGTATAAATGGATGGATTTATGGTTCAGGCACTACTAAGGTGGCCCTTTCAAAACTTTCCCCTCAGGGTTTTAAAAGCACATTTGTTGTTAATGTTGCATCTAGTGCAATATTTTAAATTACTAGTCTTGTTATACAAGACTAAAAGGAATAAAAAGAAAAACCTTTAGGGCCAAATTCTATCAAGCTGTAATTTTAACTGTTAAAGTTAACTTTCTTTTCATTGGAAATTTCAACATTTCACAATTACCTTTCCTTTCAAATTGGAATGAAAAATGTCAAAAAGTTATATAGCAATAAAAAATGTTGACACTATCCACTGAAGTGATTTGACATGTCAAAATGTGAACTGAAGATGATTTAATTTCAGTTTCCTTAATTGGAAAATTGGGGGGAGGGGAAGTGTTGCTGAAACTGAGTTGTTTCTCCCATCTGAAAAGTGTACTTTAATCAAAATAAAAAATCTTCTCATCTGAAAAACATCGACTAACTCTAGTTACTATCTAGGTATAAGCCAGCACTAATTGCTGTGATCTCTAAGTGACTACTGTGCACATGTAATTGTCTTCAAATTCAGTAACATTTGTGCAGGCATAGCTGAGTACAGAATTTGCACTTCCTTATTATTTTCCTCTTATCCCATGATCTGCTGAGGGTGAAAGTCACCCTTCCAGAGAGCTTCCACAAGGCTACACCATCAAAATAGGACTTAAATGGGACTTGGGTGCTATGTAGTGTCTCTGGAGAAGGTTGTGTTTCATTCTAGAGTCCTTAGCTTGAGAAGAGGAAAACTGAACAAAGGAGAAATCACAGAAAGACATGAACTATGTTATGTGGATACCCAATAAATGCTGAAGCTGCACACAACTTCTCAAAGAACTTTCTGATGAAAGAATGCCACTGAGACCTGATCGGTACCACTTCGCAAAGCACCATTTGTAAGCTTAGGGAGGAGTCAGCTACCACTGTTCGATCTGTCATACAATGAAACTATACTTGCCATAGCATAAATTCCTTTTCTAAAATCTCCAGTAGTTGCACCATCAAGAAAAGGCTTTGGAAGACTACACAACACACAAGGATGTCCAGTGCTTCACTCCCATTTACCAGTTTTACAATAGTACAATTCTATTGACTTCAGTGGAACGCCTCCTGATATACCTTCTTGAGAGAGTAAAGAACCAGATGCAACACACTTGAGAGAACTCAAATTACCCAGAACACAGATCAAAACTTCTCAGTGCCTATCTTTTAAAAGCATCCCCGTAAAGCAAAGATTTATCCCAGAAGCTTTGGTGTATGAGGAGAGAGTGGGCAAATACTTTAAATGAGGAGGAGCAGTTTTGAAAAATGAACTTCATTGTAGCCTTCCCTGAACCAATTGGTTGTAAAGCCAACTAAGCTTATTTCCCTTTTCCTCCATACCAGATCTCATGACATTTATCTGGTTACTCTATATGTGGCTAGTAAAAGACAGGGAAGGGAGTGGGAAGAAGGAAAAGAGCTCAAGAGTGGATCATTCTAAATAGAAGGATACCTGTAATGAAGGACAGGTACCCTGTTAGCACAGAAAGAAGAGCAGTTCAAAAAAAAAACAAGCAAGTGAAACTAGCTAACTCTAAACACTTTCAGCACAGCCTATGTGTAGTAGTATTGCTATTTCTCTGGAACTGGGCAGAGTATAAACCTGACAATCTATATTCCCTACACATTTTTGGACTCCAATATCTCACATCAAAATAACTAAAAAGTCAGATGTCTGATGGGACTTACTATATTAAATAACATCATTAGAGTCTTGTAAGCTCTCCATTCCTTGGGAGGCCAAGGGAACAGCTTTATTAATGTGTCTGCACCTCTTGGTGCCATCCTCACCTCTTAACGCATCCAAAAAGGAATTTTTCTATTTCTAAAGCACAGCACTTTAGAGCTTCTAATTTTCATAAATATACAGTTTTAATTTTAGCTACAAGTATCAATCAACTCTTCAGTTTTCTTCACCCTGAATGAGTACCATCTATCTTTACCGAAACCTGAATAGATACTGTCTATCAAGAAGAGACTTACTGAACCACACAAAAATATTTTCCAGTGATCTTCATATTTTGACATTGCCTCATATCCTCTTCTCATTTACATCAATACAGCCCTGTTGAAATTAGTGAAAAGCTGCATCAACGAATGTGTGAAGAAGAATTTGACCCACTAATTATCGGTTTGATGGTTTGAGAGGAAATGAACAATTTAAAAAACAGCTTTCCAGCAGGTTTTCCCTCTTTACAATTCTCCCCCGCACCCCGTCTCATAGTACACTCTCTTTACATCCTAAGTGACTGATCTATAGGGAATTTTGGGTAAAAAAGGAATGCAGGATTAAACCCTATTGTTTCAAGCTGAAATTCCTCAGCAAGTGACTGCAGTTCTAGTTTTTCTTTACATCTTGAAATACCCCTGCAAACCACCTCAGTCTGGCATTATAAACCACACTGAGTCACAATTTTCACCATATCATGAACATATTAATATTTTTATGGTAAAGAAACATCAAATAAAAACCATCCTAATTGCTCACATCAATTAATGAAGACTCGGCATTTCAAACAGGGATGTTCTATTGAACTCAAAAGGCCTTGTCTTAAAAAATGTATCAGATAGAAACACCGACAAAATGCTAAAGGACAATTTGTGCATGAAATCAGTGCTGCTGATGGAACACTCATTGAAATGACAAAGGTTCTGGCTCTAAGAGAGTCATTTTGTTTGTTTTATTTTAATGTTCTCTTTTTAATTCACACGACAAAAGAGAGGGCACAGAATATTGCACAATATCCCATGAGCTGATTTTTTAAAAACCCATTTTAATGAAATATAAATTGAGAATTAGATTGTGTTTTTACAAGCATCTCACTATCCAAATAGAGTGTGCACAATGAGTTACTGAAATGAATACAGCACAGCAGCACCAGCGAAGTTGAATGCATCCTGAGCTACAGCATTTTAAAAACCCTGAATCAACAAAAAAAATTCACAAATAGGGTTCAGATTCCAAAGTCTCTAATTCATTCACAACCTCACCCACAGGTTTGGACATCCTCTCCATGCTGACTAGATCAACAGAAAGCTGAGGAAGCCAGCAAAAGCCTTTTGGAGAATTTTTTTGCTCTTGCTCTCTGACTTCACTACCCTTTTTATTCACAATCATTCAGAACATTCAGATGGAATTAAAAACCCCAATTCATACAAAACTCCTTTTTTGCATTCTCTGATGGATAGCTCACATAGTACCTGCAACCACTGTCAGCATGAGGTAGAATGAAGTCAGGGCCAACCCACTGCTCGCACGGTAAGGTAAAAGTCCTGTACTCGCTGCATCTCACCTCTTACCAGGGACTACCAGCCCAGTCCTAGCAACAGACAAGCACATTCCCAATAACCCAAGAAGAACCACTCCCTAACCCACCCACCAGCTGGAGGAGACCTACCCACCACTTCAAAAATCAAAGGTGATCCATTCCTCACCCAACCCTGCTACTCAGCTGACCAACCACCACAAACCCTTAGACTGCAGAGACTGGGTTGGGGGTGGGAGGAAAAGCACTGATTGACATGGGAGTGGAGAATTGACAAAGTTTGGGTTTTGTTATTTTGCTTGGGGGGGCGGTTGGCACGGGGAGGGTAAAGGTATGAGAGAGAGGATTTTGGTGCGGAGTAGAGGGAATGAAAAGTATTTCATCCCAGAGAACATTGCATTTATTGCCAAGTGAAGTGAAATATTTTGAAGAATATCTTGGCAGCACATCACTGACCAGACGATCAATAGAATATGGAGCTTTTCATCTCTAGGTCATTGGTTTGATTATGGTTCGTGTAGGTAACGCCCACAATCATTACTGTCTGACAGCTGTTTGGTGATCTACATGAAAAGGAGTTGATGTTCTCAGTCCAAGTTCTAACGGGCAGATGCCCGTATCATAAAAAGGCATGCTCCCAGTTGGTACCCTTCTTGGCAGTCATGGAAGCTATGCCAAGGATTTGCTAGACATGGGGAATAAAATCATCTTAGACTTGGAGGCTGTCCCTGAAATGTAGGGCACTCTGGTGAATACCCAGAGGGTGAGTGAAGAAAAGACTATCCTGGGACTGAATGTGTGCATTTCCAGAGCTACATGTGGAGTATCCCAGATAGTGGCATTAAAACCCTTCAAGGCATTTCAGTCCACCATGTTGGAATAGAATCAGCAGCTCTAATTGAATTTGTCTACACAGCATCCCTATGAAGTTGGAGTTGACAGATTGACACTGTTTAGTCAAAAGAACAGCCATTGAATTCAGTGGCTTGCAATCTGGTGTGAAAGTGCTAATGGCATTTTTCATTGAGGGTTAATCTCAGATTTTTAAGAGCCTGTATTTCTTTCTTTTCTTTAAAAAGAAGAAAAACAGCATTTATAGAATTTTATTCATGGAGCAGTAGCCATTTTAGGTAATGTAGATGTCAAAACAATATTTCGGGAAAAATAGATTAATATCTTCCTATTTTCTTCTCAACTGGTGGAATTCATTAAAAGCCACAAACAGTGCAATTTAGTTTACCTGCAAGACCAGGACTTCAAGCTCAAAATAATTCATTCACTTCTTGCATAAGTGTAACAAATTGCCTTAGTCCTTCGACATTTTAACCGTCTCAAGAGTTAATTTTAAATCATGCTATGTAAATAGTGCAGTCTGCTTTGGGGGCAGGGAGACTAAGGACTATGAATGCCTCTGTTTATAAAACCAATTCAGATAATTTGCTATGCTCTTTAAGATAGTGCACGTCTGCCAGTGCATGTCTGCCAAGAGCCTCTCTGATAGAGAGTGAACCTTAGCAGACAGCCAGTGGCTGAACTGTAAAAGAACATGGTTTACCTACCATCCACACATTTTTCCCAAGAGTTAAGTTACACGTTATGAATAATAAAGCTGTGGTCTTCCTGTCTTTTTAATCTTATTCATGCATCCTGTTGCCATTCAGTAGCTGTTCTGTAACAGAACCAGCCAAGCAGAGTTTTAACCATTCACTTATGGGAATCCAGGCAAGTAAAATAATCAATTTTTCATCATCATGGTAAAGACTGGCAAGCAAATTTTGTATCTGGGTTGTAAGGTAGAATTAAGTGTACATACCATTCAGAGATCCAATATACTAGGCTGATATTTCTCATTAAAAACTTTACATGCCACTTTATTTTGGTGTCTTATATATGCTATAATACAAGCAGTGAACATAAGAATGCTTTCTAAACCACAGCAGGCATTCCTTTCCTTTCACTGTGCACACAGCTTGGTGCCTTCTTTTACACAACAAGCAGCATCTTAAAGTTAAGTGAGAAAAAAAAAATCAGTTGGAAAGTACTGAATACGGAGTGACCAGTACTAATGAGAATTCAAAACAGTCACTTAAAAACAGAAACCCCCCTGTCATGCGACTGGATTGGGAGGAGGGGGGGCATTTGTGTTATTTGACATTAATATGTCAAAATCATAACAATTCATGTAAGACATGCCATGTCCGGTGCCGTAAGAAAGGTTATGATATGCTGAATAAGATGATAATATTTGTGTTCATGTATAATATGTGTGAGGAAAGTTATGGAGATCTTTGATATACCTGTATTTCAAACTGTGCTGTAGAAGACACACCCCAGACAGAGAGGCCACAGGACAATAGCCCACTTAATGGCCCATCAAGACCTTTACAGAAGCCAAAGACCCAGGAAGGAACTAAAGGCATACCTGAAGAGTTACCAGGATTGGCCCATGTGACTCTGGACTCCTATTGAGTTCCTGTAAAGTTCCACAAGCCACATGGCCAGCAACAGAGGGTATATAAGATCAAACCACAGAAACCATTTTGTCTTTGTTCCTGTCCAGCTGCAGACACACCTCTGGATCAACACACTTTGCAACTGAACTGAAGGACTTAGACCCATCCAGTTACTGGATGTACACCAGAGGAACTATACAAGCCTGCAACTCCACAATTGTCCTAGAAACCTGGATGTATATGGACTTTTAAATCATTTGTATGTATCTGATGCTTTAAGCCTTTAATCCTTCTCTTATTGTTTGTTTTTCTTTTATTAATAAACCTTTAGTTTTAGTTACTAAAGGATTGGCTGGCAGCGTGATATTTTGGGTAAGATCCAAACTTATAGTGAACTGGTACTGTGGCTGTCCTTTGGGATCAGAGGGAATCTTTCAGTGAAGAGCATAGAGTTTAAATAACTGGTCTCTTTACTGGACCAAGTGTCAGTTTGGGAGCCAGAGACTGAAATGCAGTAAAGGGGGCTGTGTGTATTTGCACAGTGGCTTCTTGATAACGAGTGTGGGGGAATCAGAAGCACTGTTTGTGGCTGGTTGGGAAGTTTGACATCAGTGTCACCCACCAGTGCTGGGAGAATCTGCTCTCCTTTTACAACCTGCCCTGACCCTGGCATTATCAGTGGGCTACCCCGGGCACGAATGGGTCACACCCTCCCTCCCCAATCACACACCAGCCACTCTGACAAAAGCCTTTGAACAACATGATTCTCTAATGGGCTCTGAAGGCCTTAGTTCTGAGGATTTTAGTCCTGATTATTGTAGCAAACATCTACTGAAATTGCGCTTTGCTTGTATCAGCGTTTTCATTGTTAGAAGTAAGTATTCGTAAAGAAAAGAATCCAAAAGGCCAACTTTAAACAGCTTCATAAAGCTTAGCAAGTGACTAGCCACCTTCAGTATCACTAAAAACAATATCCGTATTTCTATAACTAAAGCCAGTCTAATATAGGTAAATCATGCACATTCACAAATACGCAAATATACAGAAGAACTTGGGAATTATGAACACGTCGGGAATGGAGGTTGTTCATAACTCTGAAATGTTCGTAATTCAGAATAAAACATTATGGTTGTTCTTTCAAAAGTTTACAGCTGAACATTGACTTAATGCCGCTTTGAAACTGTACTATGCAGAAAAAATTGCTGCTTTTAACCATCTTAATTTAAATGAAACAAGCACAGAAAGAGTTTCCTTGCTTTGTCAATATGTTTAAACTTTCCCTTTATTTTTTTAGTAGTTTATGTTTAAGTACTGTATTTTATTTGCTTTTTTGGTCTCTGCTGCTGCCTGATTATGTACTTCTTGTTTCAAAAGAGGTTTGTGGTTGACCTGTCAGTTCGTAACTCTGAGGTTCTACAGTAGCAAGGCCTTAGCCCCGATTCAGCAAAGCCCTGCAGCGCATGCTTAACTCCAAAAACAATTTAGTAGAGCATCAGTTCAAATTAGGACTAAAGGCCTGATCCAAACACATTAAAGTCAATGGAAGGACTGTCATGGGTTCTGTATCATGCCCAGAGAAACATGGGTCCTGGGTCATTTCTTATTCCACTCCCTTTCCCTGAGTGGATGTATTTCTAGCATGGGCTCTGCCTTGGTCTGCTTTTATGATCAGAGACCTAAGCAATCCTGACAAGCTCTCATTTTATCTTTTCTGTCATACATTGTATGGTTTTTTGTTTTTGTTTTTTTTTTAAAACAGAAGTTAGATTGATCTGAAAGTTACATGTTTCTTGTGACAACTTTTGAACATGAGTATCACCTCTAAGCTTTCCATATAATTAAATCTCTGTAAACGTGTGCCACCTATATTTAATGAATCTAGATTATAGTTAAAGTAATTGAAATTTTTTTACTGTAAATAGTTCAGCATTGTCTTTATTCTTAGCAGAAGTTATGGACCAATCTTTTCCCACTAATGCCAATAAGAGTTTTTAGTTATTGACTTCAGTGGGAGCAGGATTTGGCACTATAGCTAAAAGTTTGAGAAGAAGCCACAGTTTTGCATGCCTTCACTTTTGCAAGTGCAGACTTGAGCTTGATTTTCAGGGAGGTGTCCATTAGCCACATTTCCCATTGATTTCAAGGGGAGCGATGGTTGTTTTACACTTCTGGAAAATCAGGCCCAAGGTGTACCAGACTGGGCATCTAAAAAATGAGTGACCACTTCCAAAAATGGCGGTCTGTGTATTTCAAGGAACATTTTGCCTTTGATTGGCTCATTGTGGCTTAAAAAGAACATAATAATATTCCTACAGCTGATGACACTGATTTTCCTTAGAGTCAAGAGGTAGAGGCCTGATTTTTCAGTTAATAGGCCAGAGTACCAGTCTTGGCTCTGAAGGCATGTGTTTTGTTATGGAGAGGGGATAACCACTCCAGTTACAGTAGCAGTTGCTATCCAATTATAAGGCTGAATTTGATATTGCTCATATAAAACTTGTCTTCTCCAACAACCACCCCACACACACACACACTCTCACTTAATTACATTATCTTAAATCTGATAAAACAACAAGATTTATTTTTATCAGTAATCTCAAAATATAAACAACAAAAGCCCTTTGGAAAAGGAAGAGAATGTACACGTACACAATCGGAAATGCAAATCTACGTACACAATCTGATGATAAAGCAATAGCTTTTGTTATTAAAAACTATATATGGAATTATTCTTAAGAAAGGGCAATGAATACTTTACCAAAATTTTTCTATTATAAATTCATAAATGTATTACCAGATTTTTCCTTCTTCACAGACACTTAATATTTAGATTCAGAAATAAAAAACTGCAGTTCTACTTCAAAAAACCCACCAACATCAACATGTCACAGTTGAGACTGGTGAGTTTTGATATATGAGCTTCTTTATGCATACAAATGATGTGTTTATCACACAGGCTGTACAAGATTGACTGTGTCCTTAGCTAGCCAGTTTCTTACTTCTAATTTCTTGGGCTTTGACAGGCAACTACATTGTTTGCCACTTAAGAACCTTTACTAGTTTCTGGAACAAAAGTTTTTTGTTTTACTATTTCATTGTATGTACAAATTAGACACCAGTATAGCACAAGCATATATGAGTAGAGATACCAATTCATTCATTCATTCATTCATAAATAAATGTTTCAAACACACAGAGTGTTGTGAAATTAGGCATTAAATTTGTCTTCCACAAAAATTCTCTCTCACACTAAATTTCACAGCTGCTCCTAAATCCTGCACATACCCGTTATAGAGGGCAGAACAATTCCTACAAAAAAAACCTGACAGAATCACATCTTAAATGGATAGGTCAATACAACGGCAAAGTTACCCCTTGAATGAACAAAAAGTCATTGCACAAACATAGGCTGTTGCGTCGTTGACCAGAGTTAGGCAGTTTTTCATCATTAGACACTACTGAGCAAAGATGTTCTGCACTGTCCCAAACCATTTGGCCACCACCACCCCATCGGACTCAAAATGTCAAATGTTTCATCTGTGTGAAACCTTCCCAGGTCTGTCCTTCCTCAGCAGTCTCAGTATCCCATGGCTTCAACAATAATTCCTCATGATCCCCATGGTTTCACTTGCCGTCAAACGTGGATTAAAAATCTCTAATAATTTCAACCTCCTGCAAGGAGGCTTTATCACTGTCTAAACAATTTGCAGCATACAAAACATGTCCTTTTTTTTCTCTGGGATCACTCCTTATGCAAGGATCCAGATGGGAGTTGTCACAGAGCCACATGACTGTCTCTACACCACATAGGCATTACAGAACAGTAATTGGTTAAGCTGGGTTTCCAGCTGCTTTGTGCCACTGGAGTGTGTCAGAAAGCTGTCAGCATGTGAGCCACCATGGTAGTCACCACTTTTTCCCTCCTCAGCATAAAGGTGAGAAACTGTCCGGGAAATAGGAGGCAAAAAATCAGATTGTTCCAGGCTAGCACAGATCCCAATATTACAGAGGCCATTTAAGTTAGCCAGTTAACTAGGAGTCTTTCCCCTCCCTCCCCCCTCCAACCTCCTTGCCCACTGCTAGCAGCAAAGTAGCCCGATTCAAAAACCTCAGATCATGGTTAGCTAGGAAATTCTGCCATTTCCCCCCAGCAATACAGCCATAGCCCTAAAAGTGACTTGGGCAGCTTAGCTAGGAAAAGAGGATCTTTGTACAATGAGGAAATTAAATGGCTTGGTTTTCCTTCATCACCTATGACTCAGTAGCTCAGTTATTCCCTACTTTGAGCTGCTTCTTCCGAGAGCTTCAGTTCTCAAGTACTCATCCACACATGTATGCAAGCTCATCAGTTTGTCACTGTTATTTTTAATGTGTCTGCCAATTATAGTTCTCTCTAAATAGAGCAGCATAATGAGAAAATGCTACCCATAATTGAAAAGGGAAAAGAATCAAAACTTCCTGTCAATATAAACTCCACTAATTTTACAGAAAGAACTCTCACTCCTTTCTTCCGCTTCTGTACTTAATGCATAGGCTTCTCCGAACTAAAGGCAGTAAGGATTTACTGGGGATTTTTTTAGTGAGGTTTTCTTCCTGGAAATTCCAGCAACTTTCCTTTTTTTAAAGCCATACACTAGTAAGAAGCAAAAATGTATACTTGCACACTTATAAAAGCCAGATTGCATTTTTTAAATGCTGTACATTGCTAAAATATGTAAGAATCTTAAATTCAGCTGCTTTCTGTTTAAATAAGATTAAACATACTTGCTGGGGAAGGGGAAGACGGAATTGTTCCTTCTAAGCTACCTAGGTCAGATCTATTTCACATACTCTTCAGTACTAGACAAGACTATCATTATCTCAAGATTTCTATACTATATTAATATAGCTTTGTCAGCAAGCAGACATGTTCTCCATGTAACAGTAGGTATATGTTAATATAAGAGAGGCATACCGTCTCCAAACACTGCAGGTCTCAGCTTTTCCACTATGTAAGATACAATGAATGTCTAATAGTTTGCAGAGACCAAGATCTAATCACCTGGGGACCCCAAAAGGGGAGTCACTCATAGTAAGGTATGCAGTTGTTTACATGTACTGGGCCAGGCTCCTTACGCTGGCTCCTTCTGGAGCAGGTTAAAGAAGAATGATGAGAATAGTCCAGGAAAGCTAATTTCATTGTTCCAAAGAATCTATGAAGTTTTGGAAATAGTGAAATTTTCCCCTTACTGGAATGTTTTGGTGTTTCCAAAATAAAATATGCTTTCTGGGCTCCCAAGAAAGTGGATTGGAAGCCCGGGCTCTGCAGTCATTCACCAGGTGGCTGCAGAGGATCTAGAAACCTAGAAGCCCCAGCTCCTGGGTATCCCACTAGGCGAGCTGCTGAGGAAGCAGACAGGTGGGGAAGCTTGCAGGAAACCAACCAGGTTTCCATCAGAAACCTGACTGGTTTCCTTTGGAAAATTAACTGAAATCTTTGCATTCCAGCAGAACTTTTTACTTTTAATGAATCAGCACTCTCTTACCCAGAAACATTTGGTCAGAATTTCTGAACCCCTCTAGTGGTGGTACTCTCCCCAAGCACCACTAATCTGTACTTCCAAAATCTGATGTTTTTCCATAAGAGATCTTTATGGTAAAATCCTCTCCTTTCTTATAAATGCTTTGATCAGCAGCGAAGTTGTTAATGTGAAAGATTTAAAGCTTCTGAGTAAATGCCCCCTACTGCAATGAATGGGTCAAATAAATCACTGCCGTCAATCTCCCTTTAGACACTCAAACATCACTGCACCAGTTATACTCAAGTCACGTGTTGGCTTTTTCTAACAGTGTTTGTACTTGTAACCATGTAGGTCTCAGCTAGGTGTGAACCTCAAACATTTGCATCCTGAAATAATTGTGAGTGCTAATCTAAACTCAATAAATGTAATGACTTGAGTTAAATGCCAATGATTGCCAGTTAATTTAAGTTTCAACAGGGTCATGAACCCTCCTCTCGATAAAGCCTTTGAAAGATACCTGACTGACTTAAAAAAACCCAAAATCTCTCTAACCTGTACAAATAATTGAAAGCTGAGATTCTGGGACACAAGATGGAAATTCATGGGAGCTAGTGGTGTGTTAAACCACCAATAGCTTCATTCCTCCCAAGTTAAAGCTAAGCTCTGATTGTCCAATGCTTTGCATCTTGTGTGGACATTCTACCTGTGCAAAATGAATATAAAATGCTAGCGTTACCAAGGCTTGGTCTGCACTAGGAACTTACGTCAGAATATCGATGTCGCTCGCAGTGTGGAAAATCCACCCTCCTGAGCGAAGCAGTTGTACCAACCTCACCACCAGCATAGACAGTGCTAGATCGATGGGAGGCACAGTAGCTATGCCAACAGGAGAAGCTCTCCCATTGGTATAGTTAGTGTCTTTACTAAGTGATACAGTGGTGCAGCTGTGCCATTGCAGCGCTGTGAGCATAGACTGGCCCTTAGACTGTAAACTCCCCAGGGGAAGAAATGTCTTAATTATGTGTTTGTGCAGCACCTAGCATAAGAGGGCTTTGCTCTGATTGTATTGCAGTAGCCCTCAAGGACCCCAAAATCATAGAATATCATAGCGTTAAGGCCAAAAGGGACCACTAGATAATCTAGTCTCCATATCACAAGCCACCAATACCACACAGCACCCACCCTAAACCCAACAACTGCAAATCAACTGAAGTGTTACAACCCTTAGGAGACTGAGACCATGTCTACACCATCACTTACGTGGCTCAGAGGTGTGAATAAGCCACCCCCGTGAGGTAAGTTACACTAAGCTAAGCACCAGTGTGGATGGTGCTATGCTGGCAGGAGGGCTTCTCCCAACAACATAGCTACCACCTCTCACAGAGGTGGATTTATTATGCCGACGGGAGCGCTGTGCTGATGTAGCACTTCTAGTGTAGATTAGCCCTAAACTTTTGTATGCCATAGGCAGAGAAGAGGAAGGACTGCGATGCACCGATGCCTGAGGCCCCAGCAATGGCAGGGAATTGACTGAAATGTACCCAAATGATTCTGGCAAGAGACCCATGGCCCCACACTGCAGAAGATAGTGACCTGAGGGACTTGTGCTGCTAATCTGACAAGGAGAAAATTTTTTACCAGCCCCACATATGGCAATCCACTAGATTAATTGTGAACATTTGATTTTTGTAACATTTTACTCCCATGTCCACAGACCTTTTTGGAGGGGAGTGGAGAGGGAAATACAACACGATTCTGAAGAATCAGGCCCATACTATCAGTATTCTCAAGGCAAACAAATGGTTTAATTTTTTGCATTGGGAGAATGCCCAACAAATTTAAAGGGCTTATTAAAAAGTCCACAGAAAAACCCAGAGAAACAAGGAAATGCAACAGCCATCATGGTGAAATAACCGCAAGCTCCTTCTCTCTATGGGTGGCATTCAAATACATTTTTCCCAGTTCTGACATTCATTCTTTCCAATGTCTTTAGAAGATTTCAGTGAATGGTGTGGTAGCTGCGGTTTGCTTTTAGTCAGGAATCCCTCCAAGGCTTGTGTGGGGATCACAGCATTCACTGAAAGCTTTGATATTTTTCAGTCAAAACTGTTCTTTTAGAAAGGACATTTGATTTACAAAATTAAACAAACAAGCTTATTTTAGGTTAATTCTGAATTCTCACTGATTAAAAATAGATACCTTCCGCCCCTACACCAATATTAAAAAGGGATTTTTTGATTATGGAGAATATGAATTGAGTAATCAGATTCGCTATCCAAAGAAACAGCTTAGTTGGGCTTGCAGCCATTCATGGGCTCTCTTCCTTTCAACTCTACCAGAACTTGAGATTTAAAAATGAAACTAATATGTAGGCAGCTACAGCCACAAAATACAATTGAACATTGAAGCACTGAATCTCAGCCCTATTTTTTTCGCTTCATGTTGGTCATTTTCTCTGACATTTTGGAAATGTGCATGCACATTATAGAGAGTATGGCTCTATAGTGGTGCATGCTTCCTCAGAATCACAGAAAGCAGATGTACATGAATAGATTACAGAAATTAAGGATGAAATTTTCAAAGGCACCCGGAAAGCATCTCCTAGTCCAATTCCCTGTGACGGTGGATTCTACATTACAGTGTATTTTCAAGCATTTCGTCCTGTCTAGTTTTCAATCTCCAGATAGAACACCAGGAATGCGGATACTGGAGTTTGTTCTGGTTGTTTCTCAAACAGCAGAGATGGTCTATCTTGCACTCTTAAGGGTGTTTGTCTGCCTTTTTGTTACTTATAGTGATGTTCAGCTGCCTCTGAATGTTCAGCTATCAGTGGCTAAAAAAGGTTTTTTTTTTAAACTTTTACTTTTCTTTCAGATATGGAATTTAACACAGTGAACCATGCATGAAATCACCTGAAAAATAAATAACCTCCGAGTACTTTGTATTAGGCCATTCCTTCAGATTTTCTGGAAAATTCAGCTGGTGCAGAATAAAGCTATCTGGGAGCTCAGTGGTATGTTTTGCTGGCAGCATGTCAGACCCATGCTCCATTGTCTGTACTGGTTTCCAATTTGCTTCCAACTAGAAATTATGGTAATTGTTTTAACCTCTAAAGCTTTAAAATGTGAGTTCTGAATATCAGAAGAACACTTCTTGTATCTTTATTACTGTGCCAATTCAGTTCAAGGAGGCAATTCAGACAGCATTCCCCAATTTAAATGAGAGAGGCTTTTCACCAGGCATAGTCAGTACGGGATCTAGTCCCCTGCCCCCGAGAGGAGTGTTTAGGAAAGGGCAGCGGTGATGGGTATCGATCATACTTTTTTTGTAGTGCCATAATATGTACATGTGACCTGGTATCTGCTTGGGACCATTTACAATTATATATACATAATTCTATCTTAAGTAAATGAAACATATCAAAATTAGAAATAGCTTTTCCAGTGCATCATCCTGACCACTATTAGTAATGCACAGTTAGTAGGCCAGCAGCTCCTAATGCTTTTTGAATTATTATGCACAGACAGTTTGGTTCAGAGGAGTGATGACCCAGAGATTTTGTTAATACAAAGCCACATTTTGCTTCAGTTGCTGCATGGAAACCTTCCCTCGCTGCTATGAGCTGTTCTATCAGTTGCATGCCCATCTCTAAGCTGCATTAGTTGTGAATTAACTTTTTATGATGCAATATATGCTGCAGGACTTGCTGTTATTTCTGCAATGCAACAGATCTCCTTGCATGATGAAAACATACCCAGTGACAAACCTGAGTGGTGCCAAGCACCCATCACTATTGTTATTAAAGTCACCATAGGCTATGCCAATAAGATGATGTAATGCCAGTATGTAGGGGTGTGTGTAAGAATTTAAATTTGACCGCTTTTGGAGGAGCTCACTCTGTGCCCTCAGCATGGCCCTGGTGCCAAACGAGCTCGCTCCGTGGCACCACCGATTATTGGGGGCACCCAGGCTCCTGCTTGCCCACCTTTGTGCATGGCATCAGCATGGGAGTGATCAGGCCAATACCTGTTTTAAGCACCTGAGCGTGGCAAGTTGGAACAAGATGTTTTCTAAAACACCAAGCACCTGAGTTTGAGTTGGCTGCCGAGGCAAGCGTTGCCTTCTCTACTACCCATCTGCCTCCTGGGTGCTTATTCACTATACAAGAAGATGCAGGTGCTCACTGAGTCTCAACCTACATTAAGCACAGGCCAGCAGGATGTGGCAGAAAGAGAGGGGGAGTGATGGGAAGAACTAAGGGTAACTATGTGCTTTTGTTGAGTACGCACATTTTCACAATATTGTTTGTGTTTAGATATAGTTTAATATGTGAAAGCCGGAAGGAGCAAAATCAGGCAAGGGGATGGAGTATTAACTTTGCAACAAAGACTTGTTTTATCTTGCAGATACTTAATGGATAAAGCTTTTTGATGTATCCACAAGATTAAGAGGGAAAAAATGACAATATAATCAACACAGGCAACTGATAGGACAATGTAATAGTCAGATCAAAGCATAAAATCTGTATTATGGCCACACATTATACTTACTGGATGATCTGTAATCTCATCTCCTGTGACATGATGTAATCTGATGCAACCACCCTGTTATATCATATACTTGAAGCCTGCTTTGGGGATTACTTTTTCCAGCAGTGGATATCAGCAAACTACTGATGAATTAGTACATAAGCATTCCACATTCTAGAGCTAGCAGCATGTAGTTCAGAACTCATTTTATATTCAGAAATTGCTTTAGAACTGCTTAAGGCAATATTATTATACCAAGAAAATTACATCAATAGTGGAGTAGTATGAATTTTTACTATTATTGAACATTTACCTTTCTAAGTAAAGATTATCATTGCCAATGAAAACACTGACATGGCAAATTAATTCCATAAATTCCTGCATTTTTAAAATCATTCTAATATTATGCTTTGGAGTTGATGATGAGAAGTAGTAACACATACACAGACTGACTTTCTTGATTCAGTAGCTTTCAGGTCTCTCTCTTCTTGGTGGTTTGTCACGTACTATCTTAATTGATTCTAATTTGTCTTAGTCTTAAACGAAAAGCGTATTGAGATTTCTGTTTTGCTGAAAAAGCAGTTCTCAAACAAGAGATAAAAAGATATATTCCACTCTACAAAACAGCAAGCAAGGAGAAGGAGAATGCGAATCTCCCTAAATCAAATGTCACTTAAAAACTACTTCCTTTACTATGAAAATCAACAAGATACAGCCATAGCTTTTAAGTAAATATAAATCTGTACTACTTGGAATGCTTTATAAGCTTGTCTGAAATAAGCATTATTTGGCCTCACAAAAGGGCTTTCAGCAGGGGCTGCCTAGTTTTCCATACAGAACCCTCAATGCTGTTCCCAAACTGGTCCCACATTCATTACAGAAGGATTCAAAATTCTCTCTCCAGAGCTGAGAACAAACAAACAAAATCAGAATTTCTGCCGTGTGGGAAATTCCAATATTTAACATTTGTTTTAATCATATTTCATGAAGAAAATTTGAAATATCAGAATTCTATGTAAAATAAAAGTTCTGGAAGTTCTCATTCAGAAATGGTAAAATGTTTCATGTTAGCATTTTTTATTGAAATGAAAACACTTGGCTATTCCCCAAATTGAAGTGGTTAGTTCTGAATCTGTTTAACATTAAATTAGATTTCCCTTTAGTAGCATGTTGCTTCATTGGAGTTGTACTTTGGTTGCTTGATTCCTTTCCCCTTATTAAACAAGATTCAAGGCATGTTTGTGGGCTCACTCCAAATCTACCCTTGTGTCAAAAAAATGTTTTGGATGAAAATTTTTGCCCATTCCTAGATTCAAATACTACTGCACATTCATTTTGTTAAAAACAAACAAACAAAACAAAAAACACAAACATTCCCTAAACAAACATTTGCTTTAAATTTAGCAGAAGCCTGTTAGTTTGAATGGATTAATTTTTAAAAATTCTATTTGACAGTGTTCTTTTATGCTTACATTTCCACTGCCCCTACTACAGGAGAGCCCCAAGGCATCTGCCCATCCCATTGCACCTCTGATTAAAAGAGGGCCTGAACTGCAAGATCCACCCACCAGGAAGTAGCACTAAATGTGCTAACCACTAGGCCACCATACCCACTGAAGAGTCTGTTACACTGCCTATTAAGAATAGATCCCCACGATGCTAGAGGAGGAAAAAGCCTCTGTGGATTCATGGACTTTCTGCCAGTTTCTAGTGTTTCAAGTAGTCTGATTCAGTAATTTATATTTGGATTAAAATAATGACATTTAAAAAATGACAATAAAACAACCTGAGGGGTGTGGTTATTACAAAAATCATATCCCAAGAGGGCTTGAGGCACTCAACTACTCTTTCTATTTTATTGTGATTACCCACATCCTCTGTGATTTCCTGCTGTTTATTATACAACAAAGACCTCTTCCAATCACACTCTTGTTGGATGGCAAATCTATTCCTGTAACAGGTTTAGTCCAATTTTTTTCAACCTTAGGTTTTATCAGAAAGCAATTGAGATACATTTGCACACAGCTCTTTTTCTTATTCTGACAGATTAATTAGGAAACATTCTATTTCATTTTTTGCACATTTTAATTCATGTGACAGCTTTATTAATTTACAATTGAACCAGTTGGAGGATAGGATTTACAGAGACTGGTGCAATGCCCATGAATCCTTTAAGCAGGTTTATTATTCTCACATCTGATAATTAGGTGACCTTCCCTGAATGGCGCACAATTAACTGAAGCTTGAGCCAGTTTTAGGCTGGATAGCTGCACCTGTTATTTATCACTGGATTAACAGAAATTCAACTAGACTGGACAGGGTTGATGCTTTTGATTTTTTCCATAAGTGAAAATTGTCTGTTTTTATCTGTACAGATTTCTCAACCACACAGTGAAGAATTATATTTTCCTTCCTTGAAAATATTTTTGCACATTTGTATTGAAAGTGAGTCCTACAGAAAATTTTACTTTATAACCCCAAATGTGCAGACTTACTGTATAGGAACCAAAACGTCTACATTGTAATTTGCCATAGATGGAACAGAGGATTAGTATGGTACCTTTGATGTGACCATGAATGTGGAGATGGTATTTGGAAATGTCAAATCTATGGTCATTTCCTGACTCAGACTATAATGTGGCTTGCATTCAACAAAAATTGCCAGGTTTTCCACCTCAGCAATAGAAATTATTTAGCATGGTCAGAGTTTATTTTCAAAACCACAACTTCAAGGAGAGTAGTACTTAACCCACTTTTCAGATGCTTTTTTGGATAAATCCTAGATGAAAAGGATTCAATTTAGGAAACTAAAAATTGCAGACAGTCTGACCACTGGGGTGGAAAAAAAAAAACCCGAAACAAGTGACAAATTGGTGTAGAAAAGATGGAGGTGTGGGAAACTGAACCACCTGCTTTTGTCCTACTAATGCATCTTTGAAGCTGTGGTGTTTTCCCAGGGGGCTGCAGAACATATTGATTCAGGTGCTCAGTACATTAAAAATCAAATTAACATCTGGTATAGGAAAGTGTCATAAAGACATTTGTTTGGAGCTGCACTGAGGAAGCAAGTACAGACTTCAGATGTTGCAATACTGCAGTTAATGATCTCACACATTTAAAAAAACAAAACCAAAACCAAAAGTAGGCTGGCCTCTTTTTGGAGTAACCCCATTGCAGACCTCAGGTCAGATATCAGCACATTTCCCAAATACTTCACCCAGACCAGTGCTACCCCAGAAATTTTGCTGGTATAACAACGTTACTTAGAGGGGTGATTCTTTAGGACTTTTTTTTTTTTTTTTTTTTAATTGGCAAAAAGATGATACTTATACCAGCAAAAAGGGGTCTTTTGCCAGCATAGCTTAATTCATTTTGAGAACTAGTATAAACTAGTACAACAGAACTTTTTGCGGGTGTCTCCTCCACCGGGGTTGTTGCTGTACTGGCAAACCCTTTCTAGTGTAAGCAAGGCCTCGCTTCTCCACTCCCACATCCTCCTGAAACCTTTATGTAACCTCAACACTTTTTGAAAGATGTGAAAAAGAGGCTTAGTTCAAAGAGAAGGGCCATCATGTTGTCAAAAATAGCAGTTGGGTGCCATGGGGAACTTTTAGAGGTAACAGTTAGGCTTGTTATTTATTTAGTATATAGATGGTAAGGCCCTCCACCCACCAGGCATGAAACAAAGCATCAAAATGTACCAGAAAATTGTCAGTTTAGACATTTTTACCCTTGTATGCTAGTCTTTTGTGCTCATTCCTAACTCAAAATTTCATTTAAGGATGCAAATGAAGGATGCAACATTTCATTTAAAGATGACAGTATAATATTAGTCGTATTATTTTGATTATCTGAGAATGACAAAGGAGACATGTAAGTGGTGGTATCTGCTGCACCGTGAAACACGTGAAGGTACATTAGTCTAAAGTTACTACTTGTAGAGGAGCTTCCATCTGAAGATCTCAGAGCTTGCAAACGTTAAGAGCCACACTGCAACAGGTTTCTGCACAGGAAGAAAGAAAGGCTCAAGGAAGCTTCCCCTTCTCATATCGCACACAAGGACTAGAAACAAAAATCACAGTCCCTACACTCCTGGGATTACAAGACACTATGGACACTAAATATACATGTAGGGCTGGATCCACAAAAGAGATTTAGGTGCTTAACTGTTACCTTAGGCATCCAAGTGCAAAACATAGATCTTCTGAACCTTTATTCAGCTGCCACCTAACCCTTTAAGGGCCTGAAGTCTCTAGACAGCCAGATTTCTAATGCTGAAGTCACCTAGTTTTCTGCTAGTTGGCATAGGCAGAGCCACCTAAATCCCAACTACACTCAGCAGTTTGGTATCTAAATCCCAGCAGGGCCAGAGAGAGAATGAAACTGGACTCTATGGACCAGTGGTTAGGGGACTCACCTGAGATGTGGAAGAATCTGGTTCCAATCACTGCTCCACTGAATTTTAAGTAGTTTATACTATCGCCAGCAAGAAGAATATCCCACTGCTGGACAAAAGAGACCCAAGATTTCCACCAGCAGTACAACTAGTCAGGCAGCCCAAAGGTTGCAAAAGCACTGTTAGATTCTCTAGACTCAGCCAGACGCCAGCAGTGGATTGAGTGTGTTGAAAATCTGTACTTCGCACACTCCGGTCGCCATGCCTGGACCTTACGACGACATCTCACAGCTGCTAATCTGATGGACTATCAGACCTCAAAAGTCCAGCCTATCACCATATAGTCTCCAAATTTTGGCCCTTGTAACACACAAAGATGGATTCCTGAGGAAATCTAAGGTTAAGACTTTGTAGACCTGTCATGAGCCTAAGACATGGTCTGAATTAAAGGCTTGATGCTGAAGCTCACAAGGATCATTCATTGCTAGAAAACACTGCCATGGATGATGCTGAGCAATAGGCGGCTATGGGTGCAATGAAGTCAATTCATCTCAGGTCCTCATTAATGGACTGCCACAAGGCTCAGTACTCACACCAAAGCTTTTACATAAGCAACATGCCTCCAAAGAAGTCACACAAGTCTACATATGCAGATGATCTTGCCCTCGCACAAGCAGCCACCTTCAGCAATACTGAGTCCACCTTGAATGGGGACCTAAAACACCATGGAGTAATATTTCCGGAAATGGAGGCTCAAGCCAAATCCTCATAAAACAAGAAGTCACTGCATTCCATCTTGAAACAGGAATGCTAAGCATACTCAGAAAGTCACCTTCTGTAGCAACACTGTGCAACATGATCCCATTCCAACCTATCTTGGACTGAAGCTGGATCACATGTTAACCTTCCATGACCATCTGAAGAAGGTAGCTGCCATGATACTACCTTCTGGTCAACCAGAAGAAGCCATATTTGACATGTTGATGTCCTGCTGAACACTGCAATGCAGTGCATCACTGGAACCCTCAAGTCAACCCCAACCTTGGCTGCCGGTGCTGTTGCACATTACTCCCCTACCTGTCCCGTTCGCCGCAATGCCAAAAACCTCTGGGAATTCAGGAGCATCATGGAAAACTAACATCTTCCCATCCACCAGGAACTTAATGTTCCTCATCACCGCTCGAAGTCACGTAAGCCCTTTTGGGCCCCACAAATTTACCCTTCAACAATGCAACTTCATTTGGGTTTCCAGGCTTCATCAGGATTGGAGTTCACAAGTTACAAACACACACCTCATAAAAGCCCCAACACAGAAGATCTTTGGTTTCGCTCTCCCATAAAGCTCATGGGCAACCCTATACTGCACCCACACAACCCACGGCAGATGTAGATACTTGCTGCACAAATGGAAAATTAAAGACTCTCCAGTGTGCGACTGTGGTCATCCAGAACAGGCCATGAAATATAACAAGTCAATGCCTGATTCACAAATACAAAGGAGGCAATACACTCTGCTATTCCAGATGTAGTTACCTGGCTTAACTATCTGAATGTAAAATTACATTTACATCAGCCATACGAAGTAGTGGTAGTAGTCTATACAAAGTGGAACAGTTTCAACAGGAGAGATTAAGAGATCCACCCCAGAATGCTCCATAGTCCAGTGATTAGGGCACTCAGCTGGCAAGTGGGAGACCAGGATTCAAAGTTTCTGCTCTGAATCCGGTAGAGTGGAGATTTGAATCCTGGTCTCCCTTATCATCCAGTCTGGTTTATACTATACTTTCATAAATACCTTTATCATCAGTTTGTGCAGGACTTTTCCCTACACATCTATTTTCTCACTGACTTGGTGGCACCAGCCATCATGAACCACAGCCCAATACCTGATCACATGAAGTTCCTGAATAAGGGTCACTCACAGGTTAAGAGCCAACAATCTGGGCCCTTAAAGTTGTTGTAACAGACTTCTATAGAGCCTGTAATGTATGTGTGCCCCGAGGTCATTTTTGAGTAATTGCATACCAACATAGAGGATGCTCAAGCAACAATGGCAAATGTCACAAAAAACAAGCTGTTTCCGAAAGTTTGGTGATCAGGAAGTCAAAGTTGGTCAACAGGATGAGGCCTGTTGACAGTCAAGAAACAGAGAATCTGTCCAGCAACAGTGGGCACCCCAAGGCTTGTAACTAGCCACTGGAGGGCAAAAAGTTCCTTCAGAGGTGTGCGACTTGCTGGTTGGACAATAGCCAAAATGTCACAATTGGTTTAGGCAAGCAATATGCTGGGGTAGAGAGATACATAAGGTTGTCAGGAGAGAGGAAAATTGGACGAGCCACGCATCACAAGGGGTGCGCCACAATCGCACCGCAAAGATGGCCTGATCAACCATCATTGCCTCTCCCCAGCTCGCTGCTCAAGAAAGTATAGGGCATTAGAGGTGGTAACCAGGGTGTGAATGCGATAGAGGTTCCACCTGGAAGAAAAACCAGTAACCAGGGTGTGAATGCGATAGAGGTTCCACCTGGAAGAAAAACCAGTAACCAGGGTGTAAATGCGATAGAGGTTCCACCTGAAGGAAAACCCAGGAACGTAACATAAAGAGTAAGGAAATTTGGCCATAAACTTTTATTGTTTTTGTTGCAACTGAGTTCATCCATTTGTGTGGTAAGTATTAATCAAATGTTGTTTAGTTGTAAGTAAGTCTTTAAGTATCTGTTTAGTGTATTTGTGTTAGTATGATTGTTTAAATCATAAGTGTTAAGTTTTAAATTTAAGGAATTGTAAAAGGATAAGGGGAGACAACTTGTGATAGAGAGAAAACCCTCAATAAATAGTGGTTTTGAACTGAACAGAGAACGTGTGTCATTGAATGATGAATGATAGATTTATGAGCCGTTGACCAAGTCTTGGACAAGGACAGGTTTCAGCCGCTCTCATCCGTCCACAAGTTGGTCAGGTGAATAGCAAGGGGGGCCTGTCTGAACCTAGTGACTCAGTGGACAGGCGGAATGACTGCAGCCACAAGGCTACCCTTTCCCCTTCCCTATCTCATAAGCCTTTGTAGCTCCGTTGCTCAATAGAGCTCCTGTGACTTCAAAGGATTCCCTCTGTGTCTGTCTGCCTTTCCTCCCCCCTCCCACTAAATAAGCATTCCGTTATCGGATTCATTCACCCCATCAGTATCACGGGCTGAATAGAAACGGTGCGGACCCCTTAATCAGTCAAACCTGAGTAAGTTGTATGACTGTATGTGTAAGTGTGTTTTAAGAAATTGATCCCTTTAGGAAAATCCAACTGTCTCAAGCAAGGGATAAAAAGAAAAAACCAAAAAAACCCCACAGTAAGCCATAAAACTGTCACCGGGCCGTAAACGGAAGTGGACCTGATAAAAAAATACTTCCTCCCTCCTTCTGAAGTGAGGAATACAAACAAACCAAGACAGGAGTTTTTTAACCCCTTGTCACCACAAAAGTCAGGCTCGGTCTTTGCTAAAATTATGAAAAGTTCTCAGGGAATAGTCAGAATGCAAATGAATTTAATAAACAGGAAAAGGAGGGGAAAATGGGATATATTTACTAACAGGTACTAAAAATCCATTGACTTCAGTGAAACTACTCATGGTATTAAAATTAAGAACATGTGTAAATGATCGAGAGTTCTGATTTACCCTTAAAAGAGACATCAGTACAACCGTTTTGGTCAGAGGTGTGATGTTTAATTGATATAGTTATACTGGTATAAGCCCTAGTATGGATGCAGTTATACAAGTGTAACAGTATGGATGCAGGTATAACAGTAATGTATAGATTATTCCAGTTCAGAAAGCAAAATGAGCCATATTGATATTACTGCATCTATCCTAGGAGAGTTTTGCTGCTTGAATTATACCAGTATAGTTAAAGCAGAGAAATATTTTAACGTAGAGACGGCCTTATGTTGTAAACTCTACATGGCAGGGAGATTCATTATTCTACATTTATACATTGTCTATCACAATGGGGCAATACAAATTATAAAACAGTTGGCCTCTAGATATTTGTGGTTTGATTTTCAGAGGTTCTGAGCCACTCCAGCAACTACAGAAGTCAGTGGGATCTTCAGGAGCTCATCATCTTTGAAAAATACACCATAAGTCTTGATACGCACATTTTTTTCCCCATTCGTATTGTAAGTATTACAGGGGAATTTTTATTTGTTTACAAGTTAAAAAGGATCCATGTTTCCACTGAAATTAAAATCCATTATCACGGAAAAATTTCTACTAGCTATGGCTTGAGAGCTTATTTTTATGGAACTAAAGTTTTGGGACCCCTTTTACTAGAGAATTCCCCTTTAACTTGTCTTTCTTTTTATCCTGATTAGTTTTCTTTTGGGAAAGTGATAGAATGAAAAGTGCAACACAAATGGTTTTAAACTAGTGCTTCTGCTGTAGAATGGCAATTAATATTAAAAAAAGGACAACCTGAGACTTGCCACACTAAAACTGGTTAATGTGTGTCAGTGTGCAATTTATATCTGAAGGAAAAAGTAGGCAAGGTGAGGATAACATTTATCTTTAATTTTGCTGCTTTCAAAATGAAGTGAACCTGAATAAATTATTATAACTTGTGCACTTTTTAACTACAGCTTTCCTACAGTAAAACTGATTAATTAAGCTCCAACACCTGATGAATTGGTCATTATCAGGAGATAATTGACCACACTAGAGTTTGAAAAATCCCTAAGCACAGCCAAGGGCACTCCATTTGGATAAGGTCGACTGTCTCATGCTAATGATCATCTTATCTTGGGCATCATTGCAAACATATCCATCATTTTTCATTAAAACTGGTAGGGTTTTTAAGCTGCTTCCTATTTATAAGGATTTTCAAAAAAAATAATTAAAAACAATTTGCAATCTACAGCCATATATCCAGGTAAAATAACTCCTACTAAAACATCTAAGTGGGGAGTAGAAAAAGAATCTCTTATTTAAATTAAAGGACTTTATGTTGAAGATCAGTGAGGTTGTGACACAAGTCAACAAAGTCCAAGCAATTTAGGGCCAGGCCCTCAACTGGTATAAATGGGTGTAGCTGCATTACAGCCAGCTGAGGATCTGGACAATAAAGTCTGGCCCTGCATTCTTAACTCATGCCTTACCTTTTATGCAGAAGAATCTGTAAATGGATATCAAGTAGGGAATTTGTTTCTCTGCTTTGAATGGTATTTCTAGCATTTATCACTTTGCGCTATCTGCGGTACCTAATGATGACACAGGTTTTTGTTTTGTCATCAGGAAAGACAACAGTAGAGTTCAGAGATAGATGACTGGACAGGTCTAAGCAGAAGAAAATGAGATGTAGGAATTCCTGAGTTTCCAGTACTGACTTGGATGCCAACTGATACTTTTGGCTTTGGGCACGTTTCCCAAGTGGGGAACAATTTTAATTTACTAAGCCATTTGTATGAGTTTGCTAACTCAGCAAACTAAATTACTTATGTTAAACCTTGTCTACACATAAAAGTTATACCTCTTTAAACTCACTAGTGGTGCTATAACTCTCTTTAGTTACAGCACCGTTACCAGGATAGAAGTGCTTGTAGTGGTACAGTTTTCCCAAACGTGTAAGAGCATATTCTGTATAAAGCATCTTTATAGAGGTATAACTGCATCCACAGTAGGGGTTGTGCCAATATAACTATAATTAGTTAAAAAAAATCACTCTCCTGATAGTTATACCAGTACAAACTAGGCCTAAGGGTATACAGGACGTGGCCCTTAAATTTACAGTGGAATGGAACGAAGCTTTGGCAGCTTAACTGTCTTTTTTTCCATCTCACAGCCACAGATAATTTGCAACTGTTCCTCAGGTTTAACGAAAAATAAAGCTATCACTTTATTAAAAAGCACAATTAATAGTGATATTGTAAAACAGTTCCAATAAGATGTTCATATTTCCTCCTTATACTTATAAGCTTCTCGAATGGGATGTTATGTGCAACTCTAACGCTCCATTAAAAACACTTCCAAAATGATAAAAATGAAGCACACGTCTGATAAAAATAAAAATCTCTGCCAAATATCTCTATTACAGTTTCTTAACTATGGTTCATCTCACAGAGAAATCAACAGCACCATTTCATGTTTGTTTTCAAAAGTGGAGCCCTTTTTCTTGCTAACATTTGACCTTCCCTGAACAAATAAGGTCCTTAGAGTTCAGCAAAGCAGCCATTAATAAAGGTCCAAAATCAGTTATGGGACTTGTCAGACTTTTCTGTCAGCAGAGGACAAATTAATTTACTACATTTATCTTCTGCTCTAAGGTTAAAGGGCTGAAATTACTGTTCATGAAACAAACAGACAAGGAATAATGGATGATGTCCTCAACATAAGAAAATAACTTGTTTGATCTTTTGTCATATTAAATTTCCTTAAAAACAATATTGGAGAAAATGTCACCAATGAGATACCGTATTTAAAAGCACAAGCACAGGAAATTGTACAGCAGAAAGAAAATAAATATTTGAGAAACCTATGGAGGCATTTAATATATTATTAATCATTTGTATCACGTTAACTCAAAGAGGCTCCCAACCAAGTTTAGTGCTAGACACTATACAAACAGAGGAAGTCTCTGCCCCAAAGACTTCATAATCGTAATAGAATACACAGATAAAGTGGGAGAAAGGAAATGTTATCAAACATGCATTAAATCATGACGCAGGAGAACTATCAGGATGATTTTCGCATTGTTTGCATAGAAAAGTTGCAGGTACTAACCAGAACCCCTTTCTTTTAAAAAATTACACACTTTGGATAGAAGAGGAGAGGTCAGTGTCCAAAGAGCATCCTGGCCTTGGAAACCAGGCTGCTCTGGACTGAATAGACAGCTCCACTAAGTTAAGGAAGAGAGGTTTCCATTTTTCTTGTTGTTTAAAATTGGTAATTTTAATTGAAGGTAATTGCACTCCCTCAGCTTTAGCTTTTGTGATTAGTACTTCTGACTACACCCTAACCTTGGCAGCAACACAGGGATAGCACGGACCTTGGCAGAAATACGAAGACATTCCGAAACTTATATTATAGGTATAAGTATTATATTATAACAATTTTTTTTAAAGCATGAAAAAGTGCCTCCATTCAAGATAGTGTTTGATAGTTTTTATTGCATGGAAAGGGTGACAAGTAGATTTTCTACTATGACCTACTATTTTATCTTTAGCTAATAATTACACATGGTTAAAGCAAGTGAAGTCCCATTCTTCACTACTCATTTTATACTATTATCAGGTATTGAAAGACCACAAGATTGGTTTCCATTTGACTCCCATTTTACAGGGAGGCCTGATTCTTATTTGGTAAGGCTCATGCCTTGGTGTGGAATTTCACCTCAGGACTTCACCTTAATACAACAACATCTCATGCTACATGCACTTGGATAACATTAACCAGTTGGGAACTAACGTATCATAGCATGTCTAATCTCTCTGCATTTATCAGCTGCCATGGATTTGTAGAAGTACGATACCAGTTTTCCAATACGAGGACTGTAATAGGAGTAAGATGTCAAGTCAAGGATCACAGGAGATGGACAACATATTAGATCAAGTCTAGCCCCTTGCAAGTATAACCAATGCTAATACTTAAAATTAATTTGCAGGTTAAAAAAAAAGTATGCAGGTGCATTTTTGAGGCCAGTCATTTAAAAGTGTAGGGCTGGATTTTTCAAATGGATCTGCATAGGAGCCAGAAGGCATATGCATGGATCCATTTGGAGAATCTCACCTTTTCTCTTAGCCTCGCATGTTATCATTCATAGCACAAGTGTTAATTTCTACCCCAGTAAATTAATTGCATATTACAGGACCAATTTAGAATACACTCTACGCTGTTTCAAGTGGTAAAGTTACTTTAACCACAAAAGGTGGAAGTTGCTGATGCTGAGGATTGAGATTTTACAACACGGACAAGTCAGTTTGCATACCATGGACAGCAGAAAAATAAATGAAAGAAGTTCATTTTTTGAACAGAGTATCTGGTAAGCAATTGTACTCCATGGTTCACAATTCTCATTTTGTAGCTATTTTGCTTTTGCAAAAGTCAGTTTGTCTGAAAAAATATAGCATAGTATGTAATCTAAAATTATTTCCATTCAATTTTCCCTTGAAGGGCTGGACATCAAAGATTTATGGCAGATTATGAAAGACAATGCTGAACTGACAATACCTTTCATGGAAGGGAGTGGCATCCAAGTACAGTAAATCAGATTATTAGCTGACGTACAATCTTTGTTTCAGAATATGACTTTGTTGCCAGTCAGTCTGAAAAAATGTGTTAATTCCACAGAGTCCCAAGGAAAGGAAAAAGCATAATGATAATGATAAACCTGTGCTGTTTAAATCCAACATATCAAACCATTTTGACACTTGGACAAAATGTGTTTATTAAAAAAGCCAACCCCAATATCACCTTGCTAACATCTGCAAAAGACAAGATCACAGAGTTACCACAAACTCCAAGTAAGGAGCAGTACATAGCTGTACTGCCTAAGGAGCAGATCAGGGACTGACTCATGATACAGAAGATCACGGTTTCATCCCATATTCCTCACCTTGCTCAGGGTAGGGGAGCACCTGTTATAATATATTAAAACACAGAATCCTCTGAACCAGCCTTTTACCTGGTGCAAATTGGTTTTCCCTCTGCAGCAAAACAGATGTGCTGGCTGGTGACTGTCTTGTGAAAGGGTAACGTTGGAGACAAGGCTTTGCACACTCTCCACCCCTGTGCACCCATTCCCTACTTATCTGTGAGGGAGGGGAAATAGCACAGAAAGAAAGTAGCTGTTATAACCCACACACTTTATACTGCACCATTTGACTTCATTTCTTCCTATGGGCGGGGTCCGCAGGGGGCGCGGTGCAGCAGAGAAGCAGCGGGGAGGAGACCTGGATCTTAGATACTCTGTGCATCCATGCATACAGCACAGCAGGAGAATTCAGTTTAGACCCAGAAACTTCTACAACAGGGTGTGGCAGTTACCCAGTAGCTGTTCGGAGACTGTATACAAAATTTTCAATGCAGGCAATCCACTTGTCACACCATAGTCACCTTCTGAGAGGGAACAGAGATAGCGGTGGACTAGGCTGCTTTATAAATAGAAGCAGAGATAGCGGTGGACTAGGCTGCTAACTGGCACAGGACCCACAGGCATGATCCTTGTACCACATGAATGCAGTCCTATTCCAGCTTTACTTACTTACTAGGGAAGCCCTCCATTAGGCCCACCACAGTGTGATTTATGGACCTACAGGGAGAGCAGGGGGCAAGGGAATGTCACCTCTAGGGGTTAGAGAGCCTGTGAAACTTTAGCTATCAGCTAACTGCTACAAACTGGGATTCTGCCTCAAAGTGAGAGAATGAGGCCGCACTTAGCGAGGCAAGGGCGTGTGAATTCTTGCCTGACTTAGCCAAGCTAATGGGGAGAAGGTGGTATCCTACAGAGCAAGAGCCTTACAGAGATCCAGGAAATGGATATTTTATAGGCTGATCCCGGTCCCTGTACTACTTTGGATACTGACTACAGACTTCTGTTTCACCAGCAACTGAGAGCTCATAACCCAAGAGCCCAAATGCTGCTGGCTGTGGAGATTCTCCAGTCTGTTTGCTGACAGGGTGCTGAAGTGTTGGGAGGGACTGAGATGCTGCCATTTCTCAAGCTCTGAAGAGTCCATGTGACACACATGTCATACTGTGGTCACACTATAAATACAGAGAAGTCTTCCCAGAGAAAAGATCAGAGGGGATATTGTTTCAATGTGTGCTAAAGTACAGAAAATTGTGAAGTAGAAATTTGAAAATTTGTAACAGAAAGGAAGGGGACAGTCTGTAAAAGGAACGCCAGTAGATTTACTGTCTAATAGCTTTGTTTAAATGTTATTCGTAACATGTTATACTATTTACAAAGTGTTATTAAAACAAACCTTTAATGTACCAAGTATATAGTGTTCTCTCCTTGAAAACTGACTGGGAATTAACAACATCCATTTATTAGGGTTTTACATAGAATAGCTCTGAAGTTTAATCCCAAACTGCTTGTGTGTTCTGTACTTAGATTTCATCAACCATGTTTCGAGCGTTAACTCCTCAAGCATTATAACAGCCTTAACATGGAGTCACAGATAGTCTCCTTGGGCACGCCAGTCTATCTTGCCATCCAGGCAAGCCTGCCTTTTGTGATAGAGATTCCCTTACACCAAAAATCACAATAGTCAGTGTACTCCCAGTCCCAAAGGGCCAATCACTTATCCCAGATCTATTGCACCTTAGGTTGGTCATCAAAGACAATACTTGTGGCCAATCATATAATAAACTACTAAAGATTTGTTAGCTTGGAAAAAGAAATGAGAATTATTCACAAGGTTAAATCAGGTAAACATACGGACACAAATGAGTTACACTCAAAGGTTTCTTAAAGTAATGTAAGCTGCTGCTATGTGCAAGTCCTATGTCCTTTGGGGCTAACCCAAACTAAAGCAGCTTGTGGGGATCCTTTCCTTATGTTTAAAAATATTGCCTTCTCCAAATTCTAAGTAGGGTAGTGATACGGATCCTTCTGATCAGGGATTTTTATTCTCTTCCTCCAGAATTCAAACTGCAATGGGACAAGGGTTTGTGCATGTCCCCTCTTCATGGTTTGGGATTGGGAAAACAATCAACAATGTCTTTTGTCTACCAATGTTCCGCAATGGTTTGACATTTGATAATGCTTCACTCCTGACTGAGGTGTTTCTCATTCCATAGCAAACACTTTTAGAATTACAAAGCAAACACAAATATTACCATATAACATGGAATACAGATATTGTACGTGAGATTAATGCATGCAGCGACTCACAAGCATTTCAAATCTGTTTTCAATGTTTCCAAACACGAAACATGTTCTTACAAATTTAAGATTTGTTTTAACAATGCTAACACACAGGTGAGCCAGACTGGTTTCCAGCTATGCATTTGTCAGTGTTCAGTGAGACCTAGATTGGTATGAGCTTGGCACCTAGTTTGTCAGCCTCACAGTAATGCTGTCAACAGGAATGCAGAAAAAATCCTGCACTTCAGCGAAGAGTTAAGATGAGGTGCAAAATGAAAAGGGAACATATAGCTATACAGAATATTGCTTGAGCATTCCCTCCCTCTCCCCCACCACATAATGACTAGGGTGACCAAATAGCAACTGTGAAAATTTGGGACAGAGTTGGGGGTAGTAGGTGTCTATACAAGAAAAAGCCCCGAATATTGGGACTGTCCCTATAAAAATCAAGACATCTGGTCACCCTAATAATGACCCAAAAGGCAAGTATCCCATGTAGGGCAGTGAAGGGGCACCTTACAGCCTCATACTCCTGTGTGGACATGTAGAATGAATTGAAATCTGACCCAAACTGATTTTCAGTGGTATGGCACTTTATTACAGACTAAAAACCACCTAAATAATTGTTAATTGTGTCTCTTGTAACAATGTGGTCACTGTAAAAGAAAACAGTACAATCCAGTGACACTGACTCTTGGGAAACCATCTGAATATACTTAAATTCTGGGGTTTCCTGGTCATCACTGGAGATGCTAGAGTTTCTAGTTAATTGAAAACAGAACTAGGTCAGAAATACCAAGAAGAGCAAGAAATTTCTGGGATGCATTCATACACTTAGGACTACATTCTGTGATCCACACCCCCATGGCTTAGATGGCAGTTAAGGAAGAGACGGTGAGGAGCACACAGTTGAAATCATTACAGTAACTCCAGATTTATACCTACATAAACAAGAGCATAATTTGGTCTTAAAAGCAGACTCAACACCTTCAGTAACCCAAAAATTACTGTCTTCTAAAAAGGCCTAGATCTCCAGCCCTAGATGCCATTTGTTTCCGGCAGTGGATCTCCAAATCACGAGAAACATTATTGTGTTATACATACAAGCGAATATAGTTGACATTTCATAATTCTATGCATACAACTAGCTATATTTCCTTGCAAACAGTCTGAACTCAGTTTGGTACATGTGAGTTAGTATTGATTTTTGAAGGCTAAGAGAACGTGGTGATTCACAGGTAGGAGGCTATCAGTTTTTTGTTAGAGGCCCATCCCAGCACACATCATGGCTGCCATCTCCAGTTCCAACGCTTTTTTGAGAATTGTCAAAGGGAAATTCTGCTGTCCTTCTGCCACACACACACACACACACACCACACACACACACTCCAAAATAGCAATTTAGCCCATAAACTAGAAGCAAGTGAGTTATTTTTAAAAATCATGAGGCTTTTTCAAGATAGAGACCAATGCAGACATACTGATTGAACATGGATGATGCTTATTGAACGCAGATGTCCTACAAACAGGGTTCAAAACCATTGCACTTGAAAATCATTTGCAGTCTGCTGTACTATATATCAGGTAAGCTAAGAGAAAAATTCTGCCAGTTCTCTCCTTTAGCCTCCCTTATAAATTAATGAACCAGTTATTCTAATTATAAAAGTTTTTCCAAAGAGGGGGCCATACTATACTATCAATTTTCTAGTAGAGCCGAGTGCATAGTCCTACCTATAAATCAATGGCATTACATGGCCCTTAATGAAACACAAAATTCTAACGTGTACAAATTTCTTGGAAACCATTTGCAATGACCTCACTGCATTTTTGGCACTAGAAAAAATAGCTCCATAATACTTTTCTATTTTGGTAGCTAGAAATAATTATAATGTACAGCAGATTAATTACTTCAGTCCTTAAAGACCTTGAAAAACCAGAGGCTTCATCCTTTTTGTCCTTGTATGGGTGCCTGCAGTCCCCATGTAGATTTTCTCTGGGGCCAATCTGGGACATAAATACTGTTATATGCAGGGAAAAACCACCTTTGTAATTGTGCATGAGCAGGTGCAAGGGACCAGATTCTGACTACAGGATACTTGAACTTTGGGTTGAGTTAAGTGAAAGTTCTTTCAGTCAAGTTAAGTGTCAAATTCATGTACTGCTCCAGCCATGATGTTATTCCAATATAATAAACAAAAAAAAAGACAATAATATATCCTATATCAGTGGCCTTCAATCTATGAGGCACACCCCCCAGGGTGTGTGGAGGAATGTTTGAGGGGCCATGGCCAGGCTCAGGCCTGCCCCCACTGGGGATGGAGCACCACCGGTGACCCAGCCCTGCTGTGCCCCGAGTTCTGCTCTGGACCTGGTCACAGCCTTGGCACACAGCCCCCTCCCCTTGGCCATGGTGCCCAGGACCCAGCCCCCTCCACCCCCCAGCTGCAGTGCTGGACCCACGCAGCCATGGCACCTGCCCCCAGTCTTGGCACCTAGTTCCTGGGGTCCCCAGAGTCCCTGGGGAAAGTCTTAGCCCCTGGCCTCAAACATAGCCACCTGACCATGGCCCCTCACCCAGCCCCAGTAGGGGGTGTGTGATGGGAGGGAGGCATGGACAAGGGAAGGCAGGTGCGGGAGTCAAAAGATTGAGGACCACTGTCCTATATAAATCCTAATTATACCACAATACACTTATCCCTTTCAAAGCACAAGGTACAGATGTAAGGGTGCATACATTTTATTTTAAAATTAAATAGCCATCTTGAACACCCTACCTCATGCCTTCAGCTGAGAGTGCAAGAGTCCAACAACATTCACATATTGAAAAGGAAAATGTATGCCTTCCTGCCACCGTGGAAAGATGGATTGGGTGTTCAGAGTCACTAAATTCTCTCAGTTGCCATATGTCAATGTAATTTAAAAGGCATTAAAGAGGAGAGATGTTCTGCAGGTTTGTAAGAAGAGAACAGAATTCTCTCCAATGGCCGCAACAAATGTGCTTATTTCAGAAAGTGCTTTATACGTTGTGTGTGTTCTGTGGAATGATACTGTTTGAGCCTACCACCTTGGAGAAATAGTTTGAGAACATTTCATCCTTACATAATGACTCCCTGAAGTGCATCGTCAACGTCAGATGGGGTCATCTAGGATTTGACTTTTCATTTTCCCATTGGGTATTCATGTGCATAACCTCTAGAAGCCCATAAAATGAAGTGTATACAACATGTTATTTACACCTTAACATATTCTTTCAGGTGTCCCTACTCCCAACATAGCAGCATCTCACTAAGTCACACTTCGCTAGAATTCAGATTATTAAATCTGCACAAATTAGTTGCCTTTGCCTTTGACCAAAAACATAATAGATGCTGCAGCAAGTTCTCACAATACTGTGATTTCATCATTTTTAGGAAGTATACTATAGCATACTATGAAACTGCTCTGGTTGGACTATTGTTTGTTAGCCTGATTCTGCAATAAGTCATGCAGGGTCAGACACATTCCTGTGCTCATATGATGCCCAAATGAAGTTAGTGGGGGTCCACAGGGGCCCAGCCCATGCAGCTCTCCATGCAGACTGAGGCCCATAACTCTGTTTGATTAATGAATTATTCCTGAACCCAAACTAGTAGGTTCCCCATCCCTACAAACATCTGTTTCCTGTAATGTGTTTGATAGTCTGGAGAGAGAATTTTAAGACTAGATGGTGAATAGTTTGCAAACAGTTTGCTGGTAATACTTTGAGTGCTCAGTGAAGTCACATGGGTTGGTCTGTCCGCTCTTATTGGAAGACTGTATTTATCATGCTTCAGTTCAACATGTTTCAAATACCACACTCCTGGTTCAACTTTCAGACTAAACTTTGTGCTAAGTTTATGAAGCTTGTGGGATGTCTGAGTGTTTTCATGAATACCCAGTGTCTGCTTTAATTTACACCAGTTTTCTTGTCAAGCCTAGGAGGTGGAAATACCAGAAGCTCAGCTGGCTCCTGTGCCCCACCTCACATTTCTTCCCTAAACCTGCTTCCCTTCCCAGGAAGCTAAAAGCCCAAACAGTTTCTGTGGAGGGTGAGTGAATTGAAGGAGCATGCTGCAATGGTGGAACTCCTCCCAGCTCTCTGATCCTTCAGTGCAGGTGTCTGAGAGCATGACCTTTTGTCCCAGTTGTGGATGAAGCCATCCTTTGAAATCTTGGAATTTCCTGTGGGACAGAGATTAAAAAACAATCTGCTCTAATCTAATCAGCAAGATGTGCTGAATCAAGGCCATCAACCTTCTGAAGACAAAGGAAGCAGTTTTGAAATAAGTGCATTGTTTAGCAGACAACCAATGCAGCTGTTTCAGCATCATGTTTAGGTTGTCTCCTTCTTGCCCTTTCTAGGAACCTGGTAGCAACATTCTGAAGCTACTTAATTTACACTGAATTCACTGCAACAACAAGTATCTTACAGGAATGACTCCAACACATCAGTACAAACATACAAAGAATGGTCATCTTAGTTTGTTGTAATACAAATGTGCACAATTATATCAAGATCCAACACAGGCAGAAATGAATGTAACTAGGTAATGTTCCCAAGACTGAGGAAAAAGATGATCTGATAACATTTAGTTTATAGCATTATTAAAAGAAACCGGAGGCCAAGAAAACCTTATTCTCATCCTCATCAAAAACAAACACTTTGCACATACCTTCCATCAGAGAATCTCAAACAATCATTAATTAATTAAGCTTCGTAACCCTGTGAGATAGTTGTAAGTAATATCGGGCTTGATTTACCTCACAGGTACCTCGCAGGTGCAGTGTGCTACTTCTATATTTATGAGGATGCTGTGACAGCAGAATCTGACCTCTGGGGAAAACAGCTTTAAACTCAAAGGAGCTCCACCAATGCAGTGCCTGAGGATTTGTCTACACAGTGAGTTACTGTGCATCAAGCCAGGGAGTGAATCATAATGCTCTAGCTTGCCACACATTAACTTGTCATGTAGGGAAGCCCTGAGAGATGCATGAGGTGATCTGACCATGCCCTGGCCCCAGCCGACTGATCTCTTTATGGATTCTTCTTCTAGATGGACTTGTTGACAGCCAAGGCCTGCAGAAGCCAGTGAAACCTGGGCAGTATTTCTCAGAATTTACTCAGTTTAAAAATGAGGAAAAAATTAAGGAATCTACCCAGGATTACAGAGGAAGGAAAACTACCCAGCCCTCTTGTTTTCCACTGAAGCGCCACAATAAGTCAACAAATTTTCAGATGTGGTTGGCATATAAGGGTGGGGAGCTCATTTGAAACTCTGGTCCTCAGTGTTACAATGAGGTGTGTTGAATGTGGAGTACTTGAGGGAGCGGGACCAAACAAAAAACCTTCTCCCAATAGTGGGCTTTGAGGACTTGAGAATTTTGCCCTTCAATTCTCATCACTGACTGTAAAGGGATGTGGATTTGATCCTTACTGAATTGTGAAATGCATGATCATTGCCTTTTGACACAAAGAGTCAACAACATTTAGAAACAGAAGAAAACAATGAAGAAAGTTGTGTATTATTTTCCTTAATGTTACTTAAATAATTCAGTCTTCTTGCGAAGATACTCTCTCCCTTATCTTTCAATAAACAGTGGCTTAGTAATGTTTGCCCAATGTCAAAACAAAGGCATAACACAGAAGTAATAACTAAATGGATTTAGCCCAAAGTCATTTGCTCTGTATCTTCCTCTGCTCCCATAGTGAACCAACTGGATTGCTCAGAACTTAAGGTTCAAATAAACCACTTTCCTAACATTAAAACCAGACATCTAATATCTGGTGGCAGGTTATTCTTACACCCTATAACTGAAATGTTCAGTGGTTTTGCCAACACAAAGGATGATAATTTTTATACTTCCTATCTGGCAGTTGTTTGCTTTGCTACCTGAGCCAGTTTCAGATGAATGCATGTGGGCTATGCTGGTTCATAGCGAAAACAGGCACTGCAGTTCTCCGCAAACCATCAACACCATGACAACCAGTCTTTCAAGTCTCACTTCCCGCTCAACTCTAGCTTAAAGGTAATGTTATAAAGAGCCATCACATGTAAGTGCCTTGTATCTTAGAAAACAATTCCATAAAATTGTTTTTTAAAAAATAAAGTAAAATAAATGAAGTAACCAGGATTTAGCGCCTCTTAAGAATTTATAATAGCATTCTCACATACTCCTGTCTCTCACATTCATGCATGTCTAGAAGTGAAAGATCAGCCTATTGTAAAATTTAAATGTGAAATTGGCGTTCACCTTGTCAGACATTACAAGGGAGAGGGGAGGATCCCACACCACTGTCTTTTTTTAAAAAAGCATTAAGGGTGTTGTTGCTATCCAGGAAAAAAAGTCAAGCATGCACTTTCATGAATCACCACAGTGATTGTATTGATACTCCAGTGTAATTAATAGACTCTTTACCTACTAAGGACGCTGGCCTTTTTTTTTTTTTTTTTAAGTGTGGTAATCCTGATATTGATTTCCAAGTAGGAATTTTATTCAAATTAATAAGATGCAAGCTTTAATACTTGTTTTGACAGCATTTGTTCATGGGAAGAGGGGGAGGGGTGGGTAAAATCAGATGACGAAATCTAAAGATCTACTTAATACACAAACATCTGCTAAAATGAAGAGGAAGGGCTGCAGTTTAAGGACTGATCATACTTTTCTTGAAGTCAGAGCCCACCTCCCATGGATTTCAGTGAGAGGAGGGGATCATGCCTAAAATCAACACTCAGCAGCCAACCCATGCACAGTGTGTGTGTGGTGGGGGGATGGAGGGAGAAGAAATTCAGTAACAGCAATCCAAGATGAATACGCCTCTAGAAGCGGACTTATTTCAGGAATGTACCCGGCTTTGCTGAAGCTAAGAGACAGCATAACCACTTGTCAGGGCAAACAGTAATCCCAGCAGTGAGAGACTCTGATTTGTGTTGAAAAAACAAAACGCCTTGAACTGTTTCAAGAGAACATTCCTTGAAAATTCTGTAAAGTCATGCTGTTCTATGGAACTAGCAGAATAAGGGACCTTTGCTGATCTTTTTTTAAAATAGCACCGTCTCCTACCTTCATTACTAGTGTTTTTTACATTTGCTGATACACCAATTACCTCTCATACAGCGCTAAATGGCTATAGCCATGGGGCTGGAAGAGGCTTTACGTGCTGCATGGTGGACTGGCTCCTGGTGATGTTTCCATTGGGATTTAGGTTGTGGAGGAGGGCAGCCACTTATCTGTACCACAGGAGAATCAACAGGGATAACAGGTTAACAGATGCCCTTTAGAAAGTCACAGGTAGAAAGAGGATTACCCCCATGTACATGGTGAGAAAGGTAGAACACAACTGATGCCTCCTTGATACCAGATACTGGGGACGTCCAGCTCATACTGTGCACGTACTGTGGACCATGGACAAGGCGGTCAAGGGAATAATTACCTCTCCATCTCAGTCCAAGAGTGACAGAGTCAGCATTTTGGTATTTCAGTTCACAGCCAGAAGGACCAAACCATTAGGTAATAAACTAATATTTCAGAACCTCAGGTTCCACACATGCATATATATTCATGGGTTGGGTTTATCACCCATCTTTAGAGCAGGCATAGCCAATATTATTTCTGTTTAAGGGCGTAGTATCCAATCCCACTAAGAACTGATCACGTTTTTCCTTTGCACAGTTGTAGGGTGAATATGCCTACCAGTAATTAGCACTATTACAAGTAAATGCCCATTTTAACTATGGTAATGATCTTTACAAGACTGAGCTAACAATTCAAACTTAACCACCCAATGGCCTCAATCATAATAAAATTTTAAAGATGAGGGATGCTACAAAGAAACATGTTAAAAAATTAAGTCATTCATGGAGATGTGTAGGAGACATAATGGTATTACCTTGGATGACATTAGCTTAAAAAATAGCACATCAGATAAATTGTTATCTGTTAATAAACCCACACAGAGTTAGATGAAGATTTTGCAACTTAAAAACTAATAAGTGGTACCGCATCTATCCGCTGGGAAGAGGGGGGTGAAATGTGGTGAAAAAAAACTTGCACCACAAATACATCTTTTAAAAAAATCATTTTATTAAGAGAGCAAGGAATATACCTTAGGCACAGATTTTTGGAAAGGCTCAGCCGTTTTGAGACTCGAAATCAGTGTCACAACAGGAGCTGAACTTCTGAAAAGCGTCCACCAGTCCAAGCCTACTCCCATTTCTGGGTGAAATTCAGCCCTGCATCAAGGACCAGCCCAAAGCCTAGGACCTGTTTAATCTCACTTGTGCTGGCCACCCGCAAAAGGTGGAATTTCTCACATGGTAAAAGATTTCACTAGGAATCGGACAGACCCTAGGCATAGAGTCCTGACTCTACAAAGGGACTAATGAATAGCGTTGCTGATAGGAGTTGCAACTCCTAAGTCCCAGGAACAACAGTGCTACCCACAAACCCTGGGCACCCTATATAATGAATGGGGAGAAAGATGCTCAACAATGTGATCCACAAAGCCAAGACCCTCGGAGGAGAGCCACTTACTCTAGTCAATGGGAGGGACCAAGAAAAGGGATGTGTGCTAAGCCACTCAACATCTAGGTCCAGGCTACAGAAATGTCTCTATCTCTGCTAGCTATCCACTAACCAGGGGAAGACAGGTATTCTTCCATGTAACTCATGCGGGCCCTAATCCAGCAGGTGTGCTCAGATGTTGCCTGACTCCACATAAGACAGCCGGGTGGGGGAAATGAGACGAGAAGGCCCTGCCTTATAACCTTTAGCCCAATGATTAGAGTACTCACCCAGGATCCCACTTCAAGTTCCCCCTCTGCCTGATGAGAAAGGATTTGAACAGGTATCTGTCACCTTTCAGGTGAATCCCTAACTGCTGGGCTATATAGAGTGATTTTAACTCTCTTTGGTCCAACTAATATTTAATTATTCAGCTATTTATTTTTGAGGATCCTATCTGCCCCTGGTTCATGGATTGCTCTGGACCTAAGGCAGAAGATAGGTGCCCAGACACCTACCATGAAGCAGTAGGGAACGTGTTTGGAGGCAGAAGCTGAGGTGTCTCAGGAACTTTTACTTCCAATACTTAAGCCTGGTCTATACTTATGCAAATCCGGCAGCAGGCGATGGGAGTTACGCAAGCTATGAGAGTAGCTTGTGTAACTTAGTCGACTTCCTAAAGTCTGCTCTGCACATTGTCTCCACGAAGCTGCGCTGACAGGAAATGCATTCCTATCGATGCAGTGTTACTCTTTTTTCAGAAGTGGTTTTAGTGAACCGACTTCCAGATCAAATGAGCAGGTGTTCACATCCGCTGAATTGATCCAGATAAATCAATTTGGCAAGGGCGAATTTGCTGCTGTCAGTGGAGACATAGCCTTAGGTGTTGAGTGAGTTTAGGCACCTATAGGGCTAGGTGACTGCTGAACCTGAGTTTTGTGGATTTCAGTGGTGTCTCAAAATGGGACTTAAGTAGCGTTGTGGATTCCCAGGGTTGCCAAGAGAAGTTTTAAAAGTAATTCTTCTTCTGCGTCTTTGTTTTTCAAAGTATTTTGCATAAGAAGTCCTCTTTTGTTTCACTACACCCCACCGGATCCCTGTTTTCTGTCTGTTTCCCTAATGGAACACAAGACTGAAAGGAAAGGTATATTTAATTAGTACACAGAGTATAGTGCCATCCTTACCCACGCAATAGTGCTTAGAAAAGGGCTCTCACTTCATTCAGCGCCCATTCCCAGTTAGTTCAATAGTTTGTGAAATATTTGTCAGTCTCTATTATATGCTTTGAACAAATAATACAGCACTCTGGGAGAAACATTTAACATGAATGGGGCAGAAAAAGCCTGCATAATAATTTCAAACAAACACTTTCCCAAGGAAAGGCTTTTAGAACTGGGGCCCATTTTCCTTTAGCTGTTTTCAAATGAAAACAGCAAGAGATCCTTCCTCCAGAAAAATATTCCTTTGTATGCATTTCATTAGCATGGTTAGGTAGCTTCAATTGAGCATCAAATGGTATCACTTACATTCATTTAGATATCTTCTGCCATAGGTCAAGAAGGTGGCTATATCTACAGATTACAGGTCTGGCTGAATCAGCACTGAAAAAATTCCACATCCAAATATGCAAAAATGTATGTTAAGGAGAGAGAAGAGGCTTTTCATTTTTTCTCTTTTTTGGTTAATTTTTATTTAAATTAAAGTCAGTAACTTATAAAGGTTAGAATCCACTGAAGTTTCAGCATTATTTCTTATTAATTCATTACAACAATTATAGCCAAATAAGTTACAATATGATTGCTCCAAAGAACTTACCTCTTGTATTTAAGTTCACAAAACAGGTTTTCCACACATTTAGTTAATTAATCAAAATTAATCTAACAAAGTTACAGTTTAAAAACAAATTTGACACCATTTCTAGTCTAGTTTGTAACAGTAGCTGTCACTTGAAGACAGTCCATCACATATTCCTTACCCAACAAGGGGAAAAAATGCCCCAACACAACCGTTTAGAGAATGTGATTGACTGCACAACAAATGCTAAATGTTCATAAAGGAAACCAATACTATGGCACACATACCATAAAATACTGAAATTCTTTACTGTACTCAGCATCTGGGTGGCTAAAACATTTAGTATTTTAGTTCTGACAGCATTTTTGACAAAAAAATAATTAAAAAGCATCATAAGCCCATGCCTACAAAATGATGCCATATTCAAAAGATTTAAGAATGATCTAAAGAGGCAGCTTTGGGTTTAGTGTCTAACAGTACCAAGAAAAGTGAAATTCCCATGAAGCAATGCTCTGTCACCATGGCAACCTTGCAAGGTAGCACAAAAGAGTTCATCTTTATGCAACACTGTTTTTACAAAGTCTATCATCCAAAATGTGACAGCATGTACTATCTTTTGGTCTGCTGTGACACTGCAATGCTAAGGAGTTATTAAATATAACCAATGTCTCACTTATTAACAGTCAAGCAAGTTACATCAGAAATGCAAATGTTGAAAATTAAAATGAAGGGTTTAATCAGTAAAGCTCACTAACCATAAATTACCACAAGGCAAGTAACAATAATGTTGCCTTTGCCCATACTGTGTTTTAAATATAATTAAGAAATATTAATGTTTATTCATATGCTTATTTTGAATAGCTATTACATGACCTTTAAAGCAAGCCTAATCAAGGTAATATGACCATGGCCACAGCAGAGCCTTTAGTAATAAATCCCTTTGGTCTGATAAAGCATAAAAACTGCACTAATAAATGATTATCTGAAAGTGCAGCTGGCCCAGAGGACTTCAGTAAGAAAGCTGGTACAATCAAGAGAATACATCATTAACAATTCTCAAGGCACCACCTGTACTAAATAAAATAGATTTTATTATGCTTAAAGCATGTACTAGGCAGTCTGTATCAAGTTGTCTGAGTTAAACTGATTCGTGTTCTTTTTCAAACAATGTCTAATTGTGAATGGCTTTGCCGATTGATCTCTTTTGGATCAATACATTGTTTTTTCCTCTCCCCTAAACTCCCCCCAACACACACACACAGAAAAAAAAATGTTAGAGGGAGATGCTGAAACATTGAAGGGTTTTTTTTGGGACTACAATACTCTGTTATAAGAAAAAATATGCCTTTAAGGTATCAGAACATACAGGTTATTGACTTAATGTGGAAGTCATTCCAACCATGGACATTTTCACAATTGACTGATATGTACACATGACAAGTACAATTCCTTTATGTTGGGTAGTTAAGGCTTTGATCCTGCAATTGGATCCAAGCCAGTGGACCCTATGTCTGTGACAAGTCCCAGTGAATTTAATGGGGGTCCATGTGCATGGTTCTGATAACATCAAGACCAGGTCTGGATTACACTGGAATGAAAAGTCAGACACAACAAAATTTACACTTCAGTTTAAGGAGATATTTATTCTCCAAAAAACCCTGGCACAAGCTCAGAGTTGGAACAGTGACCATAAGATATTCGTATCCCCACAGCTTGTTTTTGTGTTACCCTCAACAGCAGTGAAAGGGTATTGTACTCTGTCAGAGAGCTAGTTGATCACATGGGGTAGCTGCCCTTTGCTTTCCTTACCACCGAGCTTTTTGCCTGCTGGGTTATGCTTTCATCTTAAAAAACAAAAAAATCAAGAGCCTTTTTCTGAAATGGAAAACTGGAAGGACATGCTTTTGTGAAGAATGACACAAATATAAAATACAACAGTATGCATACGTAGAACTCCTATTGATATTAATTAACAGCCACTTGGGTATTTGGAAGAGAATAACAAGGGCATGATTATTGGAAGAACAGATATTCCTTCTCCCCCACCCCCAGTTTCAGGGCACAGTGGTGTGTTCTCCCCACTGCATCACAACTTCAAGCCTGGTGGTGAAGAAGTTGGAGCAGAGGGGGAAGACAGGCTGCCCCCAGTGCTAGTAGTGTTGTGGGGTGCAACAGCATCCCTGCTTCCTAACAGCTGATTAGTAGAGATCAGAGCTCAACTCAGCAGTTGAAAGGAAGAGGCAAGCACCAGAAGCAAGCCATAAGGAGAGAAAGATCAGATTTACTCATACTGGCTGTACACACAGAAAAAGGGAGGAAGTGAGGGTTCCCTGCCAGATCTCTCACAGTGGTGGTGGGGAGAAAAAGTTGGTACTGCTTGATATGCGACAGACACTCTTATTAGGGAGACTAGAGCCAAAGGAGGGGGAGAAACACAGAACACTATCCACACACGCACACACACAGGATATGTCTACATTTGACTTGTTAGTGAACGTGCTTCTAAATCAAGAGTATAAATTCTAGTGCAGACAAGACAAGTTTGTTGCTAGTGCTAATAGGACTAGCAACAAATTTATGTCTTGAACCAACATTTGTATAGTGTTAGCACTAAAATGTATAGTCATGTTGGTTAATTTGTTAAAATAAGACAACATAATTCAAGAGTTGATTAGCCCCTAAATGCAGACACACATGCTTTTATGACATATCCAGGACACAGTGTTACTGGGGGGGCTTTCAGGAAAAAGAGAAACCATGATCACCTGTGGAAATTCCACCTTGCAAACCCCAACTTTTAGTTCAAAATTACCCCGGGGGGGAGGGGAGGGGAATTGAGTCAGTGGGAACCAGATTTCCAGCCATAGCCCTTTGCACTTTTCTGGTAGCACACAATTTAACCAAGATGCCTGAGCTTTCTCCCAACATGGAAGAAATCCCCATATGGCATAAAACTGGCATAGTAACTCTATGCTATCACCTCAAAAGCCCCCCATAAAGGGGGATGACCACGAAGAAAAGCACAGCTAGAGAAGCACAGTCTCTCATTAATCCAACTGCCAGAATGGGCCCTTAGGACCAAGAGGAATTGGGGTATAATTTGGAACAGCTGTGAGACTGAACTAAATTTCACTGGGGATAGCACTGGTTCCCAGGTGGCCTTAGACTTAATGGAGCTGTAAAAGATGGCATAAAACCACCTTTGTCATCCCCTCCTGTCCTGCATCATGAGGTTCACACACCCCTCATTTTCACATGCAAAGAAGAACAAGAGGTAGCCAAGAGGTAGCTAGGACTCCAGTTACTAACCTGAGCATGAAAGAACCCTTAATTCATGCCAAGTAGTAGTTGTATGGGTTAAATGGAAGGGTGAGCATTTTTGGAGGAAGTCCCATTGTAACTATGGCTGGATGTTTGGCCACCAGTGAAAACCAGTACAATTGTAAAGGAATAAGAATGCTCAGAGTACTAACTGAGGCTTATGCTAGAATTCTTGAGAAAAAAACCTCTGCAACGTTGTAGCTCATAACTGCTAAACATAAAACAAACAGCTGTGTAAGACCCTGAAAATGGTCACACACCAGTCTAGACAACAGTGCTGAGACACTGCAATGATTGCCTAAAATAGACTAGACAAAATCTAAAGGGACATTACAGCACTAGGCTTGTGTTAATAGAAGAGCCACTAAGGCAATTTCAAATGGATCTATAACTCAGAATTAACTAAATCAAGCAAGCAGAGTGACGATGCCCACTACAGCATGCATACCAGTATTTTTTATCTCTACCCTTGCAAAGCCTCGTAATAAGTATGGGTCACAGTATTTCTAATATTAAACAGAGCAAATGGTATCCTTATTGCACCAAAATACCATACCCAGGCATTTCTGAATGTCATCCTATTTTCATTTTACACTAATTGCACTTGTACTTTCAGCTCGAAGGAGATGCTCCACAATGGGAATTGATTCACTAAGCTCACTGCTACTGAATACAGCATTTAGTCTTTGAAGAGGAGAATGCATTTCATTTCCACATGATATCATTCTCAGTAATACATTGTACTTATTTTCCTAGATTACTGAAGTGCACGCTATATGATTTTTTTTAAAAAAGAGAGAGAGAGACTAAGAACTGATTTGTAAATACTTTGAACAGATAAAGGTATGAAAAAACGCTACTTTGAAGATTGCAAGTGTCACAGTTTGCAGAGTTCAGCAGTAATCCATGCTACAGGAAGGAAACAAGGCCCTAGAATAGATATTTAAGACAATGTAGGACACTAGTTCTAGAGGCGGATTAGTATCTTAAACTCAGATTACTTGCCAAGTTTTGTAAAACCACTGACAGATGGGTGAGCAGGTTTGTTAGTGGGAGGAAGACTCCTTTATCCTCCTCCTCACTTTTCTTTTGTTGACAGAGTCTTTTGCCCATTGGGCCCACCCCAGTAACCTCTCTTTGGGCTAAGAAACCACTTAGAACAGAAGGGGACCAACCATTTGTGGGATGCCAAGGCAGGCACTAAGCATGCTTACTACTAGTCCTCAGTAATCTGTTAGGTTGAGATCTGCCATTTCTACCCATGAAGTTTTACACAGTAACTCTGGAACAGGAATTTTTCCCTCTGAAGAGAAAACCATTTTGGTAGCTGTGAAATGATCATGGAGTCTTCGGCACAACTGATTCAATGGCTTCTCTGGGCTGAATAGCATCCAGTAGAACCAAGAGCCAGAAGTACCCCTTATAATAGGGCAAGTGCTGCCAGATGCATTTAGTAATATTCAGTTAATCAGGAACATATTTTATCTATAAAAAAAATGGAGGAAATCATAGGAAATTATTCTGCCATTTATCCACTGGAAACATGCATGTATTTCGAAAGGGAGCTCACTGCACAACCTGAAGGCAATATACTATTGTGAGTTGTGACTAACATCATCTAAACTGTTGTGATCTCCACTCCTCATTTAAGATAGCTGTGACAGACAGCTAAGTGGCCCCATCTAAAACAGAGGGGTATGCATGCCTGCCCAGTAATCCGGACGTTGTGGATGGTGGGCTCCACAGGGTATTATTTCTCAGCAGGGGTATGAGTGAAAGACAGACATAGCACAAGCAGAAGGTCCACAGAGAAAGAGAAAGAAAACCAGACACACACAGAGCCTGGACAAGCTGCTGACAGAGTGCTATGAGCAAGAAACCTGTCTGCTTTGTTGTTTTGTCTTTTATCGAGCGAAATAAGACTTTGAACGTTCTTTGAAAATAAAAGATTGCATCAAAGATCCTGATTCCCTTATCAATTTCACCTCCCAACTGGAACAACCAGTAGGTCCCCAAATTTTGACTAGCCATTCCAGTCCAAAGGAGTAACAGTACAATAAGCTTTCTTACATAGCAAACCACCTCAAACACCAGCATCTTATTAGATATGTCCATTTTCCTTTAAAAAGAAAACAAAAAAGCCTCTTTTCTGAGAGTGATCTCTTATGAGAGATTTCAAAGACTAATGAAAAGCTTAGTGAGCATTTTTCTCTCTTCATTTCATGATCCAAGGTCTTGCCCAAGACACAAATGGCTCCCAAAACAGATGTGTATATGCAGTGCAGCAAAAGCAGTGTTAATATTTGGCTGTATTCCAGATGGCAGTGGCACCTTATGTGTTGTCATTCTCTAACCCTTCATCCTCTGTCCCATGCAGATTATTCCTATCCAGAACAGGAAGAACCTCTCTGAGGATGGAGCTATGAATCCCATTGCTGGATTAGATGAGAGTATATAACTCATGTCCCCAACTTTTGGAGCCCATTTCAGAATGGCCATTTGCAGCTCAGTGCACAGAGGGCCTAAAGAGAAGTCCTGGCAATATTTTGGAGGGGGCCAGGTAGTGGTTTTTCTTTTGTTCTTTTCACTTGGTTATTTGAAGCAAGGATAATGGGCAACATCCTCCACCCTGTATGCTGGGTAGAAGGGCTGAAGCAGAGTGACAGGGCTCTAAAAGTTCTGTATGTGTCTCTGGGAAGAGGTTTCCCTTGGTGCAGACACAGCAGAAGACAGCCATAAAGATGTTTTCCAAGACTCTCTTGCCAGCTCTGATAAGAGAGGCAAGTGTTGTGTGCCAGGAGGCAGGAACACAGCACTGAAGCCCAAGGGGACCCCAGAGAGGCTACTGTAACAACCTCCCAGGCATGTATAAATTACTCTAGGCTTTGCTCCAAACCCAGAGCAGCCCAAGATTGGAAGCATGCAAATGTACTTCAATGCTACCTTAGCCATGCCTCCTCTCTTCTCACATACACTTCTCTAGGGCTGCAAGTACTGAATCTCACCCTATTAGTTTCCATTTAAAACCAGGTACCACCATATTATTTAGAAAAATACGTAAACCATCTCCTCTACTAAGTGCAAGTTATTCAGATCAAGAGCAACACATTTTAATTCTTACTCAGCAACTTGAGCTAGAATGGTGCTTAAGGGTGTTCTTAACATAATTCTGCTTTTACTTACATAATAAACTGATGCTGTGCTTGACGGTGCACTCCATTAGCTTTTGGGGAAGTGTGATTGATAACCAACTCAATTCTCAGCTGTTTTTGAACAACTTTGTCTTAACATATTCCAATTACAGAAACAATCTCAATATTGCCCAAATTAAAATATGTATTCAAAATAACAGAGCACTATTCTGTCATCTGTATGGTAATTTGGGTATGATAATTAAACAAATTACTATTGGCATAGTATCTTGGATTAAGAAATGATTTCTAGTGCCTGTTGAATCTAATAACTCTGTTCATTATATGGCATTTACTGTTATCCCCTACCAGATATTTGTTTGTGTTTCAAAATAATGTTGATAATTATTCATGTGGGACCGGACTCTGGCACTTCTGCTGCAGTAAAACTAGAGAAAGAAGTAAAATTTATCCAGAATCGTTATATAGTAAGTTATTCACTCACATAGTAAAATAAATTTAAAAAGAAAGCATTCCTTAAAAAACCAAATGCAATCCTGACACCACTGTAGTCAATAGTAGTTTTCCCAGTGGCTTCTGTTAGGCCAGGATTTCTCACTCACAGTCACACTCACACTCTTTAACCACCACCAAAGAGTAATAACAGCCACAATATTGATTTAAATTAGAGATAGGACTGAGCCACAAAGCACAGAACCAAATCTCAGTTTCCTCTGAGTTTGTCAGTATTGGATTGAACATTTCAGTTACTATAGGGATAGGCTGGCTGGGGTCACAAAGCTTGGACCTTAGCACTTTTTCATCCATGGATGCGAAGTACATTCAAATGATCATTAGTACAATATCGAACCTTGATGGGTCCAGTAAAAAGCCCAAAGACAATGAGAATAGTTTTTTAAATACAAAGTTAATGATTGAAAACTATTCTAAAGTATCTGGATTATTGCATTAACTCAACTAAACAGCATATACCTATTTACTGTAAATACATGTCCTAAAGTTGCTGTTTTGCTCTATTGGCATCTCTACATTTCAATGAGATATTTTGACCTAGAGCAGGTTCTTGAGCTAGAAATACTCCTCTAGCAATAATTGATTGTGTCAGGGTAAATATTAGTAATTTATTGAAGACTACTTTTCTCCCTCAGTAGGAAAAAATAGCAGTGGACAGAGAAGGTGCTATAATGTAACTATAATAAAGCAAAGGCTATGCCATATTACACTGCTGCAAGAAAAAGGAAAGTGACAAGCCTAAATCAATAGTAATTTTAGCAATATTGATGGCACTCTTTATAATTACCACTGACCACAAAGCAGAGCTGTCATATCAGCTGCAAATGCCACAGCTGACAGAGTTCTAGTCACTAATGTGGTTTGTGTGAAGGAGACTGGGCATTACTCTGTTCTCACTACAAATAGTTTAATACAAATAAAATGGGTTTGGTCTGATATATAAGCCAACTGGCTATTAACTGACATGTCTGGTTTCAGGGAAGGAGATCTGTTACAAATTTATAGCCAATGGCTCTTTTAAAAAAAGAAAACAACCCACCACAGTTCCCCTTCCACTGGGGTTACACCAACTGCATTGTTATAATTCGCAAGAGACTGGAAAAATATTTCCTTTTCCACTGTATAGATATTGGACTTTATGTAGGTGATACTTTGCAACAAGGCACCTAAACATGCCATTCACTTTCATTTCAAGGGGAAAGAAGTCCAAATATTAATTTTACTTTGTGCGCACAAAGTCTCATTTTTTTTTCAAAAAAAGTTCATTACTTCATTAATATAGCTTGTGAAATTTTTTTTTTTTTTTTTGCAAAAAAACAGTTTAATTTCTGGACAAAGTTTTTCAGACAGTGATATTCATTAAACGCAATAGTCATTAACAGGGGTTTTTAATAAATCTATTCACTCATTTCAAGATGGTCTTATAACAGAAACCCACATTTTTCAATTAGCTAAGAGTCAAGTTTGAGTCATGCAGTTATCTAGTATAGCCTCAGACCTCATTCTATTGTGTGCTATTGCTCACATAGCAATGAGTTTTATATATACACACCACTCTAAAGTGCTTTGTATAGCACCTAACCCACCTCACTTAAAGTGCCAATGAAAGACACCCGTTGTTTTAAATGGGAAGCAGATTGGGCCCAAAGAGGTTTTTATATAAAGGCTCAAATTGCTGGAAGGCTGAAAGTGATTTTATGCCCCACATTCTCCCAAAACAGATAGAAATTTCCAATGTTTTTTGAACTTGTTTCAAACAGTAACAGTAAATTAGAATACAAACTTCTACCTCACTGATCCTACTATAAATAAAAGAAAATAAAATAAAAAAGCACTATTCAATATTTAAATCATTGCACATAGACCCATAAATAACTAGCGTTTTATTAGGAATTCCAAAAAAGAAACAAAACATTTAGTTCCACACAAAATGAAATGTTTAGTTTCAATTTTGTCCTCTTTTAGAGGTTTGCTTTTTTTTAATTGTAGAAATTTCAAAACAAAATATGGCTTCAAACTTAAAAATAAACCTAAACATTTCATTCAGAAAAAGGGCAAAACACTCTGTTTTGACATTTTTGGAATTTTAGGGTCCTCCCTAACACCAACAATTTGGCACAACCAAAACAAATTCATAGAATGTTTTTCAGCAAAAAGTCCAGCGTTCATCTATAATATTTGATAATGCATTCTGTATTACACTGTCCTTGGCTCCTCTAGCATTACAAAAGCTCTACTCTGACTGTACACCATCATGTCTTCCAGATCCTTTGGGTTGCCAGATGCAAGTTCAGTCCGTGGCATAAATCAGAGCAGCCAAAAAAGCATTTTACTAGCCAGCATAAACTAATAATGTCCCTGAAGGGATCCTTATACCATTTAAAAAAATAAAAACAAAAACACCTCACCATGGGTTCCCTCTATACCATAGGCACACCTCCTGTGCCTGGGATCTTTCATTCACAAAGTGTCAAGATGAACACAGCGTATTCTGAACACTTTCTACTTCATTAAATCCTGTGGACCGCTCTGTGCATGTGGGCAGAAATTAAATTTGTTAAGTGCTACAGGACTCTCCTTTCTGCTGTATACAGACTAACAAGGCTACCCCTCTGGAACTTTTCATGTGGGCTAAATTGCTTTCAGCTTAACTTCTCATGTTTTCTGTTCCACTGGTATCCCATTTATAACAGTCCTTCAATGGAATCTGAGTGCTCCAAGTCCAGTTCCACTGATCACGATAAAGAGGAGAGAACCAAGAGCTATGGCATAGAAAAGAAATCTATTCTGGTTCTATACCAGTCAAAAATTCCTCAGGCCATGTAAATACTCAGCTAGCTTTCAGGCTAACTTTATAGCTCCGTTGTGCCAGAGCAGTGTAAAGGGTTCAGATCCTGGCTTGGGACTTTGCCCAATATTTATAAATTAACAAAACATCAATAAAGTGTTATTTTTAAGTGTCACTTTTTGTTTGTTTTTTAAATCTTAATGAGCAAGTGAAGCCAGGTAACCTAGACCAGAACAGTGATTTACAACTTCATGCTCTTCTTATCACAGAAGTGTTTATTTTCTAAGCTCCTTGAAATAAAGAACCTTTATACTGATTTGCCTTCCAAGGGAAATGTCTTTTTAAAAAAAAAAAAAAAAGCAGCTCAGAGTTTAAGAAATGTTATGTGTGTATTCTCTCTCTACAGCTATAATTCAGTTTGAAATTATCACTTAAAATTACCCTTATTTGCTAAAAAGCTGACAAGCTGCTTGCATTAAACACACACCACCTTCCAGGAGGTGTTGTTTATCATGCCAGAAGACATGTATCCCATTTAAAACTAGGGCCTGGGGCTAGCGTGCGGGGTACAAACCTGATAGAAACCCATGGGTACTGGCTGCCACTGCTGCTCCCTGTGCTACATTACTATTTTTAGTGTGCTAGCTCACATGAGAGCTAGTGCAAGTATGTCTACAGGAGCTGGAAATCACAACCCTACCTCTTAGTGTAGATGTAGCCTAAGGGGAGTTTACTGATAAGTTCAAAGCACAGGCAACACTCATTCTACAATACAGCCACAGAGTAGTTACCCTGGAGTTAAAAAAAAAGAGATATGACAAATTCAGATTTATTTTTGTCTCAGACAATAAGTTGCAGATTTTTACATGTCTATCTTCATCCCCGTGCCTGTTTTTAGATATTCCCCCCCCGCTCACATTCAGGTCTATAAAATGCACCAGTGTGGCCAGGATTTTAAGTGTCTATGCACCTTATCCAGCCTGCCCACTATGGCCTTACAGAAAAAACAACTTTTCCTTCATATAGATCACTGTTACATAGCACATAATTAAGGGGACAGTAAATTTAGGTATTTATGCATTTAATTCTGCCCGAATTTTCTGTGCTTGTTGTAATGTGACTGATTAGGTTCCAGAAAGTCACAGACCTGAAAACCATCTTCAAGATCAGACCTACAGCCCTAACCTCCTTATTTGCTGTTGTTACATAACTAAGAAATTCTGTTTCATTTATCTCCATTTGAATAGGTTAAAAATGAATATACGATGTGATGCTCAGTAAACTTGCTGGTGAAAATAGAGGGAAGACTTGAACTTGAACTGATGCCAGTGGCTTAAGGAATCAATTCAAGCTGCTTTTGGCCAATTTATATTGGTTATTTTAAAGTCAGACTTAGCATGATTCCACAGATCAAGAACTATTTGCTTTGTGAATAAGTTCATACTACTGTCCTTTGGAACACAAGTGTCTGTCTCCCAGCTAGTGATTGTGAACAAGGGAACTTTAGCAACCAGCCAGCGGTCCAACTACTGCCAATTATTGGGATGGACTATCAATTATTCTGTTTGCTGCTTTTAGCCATTTTCAGGCCTTTGCAGGAACTTAGCATAACTAGACAAACCAGCAAGGGATAGACAGTGAACACGTGAACTGAACCTGGCTGTGCGCATGGTGTCTCTCTCTCTGAATATGCTGAGACAAATGTCTGTGAAAACAGGAAGTCTGGATATATTTTAGCATAGTAGGTATGGGGAAATTTAGGTATCAGACTAGCAGCCTACAACTGCTTGCTTAACAATATATATTTTTGTGACGTCTCTGTAACTCTTGCTTCTGCCCAGTGATTGATTTGCTTAAAGCACTTGGTTTTGACTTGTCTGTGTCAGCCACATAGCAGGTGGAGCTACCGCATTTCCTTTAGTTTATGTCCTGATTCTGAATCAGAGACTAAAAGTTACCAGGTCAAGGAACCCTGAGTAACAATTGGACACATTAGAGGAGGTGACTTGGAGGTGGGAGACTTGGTTTCGAGTCCCTGCTCCAAATCAAGTGCAGCAAGGATCAAACCTGGGTTTCCCCATCTGCCCTAACCACTGGGCTACTGGGTTTAATAGGACAGACGTATGCACATTCTGTTCATCCCAGCTCTCTTTTGGGCAGGGCCTGATCAGGTGGGCAGGCTGTATAATACCTACCAGGTTCGGCCCATGGATGAAATAAGTGGGTTTGTGAATCCTGCCAGGACTTAGGCATGAACAGGTCAGTGGCATCGGGACAGACTGCTTTGTGCATGCCTACCAGCAGAAACTTTGGCACCGAGGGAATTTAGGCATCTTAAGTGGCAAAAATGGTTCTGAAGATCTCAGAAGTGTCTAAATGGTGCACTTAGTCACCTAACTCCCACTGTGGATCAGGCCTTTCATCTTTTCTCTCTAATGGTGGAGGTTTCTGGTTTGGAACTAGTTGTCTTGGGTTCAATCCTTGTCAATGAACCCATAGAATCACATAAATAGAACTGGAAGGGATCTCATGAGATCATGTAATCCAGTCCCTGCACTTACAGCAGGACCAAGCATTATCTCGACTATCCCTGACAGGCGTTTGTCTAACTTGCTCTAAAAAATCTCAAACAATGGAGATTCCACAATCCCTCTAGGCAATTTATTCTATCAACAGGTTATGTAGACATTTCCACCTCACCCCCATTTTTATCTTCATCATCCTACTTCTGCTAGTCTGGATCTACTTAAAAGTCAGTGCCTGTGTGACTTGGCATTGTTGTTTTTACTGGTGGATGCTCCTCTCCACCGCCTCCTGCCGAGGCACCTGCCACCCACTGCTTGCTTCTTTCTGGCTCCTCCTGCCTTAAAGTTGAGCGATCGGGGTGGGGGGGGAGAAGGAGCAGAGAGGAGTGAGTGGTGGGTGGAAGTACCCTGGAGGAAGGGGTGGAGTGAGGGTGGGGCACTGGGGGGTAGGAAGAGACCAAGCAGGAGCATGGCTTCAGGATGAAGCGGGGGTAAAGTATGGGTGGGACCACAGTCAGAGAATCAATGGCCTCTCTGCTCCTCAGGATCTTCTGGCAGCAGCACTCCAAAGGTAGAAGGCCAGCATACGTCCAAAGGGAGGTGCACCACATCTGGCAATTTTTGCTCCATTTGGCTAAGCTTCTCCAAGCCTCTCATATGCACCAGCCATGCTATGACTCGTGGGTGCTGAGATCCCCCTTTTTTTTGTTTTCAGTGAGTGCTTGAGCCCTGGGGCAATGACGTACTTGGCACCTATGCCGAGACATTCCGCCAATCAGTCTGTCTCAAATGTATATAATAAATCACGCATACCCGCACCACAGATGTCTATCACTGAGTCAGCTTATTCTAGAAAGGTCCCTTGTGTGATGCACAAGCAAGAATAAAAATCATGCCTTCAGCTTAAGTAGTTAGGTAACACCTTTAGTGCTGTAACTTAAAATGCAGTAATAAGCAGGGGGGAAAAGCCTTCCTTTCTGCCAAAAAATATTGTCATGAATTTAAAATAAGTAATTTTTTTATCAAATCAATTATGAAAATTGACTATAAGAAAGGGTAGGAGTTTAAATGTCTTTGACAAAGTGTAGTGTTGTTGAACTCCTCCATACATCAAAAGTGACAGATGCATAACCAGACTTTTTTTTTTTCTTTTCCAAATAAAGAATCCAGTAGGTGAAGATAATATCAATGACTAAGATGGTTTTCATCCGTACTGACGTTTGGGTGAAGTTGTGTCCTGCAGTACACATTCTTTCCCCTCTTAGAGTGGAATAGGTTGTGAACTTTACAGGCTCTGTTCTGAAAATGTGACCCAAGAGAATTCAGGTATCCCATGAGAATGAAATTCACCCTGCAGTATGGAGACTGTCAAAGGGTCCTGATACAGCAGCTAAGTGGTTATAGAATGAACAAAGACTCTGAATAGCTGGGCCTTTCACCAGCTCTGCATAGTCCAGCACAAATAGTGATGAGGAGACTAGCTAGGGAAGAGGCAAAGTTATGGCCACCAAGTTCAAAGTTACACAGTCCTGTGCTGGCTCTGAGGTCCCATGAAGCCTTCCACCATAGCCCTTCTCTAATTTGGGGGGGGGGCCTACAACAATGCAAGAGTTTCAGCTTTTCAGTACATTTATATCTCTTTACCTTACCTTTAAAATGGAAAGTGATGCACACAGATCACAAGCATTGAAAGTCTGGCACCGAGCTTTTCTAACACTGATGTTCCTTTGCCATCACCCAGGCTAGCATTTGAGATCCAGACAAATAATGGCCATTGATCTCCTGATTTTTGAGAGACGAGGTTTTCTCTAGTCCTGACTCCACCACAAAATTTCCTATGTGGCTTATCCTCATTTAACAAGTGGGGAAAGAGATGCAGGGAGGAATTAACACTTCTTCCAGCAGTGGAAAGCTGCTTTAGAATCACAAAATATCACATTACTTGGAACTACTACTGTAAGCATTTCTCCCAGCAAAATACTGAAAAAAGAAATAAGTGAAATGGGCATTTATAAAATATAAAATCATCCTACCCGTTTGTCTGCCATTTAACTGTGTATCATATTTAAGGCTTTTCACTCAGTACACTTTCTAGATTGCAAAATCTTCCATTTCATGCAAGTGTGCATGGAGTGTTGTCTTTTTACTGTCTGGAGTCATGATTGTACCACAAGTACTAAAAAGATTGTTTTCCCTGGATGTGCACAATGAGTTTCCATTAACATCAACATGAGTTACATGTGTATGTGAAAAAATAGATAATTAAATTAAGTTTGCTCTGGGGTGTCTAGTTATATTCCAATGTTAGCAACTTCCATCACATTCAGAGAATGCATCCACATTTTGGTATAGTGACAATATTTGTTTGTGCCCAGACAGTTCAACACTGAAAATAAATCTCATCACACCCACAGAAAACTTCTACCATGGTTAAGGTTCAAGATGAAGCTACCTTTACCACAATACATTTCTGAATAAAGACACTCATACATCCATTGCTAGTATCTTAATTCTTGCAACCACAATTATTCAAGGGAATAAACCAGAGCTATTTTGCAAAATGTAGGTTGTAATTGTTTAACATTCATTATTCTCTATCTGTAGAGATGATGTGTGATTTTCATAGAAAGAACTCAAGACACGTTAAAAGAGAGGAAAGTTATTATCCACATTCTACAGATAGGGAATCTGAGGCACAGAGGACAAGCAACTTGCTTAAGATCACACAGCAATAGGTTAGTATTACAAAGTGAATACTATGCTTTTTTAAAGATGCCTGACTCGCTGTTAAATAATTAAAGAGATAATTTATTTAAAGGAATCCTTATGGAATGGGAAAAATGCAAGAAGTTGCTGGCTCTATTGAGGTCAGCGGGAAATCAATCTCCCATATTTCCCAGCATTTACCCTGTATCAGTAGTTAATTTAGCAAGTACCAAAGGAGGAACTTAAAAGCGACTTGTGAGATACTCTGTATCTCAGGGTAGCACCCTGGAACCCCACTATTCACCAGTTTTATGATTATGATATGTTTTGTACAGTACCTGCTTTGTGGGGTATCATTTGAAAAGTCTTGATCTGCTGAACATTTATATCCTGTTGGGGTGTATGTGCTATCAATGTATGTAAAGTTATGAAGTTTTGCTACGTGTGTGCTACTGAAATACATTATGAAGTTGGGAACACTCACATCCAGCCTTCCAGTTACAACAAAGGAGTAGCCATCACCACCCAGACAATGCTGATGGCCCTTTTATAGGGAATCCACTCTCCCAAGGGCCATCCCAGAGACTTCTCAGAAAGAAGGCACATAGGCAATAGAGACTGCCTAAACCCTACATCACAGAAAGGATCTAGCATCTAGAAGATGGTATAAAAGGAGAGACAGCGACATCATGACTTGGTCTCTGCCTCCCTCTCCTCCCTTCCCCTCCCAATACTTGGGAGCATATCAGGAGGACAAAGACTTTGAACTGGGGAAGGGGGTCCCAGACCAGAAAACAGAATTCCAGCCTGTGTACTGAGGAACTGTAAGCAGCTTGTACTCTCTGTCAGGGTGAGACATTGCTTGATTCAAATCCTGCTTAGTTTGTAGAATTTAGAGTGTTCTTCAGTAGCCAACTTTGATGTCTGTGCCTGCTACTTATAACAACAACTAAAGATCTATTTTTCCATCATTAATAAACCTGTTTTATATTTTCCAGCATGTTTTGGTTGGAGTGTTTGGGAAACCTCATCTCAGTTTACAAAGACTAGTGTGTGTGTCCACTTCACATTGAGGGAGTGGCAAACTATTTAATGAATTTGCACTTCCCAGAGGAGCCTTGAGCAGTGCAACACAATACAGTCCTGGGGTGTAGGGCTGGAGCTGGGGGGAACTGGCTGGAGCTTAGCTATTGTTGGCTCATGAGTGGCTGGGAGATCATTCACGTAATTCAGTTGGGTGTGTCCCTACTTGTGGATGTCTGCATAAATGCAGTGCCTCTCAGCTGCCTGTCAGATTAAATTGGGACCTTTTTACAGTGCTTGAGAACAGATTCACATCAGTTTTTCATCCATCTAAGGTTGATGAACAAAGCTCCACAATGCATTTTTCTCTTTGTGTGTATGCAGTGCTGTTGTAGCTGTGTTGGTCCCAGGATATTAAAGAGACAAGTTGTTGAGGGAATAGCTTTTACTGAACCAACTTCTGTTGGTGAGAGAGACAAGCTTACACAAAAGGACTAAACTTAGGACATGTCTACCCACAGCTGCAGTGTGTGTGGTAAAGATGCTCTATGCCCCCAAGAGAAAGCTATCCCATTAGCATAAAAACCCCCCACTGCCATGAATGGTATAAACTGTGTCAGCAGAAGGGTTTCTCCCACCAACAAAGCACTATCCACACTAGTACTTACATTGGAATAATTTATGTCACTCAGGAACAATCCTGAGCAACATAAGTTTTGCCCACATAGGCGATGGTGTAGACATAGCCTTAAAAGCTTCGCTCTCTCTCTCTCTCAAAAAAAAAGGTTGGTTCCATTAAAGATATTATCTTACCCACCTTTTGGCTCTATTTGAGTGTATGTTTTTTCACAAGCACTTTTTAAAAACAACAGTTTAGAGGAAGCTCATCCCACTACCATTTGCCAAAATTCCCCTCCCATGGTAGATTTGTTTTAGGGGTGCTACAAGTCTTTAAAGCAGTCTGTAAAGCAGTTTGCTAAATAAGCATAAATTATTATTATTAGAAAGAATTCACTGTGTACTTCAGCAAACAGGAACAACAGAAGATGACGCAGCATTTTTCAGAGAAAGAACATATAAGCTTACCTTCCCCTCTTTTATAAATGTTAGCTAGGCATTTTACTTTACAGCCTCATCCACACAAGACACAAACCCCTTATTCATTCCCTTCATCATATGAAAGCTAAGCACCTGCCCTGTATTCCCATAGTTTAGTGGATGTGCAAGTCAATTAACATCTAATTTAGCTGCACACCTGCAGTAGCTTTATTTTCAGACCACTGCACAGAAACTAGTCATCCAGTCCATTATTTTCTTAGTAAAAATCTTGGATAGATTCTGCAGAAAATGCAAATGCGGATACGAATAGTAAACCAATGCTACCCTTGAGAAAAATTAACGATGAAACTTACCTAATAACAGTGTTCAAAATCTCTGACTTTTCCCTTTGTACTCTGTGTTCCTTCCCGCTAACATGTTAGCTAACCATTATGTTTTAATTTTTTCCTAATGACTACTTAGGCCACATTTCTACACTAAAATCCATGCAGGAAGACCCTTGATCTGCCCATGCAGAACTCCTTAAAGTAATGAAGCTTTAGCTGTTTTCACTACAGGAATACAACTCTGGAAAATTGAGAAACAGATGTCTTAATATATGCACAAGTGTGTGTGCATCATCAAATCACTACCACACCCTGCCATTATTGCTACTCTTGTTAGTATCATTAACAAAGAGGCTAAGGACTGAATAGCTATTGAGAACCACTCCCAAAAGTACAGAATGCTCATGTTTCATATGCTAATCACTCAGTATGACGATGTACATTCTACAAGCAGAAATATTTTATAGCTTGGAAAAGTGGGGAATCATTTTCTAGAAGGAAAGGCTCTGACAAAGCAGGAGACAGTATAACAAGGGGTATTTTGTTTATTTTTATTAGGCACAAAACTGTTCAGATTACTAAAAACTCATGTGAAATCTACAGAATGTTCTACTACTGGAGAGGGTTTTTTTTGGTTTTTGCTGTCAGAGTATTTCAGTCTTCAAATCATATAGAACCCCTGCAGTGACACTTTAAAATGCACAATTGGCAAGTTGTCTATTGAATTGCTGACCCAGGTAGTAAATCCAGGCAAATATGCTCTAGTTGAGGTTTCTATTTTGAAGCAAGGTGTGGTGGTTTTAGTTACACATTTTAGAATAAATAGGAAACATTATTTGCTTGACAGAAATAATAGTAAGCACGATAATCTCCTGTGTGCTAGTGGATACAGGTTTTCTTGGGCAGAACTTCCATAGATTTTGGTGAGTCCTGGGCAAGGAGAGCTTATAGAATCTAGCCAGCAATTTTCCTAAGATATCTGCAAACTTAGCAGTTTTACTAAGTTTACTAAGCAGTTAAACTTAGCAAATTTAGCAATAAGCTCCAAGCAGGTGACCCTTTTGCCTGCTCAGAGCCCTTCTGACTCAATTAGAGCACCATATAGGCACTGGTATCTGTTCAAGCAGAGCTCATTAAAGCTCTAACCCCCAATCGTTTGCACTCTCTATTGCTTTGCTCTTTGGGCAGTCCTTTACACCTGTGCAAAGATAGTGTAAAATGCTACCCAATAAAGATGGCAGCATTTCACACCCATGTTGCACAGGCAAGGCAGTGGGGAACCACAGCCATAGTTTCTGCAGCTTTTTAATACTTCCTCTCAGCAAGGAGCAAGAATAAGCTGTTTTCTCTGAGTGTACGATGATCCGTAGCAGTCTCTATCTTCATTCCCAGAATAGTTTAATAATGAAGTAGAGTGCTAACTAGCAAAACTGAAAGATTAAATGAAGAACATATACTCCAAATTCACTCTAACGAACAGCTTTAACTCATAGAGTTTTTAATGGATCCTAACCCAGTGGAAAAAGTCAGTGTAGCATACAAGAGCTCCAGCATGTCCTTTTCCCACCTTGTAGATGAGGGTGGAGGTAACAGGTGCAAGGCCTGGTAGCAATACAGATACATTAACAGGGAGTTCGCCTGGCAGAATTGTCTGTTGGGCAGTAGCAGCTGAATTATGGTGCCTTTATGCCACCTGAATGGTGCAAAAAGTTTGTAACTGGACCATATGGCCCATATGACAAAGCACTTTGTCTATCTCAGGGCCCATTTCAGAAATTGGGTGCAATTGTATTTCCTTCCACCAATGACAAAAAGGGGGACCACACTGTGGAAAGTTGGAGGTAAAGTTTATAGGTTAATATCTTACTCCTATTTTTTAACCTTAGTTGAGATGATTCCCACCCCCCAAAGCCCCACTTCAACTCTCTTTCCTGAGGGCAGTGCCCTTTGTCTGACTGAAAAGAGGGCTGTCTTCAGGGTATGACATAGATACTCTCTCCATCTCAGGTTCTGGTTTTTCTCTTTCATTCTTGTCACTAATCTCTTCTCCCTCTCTCTTTCCATTCTCCTTTCTATTCCACTCCTATCATTCTCCCCTCCAAAGACTCTTTGCCACACTCCACACATAGGCAATGCTCTTTCCAAACACTACCAGTACTAACTGCTAAAAATCTAAGGGTATGTCTACACTGCAGAAAAAAACATGCAGCTCACCCAGTACCAGTTGACCAAGTGCACAGCTCGGGCTGTGGGGCTGTTTAATTACAGTGTAAACGCTCAGGCTGAAGCCTGGGCTCTAGGACCCTGCACACCCAAGTTGGAACATCTACACCACAATTAAAGAGCACTGAGAGCCTGAGTCAGCTGTGATTGTCTAATTCCAGTGTAGACATACCCTAAGTGAATAAAAAGCAGTTTTGCTGAGGACAAGGCCTCCCTCGCAGACAGACAGATAGACCGACCCACCATTCAGTCACCTCACAACCTAACCCCCCACCCAACTCTCCAAGTGCTCAATTGACTCACAGTCATTCAGGCCCTCATTCACCACCAACACACCGGTGCTGAGTGGAAGAGATTTCCTGCTGGAAAAGGGTGCCAGGTAGTCCACAGGGTGGGAATTACTGTACAGAGTAAAAATGTATGTTAAAGGTTCAATTCCGTGCTCTGAAATAAGCCTAGAAAACATTAACGAATTTCACAAAAATTCCTCTGAGGTAGAGGAGTCTCACTATGTTATCTTCATTTTACACATGGAGGAACTGAAGGTTAGATCCACAAAAGGATTTAGTTGTCTAAGCACTTTCAGTGGTTAAGGCCAACATTTAGACACCACTGAGGTCCTCAAAATCTCTGCTCAGATGCTGCCTAACCCTGGAGGTGCCTGAACTCCCTAGGCATCTGAATTTCAATAATTAAAGACTTTTAGGATTCTAAGTTTCTCTCAGTGAGTATGTGCAGACCCAATTCATTCTGGGTACCTACCTCTAAGCCCTAGTAGGCTCCTCAACTCGCTGCTAATGTACAACAGACTATTCTGTGAGAGGGGAATTCCCTGGCAGCAGTCTTTTCACCTCCACCCAGCCTATCTCGCCTACTTCCAGCCTGAATCAGTAGGCATACTCTGAACATGCCTAAGTCCATGCAAAATGGCCAAGGGGGGAGAAAGATGAGGTGAATGCTCTAACCACTGGACTGTAGAGTCATTCATAGTCTCTCTCTGGCCCAATAGCTCTTTAATTATTTATACACCATGATGCAGCTTCAGCAGGAGAAAGTTCCACATACAAATATCCAGTGGTTAGATAATTTTCCTGCAATGTGAGGCCAAGATGCAATTTGCTGCTCCACATGAGGTAGATGGAGGAACTGAACTGATGTCTTCCATATCCTTTCTTGGAGGAGTACCCTCACCACTGGTCTAAAGGGTATAAGGGCAGCAGTGACTGTATTTTTTGAAAATATGGCTTAGGTGCCTCACTCCAGGAGTTGACCCAAATGGAGCTAAGTGCTTCCCTCTGACCTGAGTTTATGCAGGGTAGAGATTGGGACCCACCCTACTCCTTAGGTTTCTTATTGGCATGCTAGCTTTTGTGGATCCCATTTCTAAAGCTTTCTCTCTCCTCATGCATTGTATACGGCTCCTGGGCCCATACCTTGGGAATGCGGATGTGACTGGATGGCAAGGCTCCTAAAAGTTAGTTGGGGCAATGTGGAGATTGCAATACTTAAGTCCTTTTGTGGATATAGCCCTGAGGTCCTAACAAATTGTGATGTGTCTAAAATCATGCAGTGAGACTTTCAGAGCTGGGAATAGACTTCTACACACAGCATGCCAGATAAATTACTGGTGAATGATAGAGCATAACTTATTTCTTTCCATAAAGGACGAAACAACACAGTACTATAAAAGAGTTGCCTAAGATCCAAGTTACTTTCCTCCTCCTTTTGGAAAAGATACAAATGTTCAGGAAGTGGCTACTTCCCAGGTTGAATTAACTCAGACAGGAACAGCTAATGGCTCACTATTCAAGTATATACAATGCATTTCTGTTTAATGCATGAAGAAAGCCAAAAGTACTCTGACCTCTCCTTGGTGCATCAACAGTGCAAACCTTATCTGAATTACAAAAAACATAGGTTGCTTTCTAGTCAGAATTTCAGTACTTTCATTTCAGCAAACAAATAGAAGAATCATTTCTTGGCTATAGTAAAATTGACTTTTAATTTTAGGTATAAAGTCTGAAGGAATAAAGGTCATTGTTTTCTCCTTGTGAAACTGCACTGGCACAATCTTCAACTCTTTCCTTCTTCAGTCTGAGCATATCATGATTACAGAAGGCTATTTAACTGATAAATGAAGGATACATCTGAATGAAAAGGTTCAAAGGGAAACTCCAGTAAGTCCTGTAATACTGCATTCAACCTTTAAACTAAAACTATGGATTTTAGGAGGTTGGAGGCTCTGAAATGTATAATGACCTCACTCCAAGCTTTATAAAACTGTAGCTATAAGTTTTAATGGCTGCTACTACCATTTCCAATCTGCTAAATTTATTAGAGGCAGTCTCTCTCTACTCCCCTAAAAATACTGATCTGATCTCTGAGATAGATTTTTAAAGAGCATACACAGAAGACTAGTTACAAAGGATCTCATAGTAAATAATGGAATTATAATCCTTCCTAAGAGGATATGTGTTACCCAGAGTTATTTCATTCCACACTCCCTTATTTAAAATATTGATAACAAAATGACCTTTGAAGTATAAAACACCAATGAATCAAATTGGCTGTCAACAAAAAGAGCCCTTCCTTTTGTTGATATTGTAGACAACTGTTGTGCTTCTTTCATCCTATTCCCTCATTTTCCACTTCACATGTACTTAATAGGAAGGGTCTAGGCGGCAAATTCTGATCACTCTTACCTGCGCATCAGTCCACTGAAGTCACAGGAACTACTGCAAATTGACACATGCTTCATTAATGGTGTAATATTGTCCTAATATAATCCAAACAGCCCTATTCTGTGCTGAAATACACCAAGTGCAATCCTATTGACATCAATGGGATTTCAAAGAGCATAAATAACTCACCTTTGAGCCAAATTCTGTGCTCTTATTGCCTGAAAAATAACTGGTTTTGATGAAGTTAGTCAGCTTTATAGTCCAGTTGATCCAGTGAGTTTGAGACCAGGCCTAAACTACATACCTATCTTGGTATAACAACATCGCTCAAGGGTGTGAAAAATCCATGCAGATCCCCCACGCAGACAGCGCTATGTTGACCATACAGCATCTCCTATTGACATAGCTACCACCTCGAGGAGATGCGTTAACTATGTGGAAGGGAGAAGCTCTCCTCTTGCTGTAGGAAGTGTCTTCACTTAAGCGCTACAGCAGCGCAGATACACTGGCAGCTGCAACGATGCAGCACTTTAAGTGTAGACCTGCCCTGAGTCAAATGTTTGAATTTACTCTCTCCTAGGGCAACAGGTTATACGAACTGTAAACTACATATAAGCTAACACCCCCTTTGTTGTCATTACAACCAACCAAAGACCTAAGGCCTGATTCTGATATGATTAAAACACTGAAAGTTGCTGTTGATTTGCACTGGCATGATATCATGCTCAAGAGCTTAATCTGCACTAAAAGAGAGGATCTCATAGCCTCCATTAGACTTAAGAAGACTTTCTGTGATCCACAAAGAACCAAGATTTTCTTTGTAAAAACTGTCCATGTAACAGGGATGTTTATACTTTCCAACCCCTGAAAGTAGAGAAGGGCTCCTCAGTTTCTGAAAGTTTGAGTACCTCTCTGTCTGAGACATACCTTCCCATTCTTACAGCACAGACTTCTAAAGAATATTATTCAATGAACTACAGTGCAATTAAGCCTTCCTCTCAGTCACATGTACCTATATTTTCAGAGGTGATCAGTCACTTTTGTATAGATCTGATTTACAGTGTTGTGTAGGTGGTCAGAGGTGCTGAAAATCAGAAAAATTAAATTAGACACTCAAATAACGAGGCCCCAAAATCAGTAACTATCTTGAAAAATTTGGCTTTAGTTTTCTGGAAACTCTACAGCATTCCATTGGACATCTATATAAACACCAATGCGCTCTCCTACATAATTCACACTCCATGACATGGTGGAGGCTTCTCCAAGAAATAACAGAGCCTTTCAATATTTCTTTTTAGATTCTGCATGAGTGAAATGCTATGAATGTTGGTTCCAGCTGGTCTATAAAGGGAGTTGTAATGATCTGATTTGGCATTGCTTTGTAGACCCTGTTGATACATGAGCCCATATACCCAAGAAATATTTTGAAATCATTTGTAGAAAAAGAAAACTTTGAAAAGCTTTTTTTAGTTGCTGAAACTTTCCCTAGTGTTCCCATCACAATCATTTCTCCACAAGGGTGTAATGTATAGAAGGATCCATTATTATTATCTAGTCTGACTGCCTGCGTAACACAGAGATTGTAGGTTTGCAACCAGTAAATGAAAGAGCTCCTCTTATGTAGACCAGCTACTAGGAATCTAAAATATGTATTTTTAGATTCTCTAATTCTTGCTCTTCTGACTCAGGAGAATGCCAGGTAGGTAGATGTATATAGGCACATCCCTGTATCCCAAAGTGGGTAATAAGCCTAATTTAGAAATATGTAATTTTTTGTGGGGAACACATTTAAAAGAGGGTAAAGGCTGGACATAAAGATTTTGCAGACAAAATGGGACAAGACATATTTATTATGCCTTTAGTTGTACAACTTGCACCACAGTCCAATAAGAACAGTAATTCTCAGAACCATATCTCCTTAAAGGGGTTATCCATTTCAGGAACAACGCAGAGCAGAATCCACCTATCTAGTTTGGAACAATGAATAAAACTGAAAAATTCCATTTTTATTTTTCTGGAAGAATAGATTATATGACACACTTGCTTACATGATTTATGGTCTGAGACATAGCAGCATTATATTAGCTTTTTTCCCCCCCCCCCACATAGAAGACTCCAGGTAGTGGCAATTCTGAGGTAAAATCTCCTGTGGCCTTGCAGAGCTGGCTGGTCTCCAGGACCCTTTGTGTTGTTTTGTTTTTTCTTTGTGTGTTTATGCTATTTCAAACACAAAACGTTTGTCCTCCAGGACTGGGAAGGACTCAAAGGGATGCAGGGTTTTATGATGACATTTCAATGAATTGAGAAGAACATACTCCCTTTTTCCTCTGTCTTTGGGGACTAGAATATCTGGTAATGGGAAAAGATCTCTTAGAGAATTTTTTTCATTTTCTACACCTACTCAGAACATGTCCTGGAAATCAAAGAAACTTGACAATTCCCAAGTTTACTTTGGAATAATAATTTGCTCTCTCCTCCCGCAAGGATTGCACCCTTAAATATTTTTAATAATTCTTTTCTGAAGGGCAATTTTCCCATAAAGCTGCACATAGATATCATGAGCAAGATTCTATTCACATAAACCATGACAGAACTCCAGTGATGGAAAATCCACTGACGGGACTAAGTCACCTCATGATTGAAGCAGGCACAACTCCCAGTGGAATTAATGGTTTCACAGCAATGTAAGTCCATTGAGAACAATGAAGTTACTCCAAGTTCATACCACTGTTAAGTAAAATCTGACTGGGTCAAATAGAGTTGCTTCCTATGTATGCTAGGGCAGCATTTAATACTGGGAGTACTGGAGATTATATAATTTAAGTTAAATAGAAATGGGGGAGGGGGGATCTTGTACTCTCACACTTGTTTTATACTAGTGTAATTATAAAGACTTTAGTGCAATTATGTCTGAATAGCATCATTATGAGAGGGTAATAAGATCTCTGCTGAATGTCAACTCAGAGTATGTTAAACTAACTGTCCATTTATACCCACTTGCACCGATTTTTTGTTCTGCTTATATCTGACATTTACTTTACAGCCCAGTTTGTGTTATTGCTGAATTTGACCTATGTATTGCACCTGCTTACTCAGGGTGTTTTTGACTGTATGTAGTAGGATATCCTAATTTTTTAAATGAAAGGCCAAATGTGGCTGTCGTGTAAGTGAGTGCAACTCTACTGAGTTCTCTTCATTTATGGCTTGAACTGAATGTGGCCCAGGGAGTCAGTGCTGAATGTCAGGGAGGTGTTTGGCTTTGACCACAATTTGTTTTGCCCACATCCAATGATAAAGTCCACCCAAAATGGTTGCCAAGCTTTGTCAGTTGAGCAGCTTATATGCAGTATGCTTGCAAAATTAATTCCAACCAACTCTGATGATCTTTCCTTTCTTCCCTCAGGGCTTGGCCCTGTGTGTGCTAAGTACAGTACTTCACAGGGTCAGGCTCCAAAGCAGGCTCATTAGCTGAAAATATTAGAGGACTGGTTCCTCATATTATCAGCAGCAAGTCTGCAGTTTTACCCTTTGGCAGTAATAATCCAGGTACTTCTGTGGCACCTTTGAGATACCACAGGAGCCATTCCCAGTTGAGATATAGGTCCAGTGAAGGAGGTAATAAGTAAACTTGTTGTATATGTAAATACTTGTGAGGTGCTGATATATCAAGATAATGGGGGCCATTTAAATATGTAGATGGATAGCTAGGTAGTTAGTATCAGGGGCCAATCATCTAATGTTTCCAGGTAATAATTCTGCTGTAGAGGAAGCATATTGAGTGCAATTGTTGAATTGTCAAAGCTAAGACTTTAACCTAGTTGGTAACCTTTTTGGGTGGAGTTTGCCAAAATAAACAACAAACTGGATTTAAAATTGAATACCTCTATAACATGGCCCAGTATTGACTTTTTGGGCCAAATTCAGCCCTGATGTTAAAGGAATGTAATTTAATTAAATGTCATTGTACTTCCACCCACTTACCTCACATCCAAATTTTGCCTTCCATGTCTAGGGTCCCCATTCTCTGGTCTGTCTGAGGAATGCCCAGATGGATGAGATAAAGGTAGCTTTTTGTTACTCTTGGATTCCCCTGATGTGAGGCCTCCCTCACCATAAATAGGCTACTCTAATCTATGAACAGTTGCCAGCAGACCCAGCAGTCAAAGATCATTGGATCGTGTGGTCATGCCCCTAAGACGGGGCAAGAATGCTGCTAGGGTGGCCTCACTCTAGTTGGGGATTCCTTTGATAAAGGAGACATGTGAGGGATTCATGTCCACTGGGATGGCAGCTGCACTAGGTGTCCGTTACAAGAAGACAGAACAGATCAGACAATTGGGTCCAGGTGAATTGTCTGAGGAGCAAAATCCTGGAGAAAAGAGGTGACAACATCAGTAGGAGACTCTCTATCAAATTCAGCAGAAACACAGGCAGTGCTGTAAATTAAATGTCAGATACATGCTGATCAGAAAATTGGCATAAATGGGTGTCAATGGCAAAGTAGTATAAAACATGGCCCTGATTCTCTTCTTAGTGAGAGTGGTGTAAATCAAGGGTAACTGCATTGAAATCAGAGTAGTATATCAGTGTAAAGCTGGCTGCTGTGGGAGAAGAATCAATAATAGGTCTGATTCTCCACAATTTTCCCCAACATGTAATTCCATTGGCTTTAATGGAATAAATGAGTGCAACAGAGAGTTAGGCCCAACATCTCTCTCTCTCTCCTTTCCCGACCTAAGGAAAAAATAGTTTGATTATTTTTGTGAGTTTGGAGAACTTAGAGAGAAAGCTAAGTCAAATGGATGAGTTTTGCTTTTAATTCTGAATGAAGTGAGTTCCATAATCCTGGTGAAGCTACTGTGAAAGTTCTGTCTTCTGTGGTCATAAGCCTGCCTCGATTATTTCACAATTTCTTTGTTCCAGAAGAATTTGGCTGTTGTGGGGGATCATGGCAGTGGAAATAAAAGACATCTCAGATAGTTAGGGCTGATGATGAGGTAGAAAGCTTTGAATGTGAGGAGAAAGACCTTATTACTACACTCAGGACAACTAGGTATTTTAAAGGGAAGAAATTTTTTGCCAGTAAAAAAAAAAAAAAAACATTCTCTTGCTTCTGTTTTGTCTTTGGGGACTTAGCATGCTAGTTCCATTCATCTTAAAAATCAATGTATACAGTTACAGAGTATGTTATATATGTTGCACACATCTATTTTTTTTTTAAAGAATAATCTGACTATATCCACACTGTTTAAATTTCTAACAAAAATTTAAGATCCATTCACCATGGAAAGGACTGGTAATGAGATGTACTTAGAGAGTCTGGACCCGCATTATGATATCAGTTACACCTGTCTAAATTTAGGCTGGGATTTGCAAAAGGACTCAACATGGCCTGTCTCTTTTGCCAGGGAAGTCAATGGGATGTTTACTGTGGATTTTAATGACATCAGACTTAGGCCAGTCCTGAGAACTTTTAAGAATTCCACCCATAGAGCAACTCCCTTGTTCCCAGTTCTCCTTTCAATTCAGCTAGTTTCATACTGGCGTAACTCCCCTAAGCTAGATTGTGAACTCATTAACATCAAAGTCAATTGAGTTTCACCAATATAAGTGAGATAAAAAAAAAGGCTTCTATATTCTATTGTAGAGAATGGAGTTACTTGAGGGATGCATTTGGCTCAATATTTCTATCACATTCTGAAAGAAGGAATAAAGTCAGCATGAAAAGCTTAGGCCAACAGAAAATCCTAGGGTTGCCATCTTGTATCTGATGTATCTTCCAACTCTTGTTCTCCAACATATGCTTCAAAAGCAAAGTATGCAAAGGTGCATAAAAACCTTATCTTTGCCACTTTTAAATTCTTCTTCATTGTCTAACTGGACAGACAGTTTTTCATGCGCTGCCCCTGATAGTTTTTCTCTTTTCCAACATCATTAAATCTAGGTCTACTTTTTGGCTTGGAACTAATATCTTTATTGTTGAAAGGTCTTTGATGTTGTTTTGAGACATTGTTTGGCTGATCTGCTCAACTCACTGTGAAGTGTTTGTTCTTTATTTATTCAAGAAGCCTAAATCTTGAATATATCCAACTTTTTCAGCAATATCTTTTACGTCACACCAACAACCTAACTTTTTTCCAAATAAAACAATATTCTGACATGAAAATCCTAGCAGTTCAGCCTGATCTTGTCTCCTTTTCAGGAATGGATCAGAATGAGACCTAGAGACCTAGAATAAATATAGTGATGGCTCTTAATCAAATCAGAAAGGTTAGGAAAAGGAGAAATTTTGTAATATTGAGAAATATTTCAGTGGTGAAGAAGTGCTAGAATTGATCGTCTGTGTGCTGACTTTTCCCAGAAATTTTTTTTGTAAAGAAATTATTTCCTGTCTTGTATTTAAACATTTCCAAATTGTCATCATATCCCTAAACTCTTTCATTCATGCCGCTGATTATGATTCAGCTATCGTAAGTACATTTTGTGGGTATCTGAGTCTCAAGACACAACTTTCATTTCTGCTCTTGATAATGACAGATTTTTCCTTAGCCACATAATTTATTCAGAAACTGCTTGGAACAGTCATTTTATGCTGCTGGTTTTCTCTTTATGGAGCATTAATTGTTCATAACTCAACAAATAAAGATGCATCTGCAACTTCAACTGCCACATTATAGACCTACTAGTTTTCACTCATTTGAAACATGAGTCACTCATTTTGATTTAATGTAATGCAATTTTTAAGTACTTAAGTATCTCACTCTCGTGTTGAAGTAGTTTGGAATATATTTCAATGTGATATTTCAGGGAAAACTGAAGAGATTAGCTATAAATCATGTAGATAGCAAGATAAATATTTACCGGAGAGAGCAAGAGTGTGTACACAAGCGTGTGTATATGAGAGAGAGACAGAGATTCATACACACACACACACACACACACACACACACACACACACACACAAATTTAATTTTCATAATGTTTAAAAATACTGTCACTGTTTCATTATAGTCTCTTCTTAACTGTGAATCTCTCTCAGTGGAAATTGACATTTTGCAGGTACTTCCCAAGGAGGAACAGTGTAAGAATTTTGTTCTATTTTGCATATGTATATGGAACTCACAGGTTTTCAGATGTCTCACATTAAGTTCTTTATTTTTTAAATATTTTTTAAAACAAAATTCATTAGTGTTAAACATTTTTATGGAAATTAATATAGAACGGTTTTTAAAGTTCCATGATATTTAGGTCCTATTGATGTTTAAGACTGTCAAAATAGTTGTGTCCTGTTACATGTTTAATACATTTGAGAAATTTTAAAAAACTTTAGTGATTTATTCTTCCCTGTAAATAGAGACAATCCTCAATTTCAGTATTTGTGCTTACATTACATTATAGTTTTCCTATCATATAACTTTAAAACACTTTTAAGTGTTCACATTCTCAAACATTGGCAACCCCACTCTGTATGAAACTCTTAAAGTAATGCATCTGCAATGAGTCCAGTAAAATTTAAGAATATTTTATCTTTCAACATACTTAGACAAGATAAATCACTACAGATTTAAGAAGTAGGCTACTCAAGACCCCCAGAACACAGAAGGCTAACATACTTTGGAAGAAAGAGGCCAAAACTTCTCTCTTTACTGGAGACAAAGGAAAAACGTAGAGAAGCCCACCCAGGGTGAAATCTTAGCTGAACTGAATGGCAAAATCCTCATTTACTTCACTGGAGCCAGGATTTCACCCCCAAGTGTGCTGAACCTCATTAAAGGAAATACAGGATAACCATATATGGCCAGATTCTAATACCCTTAATCATATTGGATAGCACATTACTCTGCCAGTGAAACTCTTGTCCCCAATGAAGACAAAGGGAATGTTACTAATGACTTCCAACTGAGCCACTGATTTCAGTGGAGGTAATTGTGCAGTAAGATACTATTCATCAGGATTAAAAGTATCAATTTACCAATAACAATTAATAGAATGCTGTAAATCATTTAATATTGACATTTATTTGAGGATTTTTAAAAGTACTTAAAGTCTCCATGGTCTTTTGCCCTCATGATTATTACACTGTATTCTCCAGCTACCTTTATGTGATGGCCAAATTCTGCACTGA
>ML675614.1:24770723-24872771 GCA_007922155.1 Mesoclemmys tuberculata | reverse complement strand
GTATTTTAGTCACAGAATAAATGAAATGCACAGTCAAGAGTAGAATATTTACATAAAAACAAAATATAGATAAGAAATCCACATTATAAATTCTGATAACAGTAATATTAATAGGAGGTCACAAAAGTCACTTATTTTGTTGTGATAACTACATTGTAAATACCATTCAGTGGCTCCTTTCTATAGCTAAAATTTATGACAATTTCACTCTTTGTGAAAACTAAAACATTATGTTGACAGACAAAACAGCTGTAGGAATATACAAAATAAGCCTTGACCAACTGTGTATATGGGAAGCCTCACCAAAAGGAGATGAGAGGAAAATTCAGAAAAAAATTATAAAATAAAAAATCTAGACTGTATCAGGATTTATCACCAAAAAGTATTAATATTTTGTTTTAAACCTAGTTATGTTACCTTATTTATATTACTGAGCACTACATTGGGTATTTTAAGGTATACAAGAAAACAGTTAAAGTCCTAAAATGGGGCTAAGTAGGCCTGAGCTTCCTCAATCAGGCATCTTGGAGTGAATATCTTTGAATAGTTTCTACAAGATATGTTTTTGCCTGTATTTCCCATTGACCTCTAAAGCAGAATATTTCATTAAACATGAGACGAGTGGGTCTTGGCATTAGCACAAAGAAGTCTGCGATAATTTTTGCTATTGCCAGTGGCTATCGCTAAAGTGAATGGAAATTATAATGGAAGAGTTAAATAGGGCCAAAGGAATATGTTAATGAAAGCCCCATCAAATTGTTAGGATGAGGTTTGTTATAAGGAGCTTTGTCATAGCACTTTTATACATCTGATGCTTCAAGGCCCAAATTTCAACAGGTATCAACTAGTGTAGCATCAGCAAAAGACAATTGGACTATGCCAATTTACCCCAGCTGGCTCAAAGTATACAGGTACTATTGTTTCTTGTATGTTATCAATGTTTGAACACACCTATTTCCCTTTTCTTGAATTTGTACCTTATATGCTATATTTAGAGAACATATGTTGGTAAAGCTATCAAAACATAGATCAGTACTCAATACTCTGACATAAATAGGATAAACATGATAAGGCACCAAAATGTCAAACGAAAAGCACAGTCAAGTAAATAATTACTAGCTTACATGGCTCTGGTGTTTTTGTATCATAGTGCACATTGCTAGATATTAAATCTAGCTATTCTCCATGGGACTTTTAACCTTACATTTTTGGCAAATGTAATTTTTTTAAAAAATAAAAGGATAATTTGCCTAAAGAGGCACAAGAACACCACACTTTTTTGTTTTTTCCAGAAATCATCCATTTTGATTTGCTAAATGTTCTACTTTCGATATTAGCATGTCAGTCATAATTTGTATGCATAATATATACATATATAAATATATATTGCACTATTGTGGTGTTTATTGCATGATGCATACTGTGTGCAGAATAGTTTGCGGAATAATTTTCTTAACAATATGTTTCAAAGCCCACATATAACGCTCCAGTATTGTAAAACATCTTTTGTGATGCAGGTGACACTCAAGACAGTTATCATCTCCTGATCAAGGAAGCTAAAGTTATTAATTGGTGCAAACTATAATGCAAAGCGTTAAGAACAGTGTCTTCTTTCATGGGTTTGAACCATTTCCTAAAACAGCAAGATTCAAAGCTCCAGGACTCAGATCACTTTTAAACATTATGCCCCAGGTATAATCAGATGCACACTCTTTTCAAACTGGCTGATGTAAAGAACTACAATACACACCATAGAATTATAGGGCTAGAATTACAGTTTTGCATCACATGCACACTCTATGTTCCAAGACACGCAAAGGGCTAACACATTAAACACACTTCTGTGTTGTCTAGTTTGTACTGTAAAATACAACCAGAAAGTCAAAGTATAGGACGGATACCAGGAACAGACACTTCCTCACATGTGCTCACCAAAATGAGTAAAACTATATTATGATGATCAGTAAGGATAGATTCAGTGACAAGTAGTATGTGGAGGCTAATTTCTTAACATAAATAAAAAATTACATATTGGATGGTCTGAACACTGTGAACACAAACTGGTATTTCTTTAGAATATTAAAATCCTTGATGTTATTGCATATGTTCTCCATCAGACTTACCATGTGACTCAGTGAAGTATATCTGGCTTGATTTGTTCTCATACCAAGAAAAAAAAAAGGGGAAGAAAATCCAAAAATAAAACCATACTTTGTTTTGTGGTCCGCTCCTCCTCATCTCTCCTTGTCCCATTCTCATGTCAGGTATGTACAGTGCTAATATTTTATAAGAAAAATCTTACAGACAAACAGGTGACAAGCTCATCCCAGAGACTTCTTGAAGTCACTGCTATTCATGCTTAAATTTACATCAAGGTATAGATTAGCTCTGGACAGATTACCTCCACTGTGTCACTATTTGGTGACACCATGCTTAGGTCTATGTCTAATAGTTTAGACTACAATTCACTGAGAACAAGAGCATTCATACCTCAGAAGGTGGCTGTTAATTCATCCTGAATATATGCTATAATTTTAGGTTAATTTAGTATGGTTATGTACAATTGTTTAAATCTATCATTAAAAAGTAAATAAAAGGCAAACTTCAAAAGCAGGTCAAACTTAATTTTTTTTCCTTACCTTGATGTTCAGGAAATAATTTTGTAAAAACATACCTACCTCACATTATCAGTGCAAAAAGCTCTAAATACATTTGCATATCTCAAACATACTTTAAAAGTATACAGATGGCATTAAAAAGAAAGAAAATCATGTAATACCTTTACTTTTACCTATGGATTTGATGAAATGGTTCCATGAAGAAAGCATTTCCAGAAACAGAGAGAATAAAGAAGAGGAGAAAAACAACAGTAAGAGTCATGAGTATATGTAAATGCAGTAGTATCTGAACATGAAAAGAGAAAGTTTGAAGTAAGTATTTAGAGACAAATGGAGTTGCAATCAGTGTGGTATTGGGAATTTAGTTTATTGGTTCCAATCATGTACATGCAGAGAAACACAGTAACCCATGCTTTGTTAAAAAGGAGTGACACAGAAGGGACAAACAATGGCTAAAGAGGAGAAAAATAGTGATATTATGTTGCAAAACTGTATTCTCAGCATTCCAGAAGCCAGGAGCAGGTGCTTTCCGCATGTTTCCAATCAGCCATGCATTAATGTAAATGGACTCTTCACTGTGTACAATCTGACAAACTGAGTATCTTCTTTCAGAAGCTATCTGGTGAGTGCTCTTGTGCTTCTTTTGTCTTTAATAGAATCACCCATAATTATATTTTCTGATAAATGCATGGAATTTTCTCAATACCTTCTTATCTGTCACTTTTTTTTTCAGTTAGTATACTGCGAGAGGGAGATTTGGTGGGGCATTGAAGGAACAAAGCTTAAGGAGCAAAGAAATATATATCTATATAATGAAAGAAGAAAGTTGTGACTAAAATTATGTGTTTATTTGCAGCCAAAGACAGCTTTCAAGCATTTGCCCATCATTTGCAGTGATGGATTCAAAGCAGCTACAGAACAAGAAGAAACAATGAAAGCAGAGTGGAAAAGGAACAGAGCCCATACCTTGGTCGCCCATCATCAGGTGCGCCAGACCTTGAAGGGAAACAAGAGCACAGTCAGCAATGAACAAGGGTGCACGGGAAGGTGGTGTTGTCACAGTGACAAAAATGTTTTGTGACAGGCATCTGCTTCCTATGAGATGTCTGTATCACAGAGGGAAATCAAAGAGCATTTTTCAACCACTGGTTGGAATGCTTTGGGGCAAAGAGTAATAAAACTGCAATTCAAACACTGGGTAATGGTGTATTGTGTATTTCTTCTACGTAATAGTTGGAATGAGAAAAAATAATAAGAAAATGATTTCAAGTCCAACCAATTCCTTAAATATTTCATACGTCTTTTATGCATATTGCTTCTAATGCTTTCATCAGGAGGACTTGCTGTCCTCTAGCTGCTAAATGACGTTAAAAACCTGGAGAAGTGTAAACCTGAAAAATGGGCTGGGTCTGATCTTTTTCCCCTCATCAAAAATGAGCATTTCAGATAATTAAATAAAATAACTTCTTTGTGACACTGAAATGAGAATGCAAGGAAAGTCTCCTTATTTGTGTGAAACATGTGTCAACAGACTAAGTTTGTTCCAGAGGAGGCAAATTATTAAATATGCAGTAGAAGATTTTTTTTTTTAAATCGGAGTGATAGCATTTGAGGCTAGAGATCTCTAAAATTTGTGCAAAATAAGTTGTGCTTCAAATACATATTTTGAGATCACATGTACAAGTCAAGTTGCATTTCCAGTAAAACAACTTGCAACTTTAATCATTCAACTAGGGTCCAATTTCTGGAGCCTCCAAGCCAATAATATTCAATTCTTTAGCCAAATAACAAAAAGATGCATGCAGCCTCGTACAGGACATTTTGATATGGAAAAAAAGAGCTGGTACTATATAGATAGTATATAGAATTATTTTCTCCTGAAATTTAAAGAATTTCAAATTTTACATCTAATTTTTAAAATACACTTATTCTTCATAAAATTGGCTTTGCTGGGACTCGTTTTTAAATGTATTCATTATTCACATAAATGTACTCTTCTTCGATAACTATAGAAAATACAGTGTATTATTTTCATGTTTGCAATTATTATGCTTGATTCACACAAAGAAGGTGTGCAATAGATTATGCTGGTTTTTACTGGAAAGCAGCCTTCCTAGAGATTTCCTGCTACTTCTAATTCACAAAGAAAATTAGGTGCACAAGTGAGTTGTATGACAGGACTTGGGGAAGTTCAAAGCAGATAGATCTTACTACAATAAATCCATATTACTATTTGAAGAATTCAAGACATGCCAACTTAAATCACAAGCAATGTTCCCATTAAAAGAACAATGGTTTCCAAAATGAAAGTCTTGCTGAAATACCAGTTTTAATATGTGCACCTTCTTAGAGTGAAATTTGTAAAAGTGAAACTCTGTTTAGAGGACTCAAATACCTGAATTGACACTCTCTTTACAATCACATTCTGTTCTCAGTTACACTAGGCTAAACTGAAGTCAGAGTTATTTTGGATTCACATCGGTGTAAATGAATGCAGAATATGACCCATAAGTGTTGCTTACACTACTGTGCCACAACTGGTGTTAGCAATAGTAGTAGGTAAATAAGACATACATGTTTCTATCTCCATGTTGTGCCCTGTCGGTTCCAGTCATATTGGAACTGTGGGAGACTTGCCAAAATTTCTGGTGTATATAGATCTCTGGTTAAGCTTTACCTCACTCAGTGATCACTGTTCTAATATCTTTGGGATGTCGAACTATGGGACTACCACTTCCCCACCAGGTCAGATCTAGGTTTAAATCCTCATCCTCTGTACAATACTGCCAAGTGTGATAAGGAATCCCAGACTCTTGACCCCACCAAAGCTGCATTCAGCAGGGAAGGAAGAAGAACCAGGCCAGTGTTGCTATACCTTTCCATTCTGAAGTGAAGTTTGACATTCCAGAAACTACCCACATCTACCTGGGGTCCCTTCAACTGCAGGATGTGAAAAAAGCCCTTATCTTGCTCTTGGGGGGAAAGCAACAGGGAGATCTTTTACAAGCTTGTCCTTTTATCATAGTGCTTTTGGGACAAAATCCTCATTCCATGGCAAAATTTCCATTGATCTAAATAGGCCAACTAGTGTAAAAAAAAAAAAACAAAAACCCAAACCCAAACAGTTTTACCACTGCCCTCATATTTAATAACTTTACTAGTATGATTTAAAATCAGTTGTCTCATTGTCAGTCCCTAATAAAATATTCCCATGTAATTTAAATAAATATAAATAACAGAAGGTTCCCTAGAACTTCCCTGTGCTGTTTAAATTTAATAAAAGGAGGTGACATAAAAATTAATCAAACAGAACCGCCATTGACAAATTGGAAAATGCAGTCCTAATCATGGCCTCTTTATTCTTCTAAAGACTGATTGTATTTTGTTAAATTTCCATTTTACTATATGTGTGAATATTGTATCAAGCAGTAAAATTATTTGTACTTACTTGCTAACTGGGGATAATGATAATTTCCTTAATATGTAAAACTTTTTGAGATCTCTGGATGAAAAGGGCTACAGAAGAACTAAGTATTGTTATTATATTGCTTTTACAATCTGCAGAGTGTTTAATACAGGTAAATCTGCTTATTACAACAATCACTGTTAGGTTTTTCAAACTAGAGTCACTACAAAACAGAGAACATTGTAATGGAGTCCAATAAAACATGGTAATCAAACAGGTCATCACTTATAGACATAGCTTCAGAATAATTACGTGTGCACCACAAGTTTACAATCAAAATGGTAAAAGCCTTTTCTTTGTGAATTAGGAATAAAATGCCCACCAGAAATGCATTTTTAAATGGTTGCTTCTGTCTTCATTTTGAGCTGGGCACCAGAAAAATACATTTAAGATATGCCAAATGGGTCAGGGGAAGGGATTATGAAAGAAAGTACATTGTCATAATTTGGTGATTGTCACATGCAGAGTACAAACCTAAGTGAATTTAGATCACAATAAACCTTCCATGAACATTTTCAGCCTTGGTACAACTTTAGTAATATTAATGGAATTTCATCAGTTTATATCAGGGATAGATTTGTCTCAATTGATTAACACTGAATATATATCTGTCTCTCTATATACACCTAATAATTTTGTCAGGTGCTCAGATATCACGGCAATTGGCACAATATAAAAACTGAGACAGGTCTATGTCTACATGTGTAGCCCCCATTTACTGCAACCAGAAGGATGTAAACACATCCAAGGCTATGTTAGAGTAAAGTTATGGATTAAGTCTGTTATTTTGACTTTAACTTGCACTAATGCGCATAAATAAAAACTGTACTTGTCCATCACCTAGGCAGATCCACATCTGGAACTCTCATTGACTTCAGTGAGTTTCATGCATGGTTCAGCTATAGGATTGGGCCCTTATTTTTGGACTTCCATGTTTTTTCAATCTGAATGCCAATACCAATGTTATTGTAATGAATTTTTATTTAATATCCATTTCATTATGAAAAAAGAAAGATTCTAATACTGCTCTTAGAGAGAGGAAGAGAGAGAGAGAAGTTGTCACAATCTCAGTGGATACTTGTTTTCATTCAAGGATTGATACAATTTTTTCTTGAATTGTTTCTTCCACTGGCATCATATGTTTACACAAAAATGCCCAAAATATCCAGACCTGATGAATCTCTGAGCACGCTGCTATACATCTGATGTACAACATGGACAGATACAGGGGGCCATAGTACCTTGGAACTTGTATGGCTCAGCCATCACTACGATGGCTTACTGCATATATACATACATCGCATTGCAGGGACATTGTGGCACAGACCCACACAAGAGCAGTCACTTTGCATACCAAGAACCCTTGCTGATTTTAAAAGTAGTGTAAATGTGCACTGAAAGAAAATAAATGTCTGTAATGTTGGTGCTTTAACTTAAAAGCAGACCAAACTATTTTAAAAATAAATAGGCTTGGACATGAACCTAGTATGCAAAGATTGACCCCAGAGAGAATTTTTTTTACAGATACTATATATAAAAATCACTTGAAAACATTGGTTTATAATGAGATGACAATACTGACTGCCAGCAAAAACTGAGCTATCAAACAATGTATGAACATACTGTACCTTTAAATACTATGATACACACACATACACATTTCTACCAGCTAACAGATATACTTACCAATGTTCTGGCTAGGTGGCCATTGTGCTTTAGTTTCCATTGCCCTGTGTCTTACTTTCTTTAAGGGGACTTTATTAAACACCAACATTATTACTAAACACACACCTTTTATTTTCCCAGCATGAAAAGGCAGAGTTGTTTCTGTTGGAAACTTTGACAAATCATACTTTTTTCTAACGCATTGAAAAGGATAATACAATAACTGATATTTCTAACATAAAGAAGAAAAGAGTTTTAAACGTTCCTAAATAATTAAAATATATCTTTAACATGCATTAAAGTCTTTAGGATGAGGAGGAATTATGCTCCACACTGACCAGACGAATATTATCTTGTATCATTTTTCACACAACACGCAAGATTTCTGTAAAACCCGATGGGTGATTTTGGATAGTGATTCACACTTTGGATTTTAGTCACACAGGTATAAATCCTGCATAACTCCATTGTTCAGTGGAGTTACTCGGTATTTGCACAGTATAACAAATCAGAATTTGGATTTGTTCTATGTTTCATATGGAAAAAAAATCACACTGATTTAATCAACCTGAAAATCCTCATAGGGAAAAAAATGCAACTTACCGTGTTTAATGATATGTGTACCATTATAACACTAAACACAAGGAAAAAACACTAAGCAGAAGGGAAAAATAAGAGCTTACAAAAATAAGGTAGAAAGCACCCACCTTCCACATAGTTGTCTTCTGAAAGCACATAACAGGGAAGGAGAGAAAAGGAAACATTCATTAAGCAGCATGCAGACTGGAACTTGCCATTGCATGTCTTCATCATGCAAGGCATCAACACAACATGCAAGTGCTCCATTGCTACCATCCGAAGGGGACAACAAAAGCACTGGGGAAGCAGTGTTTCTTCTATTCAACACAATATTTGTGATATGAAACAAAATAATTCCATTTTCTCAGTGAAGAAACTGAAAAGGGTCTTTCACAGCTCTTTGTGAGACATATTCTACTCACTTAATCAGAAAGTCTTCTCTTAGTGCTTTCGCTACTAAATAATTAAAAACTGCAGAATAACTTGCGATAGGAATTCTAATTTTATTTCCCCCCATTTTCCAAATTTGAATTTTTCATACTGGTCTTATAAAGCAGAATATTTTCAACAGATTTAACTAGCTATTTTGGTTTTACAATATGCCGTGAAACATTTAAAACAGGCAACAAACCTAATCCTGAAGTCTTTACTCACTCAAATTTCTCATTCTAGTCAAGGGGCCAAATCATGTAATCAAATATGGCAAAACTGCCAGTGAAGCTGGTGGAATGAGCAAGAACTGCAAGATCAGGTCCTATTATTAACTGACATCAGACAAGTCTTAACATTAATCCTGATTTTTGCCTTGGCAGAATCAGTAAAAGGCACAGTGCCCACAAACACTCAGTGATTTTTTAAACATCAAATTACTTCTATACTGCGCTTACAGATTCATGCCTAATAGGCCAGATCCTGCAATCTGATGAAGTCAATGGAATTTGTGCCTCAATAAGGCCTGCCACCAGCTAGCAAGAACTGGACATTTTGTCACAGGCCTGACACTGATCGGGGACCAGGCAGCACTCAATAGAGGGCATCTCCAAAGCCTGCGTGGAGAGGGAGGGCTTGGATTGACTCCCAGTTGGTCAGCTGGAGGGGAGAGCCGGAACTAATGAGCAGGTGCAGCAAGCTGCCCTGGTCGGGAAGACCTACCTCCACATCCGTCAAGCTCTTCCCTTGGGGAGGAAGCTTAGGGGAGTATTTCTCTGCCATCCATTATGATTCTGATTGGGAGGAGGGTGGAAGAAGGTATGAAGATATCAGAGGAGAGAGGAGAAGACTGTGAGGGCAAGATGCACAGAGGAAAGGAGGGGCAACAAAGTTGATGACAGGGAGCAAGAGCCGATGAGTAACAAAGAGACAACGGGGGAGCCTAAATTGGGAGAAGAGAAAAAATGGAAAAGGGTGATTACTGGAGCTCTGTGTCTATGATATGTCCTGGGTGCCACTAGCCCTTGCTACAGAGTAAGGAGTGAGTGGGGACTGCAGGATTTGACCCAATTCCATTATAACTGTTTGACACTTACAATGTTTAACAGTGAGTCTCTTCTGGATGGAATTAACTTTTAAGTGACTATTAAGAGACACAACTGGACCAGATTTTTATCTAGTGCAAATAAGGAACAATTCTACTGAGGTAAAAACTAAGGTTCAATAGTGTCTTTTAATAGTTCAGCTCATGATCTGCCCCAGAATAATGAAACTTTCATGATCATGTTCTCTATAAATTAATATGCTACAGAACAGTAAAAATCTCATAAGAATAATATTGCATACAAATAAGTATTGTTGTGTTGTTTTATAAACTGTTTTATATTGGCACATGAGATGAATATACTTAAAACTACAATGCATGGGTTGCCACTATTTGAGAATAACCTTTATGAACATCTATCTGATATTTAGGGGTTTAGTCCTGTCTGAATGCCCAGTTGTAAACTCATTAATTTTAATGGAAGTTCTATGCCCATATAAGCAGAGAAAAGACCTGACAAACTGTTCATCTTAAATTACAGTAAATCATCTTCTCCATACATACAAACATCAACTCAGACTTGTAAAAACTCTGTGCCTGTAACTTCAGTTTGCCATGAAAGTGCAATTGGTGCATAATATCAATGACATGCATTTAGGAAAATAAAAGAATTTTAAAAAATGAGCATGAATAGGAGGATGCTAAGTGTAAATTAAAGGGAAAAAAAGAAAAAGAAAAACGCAAGATCCACAAATTATATAAGAACCACTGAGAAAATGGAAAACCTCCTGTTCCATACAATATTTTCCCTACCTTCCCTTGTAAATTATAATGATCTTTTGTTTGTTAAAAATACATTATTTTTATAAAGAATTCTGTTTAACAGTCCTGTCAGTGCAAATATTGTTTCCTTTCCTGTTAAGTATAATAAAAAAGCAAATTAAACAAAAATTAAATGAGTTACTAAAATTGTATTATACCTTTAGTCTACTTTTTTGTAGTACAGATGTACACAAGATATCAATATTGTGATAGCTTGATATTCTGAGATTCCTGCTCTACTTAGCTTGAGATATATGTAGTTACAATAAATGAACTTGCAAGCAAGCTCTGAACCTATTAAAGTCAGATGGAATTCTCTGAATATATGACTTTGCTTAATAGTAAAGTCCAGCTTCTCAGCTCGTGTAAATTAGTGTAGCACTGTTGAAGGCAATAAAGCTACACTGATTTATGCAGCCAAGGATCTAGCCCTAAACATTAAATTGCATAAATAACCTTTTAAAACAGTAGTTCATTAAACTGGCATAAACCTATTTTGATTTTTTAAAAATAAAAGTTGCATCAAAAGTGTTGAATACTGCCCAATGAACAAAACAGTATGGAACATATACTACCAAAAACATGCAATAGCAAACTGTTTAAGAACTCTCTGTTTCTTTCCCCCATTAACCTGTGTCTGTCAGGGTAATTTCAACACTTGCATTTGGGATTTTAAATGTAAGATTTTTCATATGAACAGCTTGGTGACAAGAAAATGTGTTCTATGTGGGCCGGGAGAGTCTTTAAAGTGGTAAGATATTTTTCAGAGGTTTTCTATGTTAGGTTAGTTTTGCTAGTGTTGTTATATTGTAACAGATACTGGTATGGGAACTATGACACTGCTATCTTGTAACATGTATATAATACTAACACTTTGTCTAATTTTCCTGATTCTCACCCTACTTTGATGTGTGTGTGTGTGTGTGTGTGTCTTTTTCTGTGTGTGTGTGTTTTAGAGTGAGCCATTGCCTGGTGTTGTAAGCACAATCCTGATCTCTAATTTTGATTCTTACTCATTTTAGCCTTAGGCCAAACACAAAACAAGTCCAATCATATGAGATGCAAAGTGTTTCCTGGGAAGTGCAGAGCACTCAACTTCCAGTGAAGTCAATGAGAGTTGAGAGCATTTAGCACCATACTGAAGGTGCTCAACATCTTGCATAAAAAGACCTTAACCTCTCTGCCCACGTTTCCCCATCAATAAAATGCAGATAAAAGTTGCTTGACTTACAGAGATGCTGTGAGGATTAATTAATTTATGTCTATAAAGTATAAGTATTAAGTAGTATTCTTGGCAACATCATAACTAGCAAGTCCTGAAAACTTCTACAACTTTATATAAATCTATAGAACCATTCTAATCTCCACTAGAATTAGAGTTGTCCTGTTGATATTGCCATAGGGTGTTACTTAGAAACGATGAAAACAAGTCCAATACTACTAACGTCATTGGAGATATACCCACTTACTTCAAGTCTGAATTTGGCTCATGTAGATTATTTATTTCACATAAGCCTTTACATTTATCTTCACATCAATACACAGTGGCCTAAATAATGGCATTAAGCCAAACTTGTACAATACTGGTAGTGCAGACATGCAGCGCCACAATCAGACTTTCAGAGGGCACTGGGCTTCAAATAAGCATAATGGCCTCTCCTGGAAACTGCAGCCTCTATGCCATGCTTTAGTGATGCAGTATACACTCCACTCCATATCTAGTCAGCTCTGGGCCATCGTCTCACCTCATCTCCAAGCTATGTTAGGAGCTGGGCAAGGAGTTGCGAAGGCTAGCAGGTTCGGCAGGAAGGTCCCAGCAGTTCAGACAATACCTTTACAGCAGAGTAGAAAAATATTACATTCTTTGTAGACCGTGGAGGGGGCATTGGAGGAGAAAGATGAAGACCTAGCTAAAATTCCAGCAAGGCTGATCCAAAGATATTCTCCTCAAGGACTTCTCATTTGTGCAATCAGATGTATTCCTTTGGAAAACAAAATCATGCTATGTGAGCCAGGACCAACTGTCATCCTTATCAAAATTATTCTACCAATATCTACACAGAGAATGGGGATAAACTTCACCCCATGTTTGGTAAGCTCTCTCTTCACATCCTTGCTTCAATATGTAGTTTAGAGTGGAGTATCTTCTGCCAGGACTTTCTTACTTTTCTGGCACAATTATGGCGTCTATTGCACAGAACGATATACATAATCAGTGCCATATCTATATATATTTTCAGGTCGGATTTTCCTCACATTTGCGCTGAAGTTGATGGAGCTACACTGGTGTAAAGGAGAAGAATCAGGCCCACTATAGTCAAATGAATCACTCAGCCAGAGTGATTCACCACTCCCACCCAGTCAGTCGTATTCACCCACATTCACACACACACACACTGAGGGGACCCTGTGCCTCAAAGAGCAGCTCTGCTAGGCTGAAGTGGAAACTTGAACCCTGAGGAGCCACTCCCACTAGTTACTGGGGATGGGTGCCTTTCCACATTCCCTGTTGACTTGTTGTACAGCATCGCCTCCCTTGGCTTGATTGCAGCAACTGAACCTAATTTTCTCTACCACTGCAAGAAGGCTGCAGATGCAGGGGGAGCTTCAAAGACTTGTGGTCTCAACAAGGAAGAAAGAAAACAGACAGGCCGTGCAGGGTACCAGACCACTAGGCAATTACCTTGTTCTCTGGTAGCCCAGTCAGAGCCAGATCACTGGCCCTTTATTGCTCTGCCACTCTCCGAGTGCAAGGACTCTCATTGGGCTTAGTCTCCGCATGTAGGGCCCAAAGGCAAGAGAAACTCCTTGTGCCCTCTTTTTCCTTTGTGCACCTGCTCTGGGGTGGGCACCATCTGGGCCTGTATATGCCACAAATTGTTATTTCATGGTACAGAAGCCCTCAAAGTCATGCTGTGAACAATCTTACTTGCAATTTAAGATACTGAGCCACATTCTGCTCTCAGCGACACTGGTATAAACCCAGAATAAATCCATTGACTTCACATGCTTAGCCAGATCCTCAGCTGATGTAAATTGGCAGAGCTCTGCTGAAGTCAATGGAGCTATGTCAATTTGCAACATCTGATAATCTGGGTTACTAGCTTTCATGGGGATATTCCAGATTTACCAGTGAGGTTAGGTAGCTAAGAGCAGAATCTCGCCAACTGTGTATATAATTTACAACCATAGCTAGGCCTTCTCTAATTATTTTACCACTTTATTCTATGTTTCACAGATAAAAAATGGGCATTAATTATTACATGATTTGTTTAGGATTTAAGAATAATTTAAAGACCTCATGGAAATACCAAGAAAGCACTATTCTTTCTTAGAAATTAATTCATTTATCAATATTAAGACTATGTCAGATATTTCAGTTTTTTCTTCTTACATATTTACGCTTCACTTCATGCACAGTGCACAGTATTTGCCCACTGTGCAGCTCCTTGTATAATTTGTTCCCCACTCAGAATTCTAATCCTGTTTCTGACATCATAATGGGCAGCACTGAAGAGGGATATGAAGCCACAGAAAAGAAATAAACCTTGCTTTACTGCACGTCTTGCAATAAAAAGGAGAGAGGGAAATGGAAAATATGGTATATAGGAAGTGTTATTTCTAACTAGAAAATTTTGTCAAAGGATGATGTATTCATGTTTCCTATATATCTATATGCAGATATAATTGTACTATAGGATCCTCCCTTTTTCAATCAGCATTTCTTTCTCTGGAACTGTATTAAAAATTGTGAACCAGCCCTTAAACTGCTATGAATTACCATAGTTGCATTGATGCCTAGTTGAGAATCTGACTTTCTAAGTAATTCTATTTTTAAAGTGATTTGTAAGAAAATAATTGGAAAGGATATTATAAAAAATCTTAATACCAAGTTAATTTAAAGCAATAAAACTGATAGATGCTTGCCATTAGTACAGGTCTTTTCTTGTGTTGTTTATCTGAATAATTTCCATTTGAAAGTTTTTGCTTTTGAAATTAATTTTAAGTTTCAAGTTGCAATACAAAATTTAGGATAACGATAAATAATACAGCCATCCATATATAGGGCCTGATTCTGTGCCCCATTGCCTCCTCCCATGGGGGAGGAGAACTGGGAGGCAAACTTCTCAGTTGTTTCTTCCATTAGGTGGGGTTTGGCCCCTATGGAACAGGACTGAGGAGGCACACCCACAAATCCTGCAGATTGCCCAAACGTACAGCAAAAAGCCGGAAGGGCCTGATTCAGGAGCCAGTGAAGTCAATGGAAAGACTCCCATTGACTCCAATGGAACTAATTGGCTATTGAATATTCTGAATTTTGAATATATATTGAATATTGAATATTTCCAATGGGATGTGAATCTAACAGGACTGCCATTGCGGGCACTGCCATTGCGGGCGCTGGGGCTGGTGCTGTGGTGCCGGGGCAGGCAGTTTGGCCAGCCCAGGGCCACGGTGGGTCGGTGCTGAGGAAAGCTGGGCCAACATTCCAGCAGTGGGGGTTGGGTAGATCCGTGCTTAGCACTGGGGTGTAGTGAGGACCCGTGGCACTCCGGGGGCTGGGGATGCTCGGGCCGACAGTGGTCGGGAGCATGGAGTGCTCCAGGGGATGAGGTGGAGTGGCCAGCCCAACCCTGGGGTTGGTTGGCACTGAGCCACTGAGGCAGGCCAGGCTGACACGCTAGCAATGGCGGTAGGGTGGATCGGTCAGTGCTGCGGTGTGGTGCTCTGGAGGCTGGGGGCGCTTAGGTTAGCAACTCTCTGGGGGCTGAGGGTGCTCCGGGGGCTGGGGCAGACCAGCAGCCCAGGGCTGGGTTGGGTTCGGTGCTGGGGCAGGCTAGGCCAGCAGTGGGAGGGCGCAGGCTGGCGCTGGGGCAGGATGGTGCTGTGGCACGGGCTGGCCAGCCTGGGACCAGGGTGGGTTCGGGCACGGCAGGCCAGTGCTGGGGCATGGGCTTCAGAAGCACTCGAGCTGTCCTGCAGTGGTGCTGTAGCACTCTGGTACTGGGCCCACCCAGCCGTCCTGGCTGGTATTCGGGCTGCCTGGGGCAGAGCCATGGGGCTCTGATGGGAGAGGGGGACAGAAGAGGCGGGGCTGGGGCTAGCTTCCCCAAACCAATGGTTCACAAGCTGCCCATGGAAACACATGACTTACAATGAGAGACTTAAGGAGCTGAATCTATGGAAAATATCAAAGAGAAGATTAAGAGGTGTCTTGATCACAGTTGATGCCTACCGATGCATGGAGAAAATATTTGATAATAGACGGCTTTTTAACCTAGCAGACAAAGGCATAAGAAGATCGAATGGCTGGAAGTTGAAGTCAGCAAGTTTCAAACTGGAAATATGATGCACATTTTTAACAGAGAGGAATTAACCATTGGCCCAGTTTGTAGCAAGTTCCCCACTACTTGGAGACTTTAAATCAAGACTGAATCTTTTTTCTAAAAGATAGGCTGTAGTTCAACTGCAAGATATCAGGTTACATGCAGGAACCACTGGGAGAAGTTCTATGGCCTGTGCCATGCAGGAAATCAGGCTAGATGGTCACAATGGTCCCTTCTGGTCACACTGGTGTAATTGACCTGTATTTTGATCTGCCTCTTAAATACCTGTGCAAATATATTGTTCAAAGCCCATTTCTGCATCCTTTACTCCAAAAGCACACAATGAAAGAAGTATTTCCTCAGAAGAGGTTAAATATAATGGATGAAAAAAATATTTATTCAAACAAAATGTTCTTTAATTCCCAGTGAGGAAAATGCTCCACCTCCAATTGTGGTAATCTTATTTCTCTGTACTGTAACATTTCTAATTTCCTTCCCAGTTGCCTGCAAAGGAGATAAGCAGAATCAAAACCAAACAAGATATAATGAAGTCAATACTCCTTCTAAGGCAATGTATTTTTATGTTAAACTGTTCAGTTCCCACATAGTTGTAACATAAGTCTATCACCTACCAACACAAGTGCATTAAAATTGAAGTTTTCCAACTTTGTTTTAGTTGAGGTTATTAGTTCAATTGTAATAGACTTAGGTATTTTATTGGCATCTATTTTTAAATACACTACAGCAAAATAGGCTGGGGCTTTATCACAATCACAGCAGTAATTAAGTGGACACACATTTCATATTTAAGCCTCTTTTTAAATTGTTCCTTAACAATTGACTGTAAACTAGCCCACTCCTCTCCGTAAGTCCCAGAATTCTTGCAAGTACTCTTCCATGTGAACAGAACACACCTTTCCCCTTCCTCCCCCACAAGAGCATGGTGTACTGATAAAAATGACTTGTTTGTATTAAATGCAAGAAATTCAACACCACCCTTCTCCTACCAACTCATTAAACTTTAATCTTTCTTCCTGTCCCAGGTGGACCTGCCTACTAAACATCAGACTTTTGGGCTAATGTTCAAGACTTGGGGAGGTTCTCAGGAGCCTCAGGATCACTTGCAAAACATAAAGGCTTTTGTCTTGCTTATAGCAATCAGCCTCACAAGTGCCATGACTGCATTAGCCACAACCGTGGAAGTGACATGAAGTACATTAGAGGAGCAATAAGGATGGATACTGCCAGTATGAGCTTCAAAGAAGAGACTCTTGAATCCTTAAGACCTGCTGTCATCAGAATTCATTTAAAGTAGGGAGAGATCATTTTCTTCAATGTACAGCAAACAAACAAAATTAAATGATATTATGTCAATTTCTTTTTTTTTGAGAGAGAGAGAGAGAGAGAGAGAGAGATCAGGGAATAAAATCATGGCCTCAATTAAGTCAATGGGAATTTTTTCAGTGACTTCAGTGGGGCCAGGACATCAATCCAGGTGTGTGAGTATAGGGACACAGCATTCTGGAGAAAGTCAGGTTCCAGGTTGCATTCCGAAGGAAAATCTCAAGTTTGTCAATTTCTCAATTTCTCCCCCACAGCTGTGGACAGTTCAACAAGGAAACAATCTAAACTAACTAAGTTCTTTTTTCCCTTTTTTGTGGACTTTGTTTTTAAGGGCCCTTTTATTCCCCAGGGTACAAGTAGGAAGCCAACACACTACATCGGCCCTTTCACTCCACTCACTGACCAACCACTCTACAAATTCCTCTTTTTTATATCTGGCAGCTCGGCCCTGTAGCTGAGATAAACCCCAGGTGCACTGGTTTCTCAATGCGTAGAGGAAAATGTCCAAAAGAACAAATGGGAGTTAAGCACTCACCTTCTGTTGAAAATCACTGAGAGCTGGGCACCTAACAGCTACCTGTGCCTTTGCACATCTCTCCCTTCATCCCTACAGGTCTTGTTTCCTACCATACAGATTGGGTACGAAAAGTGGGTTATGGGGTCTAATCCTATTTGGAAAACTGCACACAGCTGTCTGGGGGTTTCCTAAGAACCAAATGGATAGTATATTCTGTCACATTTCCCCTTCTCTCAGTAGCATCATTACTGTGTTGGGTTTTCTCCAGCTGTTCCTTAGCTCTGCTGGTTGCTTGGCACAAAGAAGATTTTCTTGGCTTTCGTTATTATAGTCTTATGAACAAAGCTAATTGTTGTGGCTAGGATAAGAGAGCTCTGTGGCAGTCTGGAGTAAACTGAGTTCTGTAGTAGTGATGCAGGGTGATGTGGGTATTTCTATTTCAAGAGTGTTTATTTTTAAAGCAATTCATGAAATAAAAGTGAATGACTCAAACCAGAAGTAATTACTTCAGTGGAACTATTCTTGATCACCCTAGTGTAATGACAGCAGAATCTGGCCTAATACACCTGATTCCCTACTGTTTTCTGCTTGTGCAATCATTTACACCTGTACAAAGTGACTGTAATAAAAGCCAGCCCACCATTAAGGGGACCCACTTTCCACTCAATCAGCCATCCCATGAGTAAAGACCACAGGACAACCCTCCAGGCACCACTGGTGCCAGGAGAGGCCATAGGGTGAGAAACTCTATGAGGTGCTGGCGAGGGAGAACAATGTTCAGCTGGGAGGGATGGGTGGAAATACTGACGAACTGGGGTGGGTGAGTGATACAGTTGATGGTTTTGAAGGGGAGATAGTATGGAAATGATGGATTTGAGGAGGGAGATGTCACATGTACAGTACACCCTCGCTATAAGGAACCCCTGGGGATCCAAGCCAATTGTTCAGTATAGCCAGGTATCCAGTATAGTGAAAGGGGGGCAGCTCCTCTGGTCCCAGGATTATGGCAGGAGCTGACAGCACTGCTTCAGCCCTGGGCCACAGCAAAAAGGGACAGAGAGCTCCTCCAGCTCTAGGGCCACAAGAGGAGATGGCACTGCTCCAGCCCAGGGCCATGTTGGGGGGCAGAGAGTTCGTCCAGCGCCAGGGCTGCAACCGGAGCAGAGAGCTCTGTCTCCCCACTTCGGCCTTCATGCTGAAGGAACTCTCTGTCCCGCGCTGTGGCCCCAGGGATGGAGGAACACTCTGCCCCCCTGCCATGGCCCAACTGGCCAAAGAAGCATTCTGTCCCCTTGTTGTGGCTCAGAGGAGCACTGGCTCCTTACCATGGCCCCAGAGCTGGAAGAGCTCTCTGCCCCCTCACCATGACCCTGGGACTGGAGGGGTCTCCCTACTGAAGCCCTGGAGCCAGAAGAGTGCTTTCAGCTTCTGCGGTGGCCCTGGGGCTGGAGGCACTCTCTGCTTCCCCACCATGGGGGCCGGAGGAGCATGTTCCCTAGCCATAACCTCAGGACAGAGGACATATTGGCCCTGCTACAGCCCCGGGGCTGGAGGACCTCTCAGCCCCCCAGCACAGTGGGTGGGGCTGGAGGTGGGATCCAAGGATCGCATTCACTATAGCCCAAGGCTCGCTATTGCAAAGCGCGGTATAACAAGGTTCTACTGTATTGTCCCCAGAGGCAGTAAATGTTTTGAGTGACCCCCTTGTTAAAACTTTCTCCCCAATCCAGTGTGACATAGCAAGTACAACTCCTGCACCTCCTCAGCATTGCAATGCCTAGGTGCCTTGTGCATCTAGCACTTGGTCTGACAGTTTTTGGGAAAGGAATCTTTTCAGAGGCAGACATTGTATGTCACATGCCCTCCCTCAAAACCTCCTGGACAGTCCTGTGAAAGTTATTTATAGAATCTAGCACTTGGTCCATGACTGCTCCCATCTCAGGTACTATACAAGTAGAAGAGCTAGCGGCAGCACAGATACTGCTTGGAGGCAAGGAGTTGTCTATGGAGAGATAGACAAGTCATAAGGGGCAGTGCTTTCTTTCTTGACAGATCACAGTGGTCCTCAGATTTTGAAAGCTGTGATACTTGCCCCTCTGCCCCCCTGTCCTTCAGGATCCTCCGTTCCCTTCCCATGGATTTTACTTCTGAAGCATATGTTTTGGACCTAAGCCATTGCTCTATTAATATTCTGCTGCTGAATCTATATTACCTTAGCGTTAGACCATGATAAAACTGTCTTTTGGAGTGTTACCTTAAGGCAGTATTTCATCTGGTGCTGTAGCTCAACATGCTAGCATGCTGCTAGAGTGCCAGAAATGAAGCATCTCTGCTCCCATGTGATTTCCAGAAGCCATAGCACCACCTGGAGCTGGCAAACTGGTTCGAATTTACAAATTAGAAGATTTTGGCTAATTCAGGTAGATGTGACTTACATTCCATTGCAAAGAGCAATTTCTGTACTAAAATAGAATCAAAAGCAATTATAATAAATCTTTCCTATAAAGCAAAAGACTATGTATATTGACATGACATTTAAAAGGCAGGATTTATAATGAACTTCAAATGACTAGGACTGAGTCAAAATGCAGAGTCTTGTAAAAAACATAAAAAGAGCATTTAGGTTTAGTTATGTATGTGGAATAGATGAGGATATCAGTAATACAGATATACTTTTAAAGGTATAAGAAAGTATTAATACTACTTACTCTTCCACCATCTTTACAGTTGGATTTACAATAGAGTGGTCAACTGGCATAACAGCCAGAGTTGGGTTTTAAATATTATCAAAGAATAAATATTGAAAACTCTGAAATGTTTCTAAAATAGTTTCTCTCTGAAGTATTTGTCCTAAGCACAATATATGATGGACTCCTAACCAACCACTTTTCCAATGAGAAGGAAAACTATCCTCCAAGGGAATATCTCCCTTTCAGGGTGAATGCCATAGAATAACATTGTTTGTTTGTTTAAAAACACACTTCCTATGTTCCCAACAGGACAAATGGAATTTTAAGGCTCCAAGAGTGGACTCTTGGCCCACTGGAATCAATGGCAAAACCCTCACTGGCACAAGTGGGGCAAATATTCTACCCCAAAAGCCTATCTGCAAATGTGATTGTAAGAATATGTTAAAACAGGAAACAGAACACATACCAATTTGCAGCCAATCAAAACTAACAAGCATTGCTCAGAAACAACCTACGAGACCAAGGATTATTTGCAGAGATTTTTCACCAAATAGTTCTGCATAATGAATAAATTTGAGAAAATAATGGTGTGCTAACATAGAAATTGACAAATGGGAAAAAGGAGTGAAATGTTTCAGATAAATGTATTCTTATGAATTATTTACTTATCTGTGCATGTATGTATATTTATTATATATACATGCACAACACACACATCTATTACTCAAAACTGTTTAATTTTTTGGCTCTCTCAAGACAAATATGTCAAACAATCAGAAAAATGCAGGAATGAAGTTAAATTACACAATGCACATTGTGATATTCGTCCAATGACATACAACAACTATTATACTGTACAAGTGAATGATGTAATATGATCCAGAGCTTTATATATATATACTTTCAAACTAAACATTGGAAGTGTTTTACTGCACCAACACCAGAAATGGACCAAAATATTCTATTATTCCAATGTGGTACAAAGGTATAATATTGAACGTCCCAGCAAATCTCTATCTGAAATTTCACAAAGCAAAGGCTGATGCATATGAAGCTGCTTCTGAAAAATTCTTAGTAAGGATTATTGATTAATAAGATATTTAAAGTGTTGTGTGTTTAATAATATTTGAAGAATCTGCTGATCTGTAATTACAATATGTTCCACAATGTGTTCAAATAAAGAACTGTGCAGAATCCACTAACAGCCTAAGTCAGACCATCTAATTTATGAAGAGTGTGACCTAAAAAGTGCTCAGTTCATTAATTCACTCTGAATTTATGGCTCATAATGCCTTTGCACTTTATGAAACACATACTTTTTTCAAAGCAAGTGCAAAATGAAAAAAATGTTATGCTGGTAAATCATTCATTTTTTCAAGAAAAATATATTAATATTTCAGAACACATTTCCCAGAACATGCTTGTAATGCATGTGGAGCAGACGCCAAATTTGACTTCACTGCAAAATAAAAAAGCCATTTGTCTCCAAGCGTACTTTAGAAGATTGTCTCAAGTGTTTCTCTTTTATCCTTAATGCATGTACCTCTTAACATTTTAATCCTGGCAATTTTATCGTTTTTCAGCCAGAATCCATTATTAGGGATTTAACATAGTTTTCAATGGAGGACCAAAGTTATAAAACACACTATCTTCACTGATATTATTTGCAAAACCTTCTTCAATAAAATGTTTTTTATCACTTTGTTGCTCTGCCTTGCATATAATGTATCAATCAAACTTACACATGTATTTAAAAACATGACAAAGACATAACCTAGGAAATGTTACAATCAATTATATAAAGAACACAAGACATTATTATTAAAAAAGGAAGCATGTTTCTTTCTCTCTTCCAAACATTAGTAAATACTTCATTTAGTAGTCTCATTAACCTAACAGTACTTAATTAAATGAATCAGAATGACTAAAGATTTAGTAAAGAATAAAATAGAACTGAAAAAGCCAATGGGAATGGCAGCTACCACATATTATAGAATTCTTTATGGGCGGAATCCAGGGCCTATTGAGGTGAATAGGAATATTTCCACTGACTTTTGTGAGCTTGAGATCAAACCCTGGATTCTCATTTGAATTGCCTGGGTTATTTACTGTAGACCACATTGTGCCATTATTTGGCATAATCAATTCACTCTGAAATCTAAATTCATTAAAATTATTGGCATGTTATGCATTTAAGATTCCCCTTATTCTGACAGAGATGCTTAGACTGCAGTGGAGGAGTCTGCTAATGAACAGTTTTTAGCATAATGGAAGTTATTGAAATGCAGTCAAGATTTTGGTTTCCTTTGTAACTCCAAGTGAGCATGGTGGCCATCTGTAGTATGTAACCACTGTTTCTCCCTTATTACACTACCAAATTACATGTTGTGGATTAGGGTTACTTGTGTGATAATGTATCCAATACTATACATTCACTAAAACAGCATTCTTCAGATATTTATGTGTATATAAAAAAAATATACAAAATCATTAGACAAAGAGAGGCCAAGTTCTTCTCTTTGTCATATTAGTGATACCTCATTGAAGTCAAAAGGTTTGTAATGTGATTGAGAACAATGTGACTAAGGCTCGGGCTACACTTACCTTCCAGATTCAGCGGCAGTCGACGGGAGATAAGCAAGTGACGTAAATCACTTGCGTATCTCCCGTCAACTTCGCAGCATCTCCTTTGCGCACCGTCCACACTGTGCTGTTACGCCACTTACCAGAGTGGTCTTCCCCCGTCGCTTGCTGGATCGACTGAGCGGGTCTACACAGACCGCTCAGTCAATCCAGAGCAATCGATCTGACGGCGGTGAATTTGTCGCCATCAGTGTAGATCCAGCCTAAGAGTGTAACTGATATCACAATTCAAGTCCGTAACTGTTTTAAGACTTCACGAAACATTTTAACTAGAAATCTTTCCTTAAAAAAGGAAAATTAAAATTATTTATATGTTAACACATAAAAAGAGATGAAAAGTTCTGAAAGAGTGTTACCTGACTCTTTTTCTTAGTTGCTCAGTTATTCAGTATATATATATCGAAATATTCAAATACACAAATCTAGTGTGGTAAGGAATAGGTGTACTGGTCTAATCTATATAGTTACTGCACCTGCCTTCTAAATCTTGTCTTCTCAAGAAAATGAGAGAGACTTTGGCATACAAATCTAAGTTTTCACAAAAGAAAAGCAAGAAGAAGGTTTCATACAAGGCTGAAGAAAACAACCATGACTAAAAGAGAAAAATCAAGTCCACAGTTTTAATGTAGGAAATCTATAAAAGCTGTATTTCTCTGTAACTAGATTAAGGGCCCCAATGAGTTTAAAGCCAATAAGAATTTTACCGCTGACTTCACCGAGAGCAGGACTGAGCCTTAAGGGCTAGAATCTACAGAAAGAGTTTAGTCATCTTAACACACATTTTTGTACTATTTACATATAAAAGTGACTCCACTCATTTATGCAAACTGGATATTTCCCTGTAGAATAGAATTTGGTAGTTATATTGGCAAACTGAAGACCACATACAAATGGAAGCAAAGATATAAAAGAAAGAGCAATAATATTTTAACATCTTGGGAAAACTGAGAGTATAAGATCTTGCACAACCAATACTGATTCAGCAGCTCATCATGGGACTCACATACCTGGCAGCTTTTCAGGGGTCAGATTTTCCCATGGATGAGCAGTCTTTGAACAATTTATAGACTGTCTCAGGCACAAACTAAGTTTTTCTTCAATATCAGTCATTCATGTCTTCTCTTTGTACCTATTTTTCTTCAACAAATATATTTATTAAGGCCATTGAAAGAAAAAAAAAATACAGTCTGCTGTTACTGTATATTCTTTGACAGTATCTCAAAGTAAGGATTGAACAAAACAGATTATACTGAACTTTCCATATATTGTCTTCTAAAATGAGTCCTGCTTCAGGACTCAACAGATCTACTGGTTGTGTTGATTGCTTTTTCCCTATTGTTTGGCCAGATGTTCAACTGATGTAAATTGACAATGACTCCAATGGAGTCATGATGGTTTTCTCCAGCTAAAGTTCTTTTCTATCGTTCCTTTTGTATGGCCAGTCATAGTTAGATTTATTAAGCTAAATAAATAAATAAATAAATAAAGCTAAATAAATTATGCCCTAGGCCTATTCCCCCATGTAAGCTGGTATATATAGATAATGTAGAGGAAAGAACTTTGGCTAGTGTTGGAAGTAGAACATTAACTTGTTGAAAGTCATACCCATAAAAATCACCTTATTGCTATCTTGTGTCCTGGTCTACTGATCCATCGCAAATGAGTTAGGACACTTCTCAGTGTAAGAGGAAGCTTTCTAAAGGTGTCAATCACTGGAACAGAGTACTGGGGCCTCACCATGAACTTCACACCCTTGTGCAATCATGCTTTTATCTAATAGGAAATGTCTCTGCCTGAATTTCCATCACTTTGCAGACTTGTTTCCTTCTGCCAGGAGAACTGCAGGACTGCTATAAAGGACAAAAAGTCAGAGAAGAAAATAAGGAAGACTCACCACTGCTCCAAAAACAATGTAAAACCTACTCTCCTCATCAAACGTGGAGGGGGGAGAAATGCCTCCTTGCATTCAGAGAAAAATCTTCCCAGGGGCTGATTTAAAGGAAGTGTAGCTGGAACCTAACATGAAGTTTCCAAAAGCAGCTACCTCAGCAACAAAGACATGGCAGGAATGAATGCAGCAGGGAATCACACTCCACGACTAAATATAATCATGTGTACAGCAACAGGCAGCTCCATAAAGGAGGTAAGTACAGTAGTTCAGTCAGACTTCTCTGCCCACCTTTCCAGTCCCCTACATCACACAACAAGCAGAGAGCACTAGAAACAAAGCAGCTCAACGGAAGCTGTTCTCAATGCAGTGTCCCAGGCTATCTATGTGACATTTCACTGCATGGTGCAAACCATCTGAAGACAAACAGGCATTTTTTTTAACTTTCCTTCTTCCCTGCCCATCACTGAAAACAAATACTATGGTCCCACTTCTGTGCTCAGTTTTCTACAGCTCAGCCTCCACTGAAACGTGCTCCAAGCCACCGATGAGAAAGCTCATCCAGAAGTACTCATCACCAAGCCCTCGTCCAAGGTAAGATATCTGGAGGTTTCCAACATCTCTGACTCCTTCAGACAGAGGAAAAGGAAAGACAAGGAAAGAAAAGGAAAGAGAGAATTATAGCTTATTCTGAGTACTACCTGAAGGCAAAAATGTATTGTTTTTTTAAATCTAGGTTAAAGATTTTGATAATGATACAGTTATTAATACATTAGTCTTTGGTATGAACAACTTTGGAGAACTGTTTTGTGGCCAAATGCTTACAGGCAGGACCCTTTAGCCTGTTTCAGTGATTGATAGCTCCAGTTCTCTCTAACACTGTAAGAAGAATGGATCCAACATTCTATCATGGATCAGAGAACATAAGGTCTTGGAGAAAAAAACTGATTTTTGTCCAGTACATAGGGAATGTTGTGTGTAATCAAAATATTCTGGCAATAAGAGAGTTAAGAAGATTGTGACAACCAATCACAGAAGGCTGATGTTGCTATTTATTCCAGAAGCATCTGAATATGGGTAGAGAGACTGAAGTTCTGCTATGACAACCAAAAAGCTCAGGTATCTATTTTAAGGTATGCAATAAATTGGATCTGGACTCTGCAGAAAATTAAAGGAGAGCCAATAGGTACAGGGGAGTGTGTTCTGAAATTAAAGAGTGTAATGTTAGATTGAGAATTATACATTGTGATGCAGAAGCTCCAGTGAGAATTTTAGTCAATATATGTACCATATATATAGGCACTAAGCACAGTCTCTATTCAAGTCAATATAGGAAAGATAAGGTTTGTTGACCTAGAAGTTTCTGTTTAAAAGATTTTTAATAGTATTTTGAATTCTGTTTTTAAAATGCTTGCATGATTATATGTGGTAAATGTAATGATTTGTGAACCAAGTAATTGTGTCGTATTCTCTGATTGACTGGGAGCTATTATAAAAAAATAAAATTCAGGTTTTAAATATCTGAGTTTGACTTTGAGTAGAACTTTCTAGAGTGATCAAAAAGAATGCTTTGGTTAAAAGTGAAAGAAGGGGACTGTAAAAATAAAAATGTACTCTATATAACATGTCCACTATCTAGGTTCTGATTCATTTAGCCTGAAAACATCCCTGTGAGCTACATAGCTATTGTCCCCAGTTTACAAATAGAAAACTGAAACAGAGAGGTTAGGTGATTTACCCAAGATTACAAGGGAAAAGGTGGCAGACCCACCAATATCATCCAGAACTACCCATTTTCGTATGATCCACTCTTACCACTAAGCAATCCATGCTCTTCTGTAGGATACACTCCAATAAAGATAATTATTTCTGTGCATACTTCCTAAAATGGTTAAAATATTGCCACCATAGAAGTGCAGATGCTGATTTCTTCTCCAGCTCTACTGATTTTTCTATAGACAGGATTTCTGTTTTACTGTGATTCCATGGAATCATGGGGTGTTCTATGATTTCCCAAAGCTGGAGTTTCCTTCTAATAATCAGCTTCTCACAAGGGAACTCAGCATCTCTAGGCAAAGCCTCAAGTACTCGGTGGTAAGCTTGACCTTAATTCCATGGCTGGGGGCCAGGATTCTCTGGCATTCTGATATAGATGCCTGAAAACTCTACAGCAGGGTATATATACATGTATATATTAGTATTTTATTGAATTGTGTATGAAAATGTCATATACCCAGTACAGCACAGGTTGTGGTATTTAATTTCATATTATATTCAATGAATTTTACACTGTTCCTAAATTTTAAATGTTGATGCAGTGAGGAATTTTGTATTGAAAACATGTAAGTCATTGCAGAAGCCATCCAGGGTTAAAATGGAGGATTTGGCATCTGGATCAGATATAATTCATGATTATGACATTTGGAGAAATGCTTTGGGATTGTGAGGATAGGTAAATTAGCCAGATGTTTCTACTCAGATGATCAGCGGTGAAATAATTAACAGCATTGACCTTTAAACTGTTATTTGGCTTCTTTGATGTCTTGTGTCTTGCAGTTTCCCATCCCATAATGTCAAAGATTAAATTGAGCAACTTTATCAGTCCACTGTCCATGAATCATCCAAAAGCATCTTTGAATTTTTACTTACCTCCCTTGCTACCTTCTCCAGAATACTGGGATCAAATTCACTTGGGCCTAGCACTTTTGCAACTTGTAACAATTCCAATGGCCTTATCAGCTGCTCCAGTGGAACAACAATGCCTTTAACAGTTTGCTTTCCCTCAGGAAAATGTATCTGTCACTGGGATGTTACCTTCTGCTTCTTTTATCAACAGCAAGAACTTGGGAAAGATATAAACAGAGGCAAAAAGCCATTTTGTCATCCATCACTGAGCGAATGACATAGTAGGCACTTTTCGAGCCTGTGAAAGTTGGGTCTCCTGGTCTGGAGAACTAGGGATGCTGATAACTTGATGTAAGTAGAGAAACTGCTTAGGCATAGATTGCAACTTGCCAAAAAGTGTGTTTTCTTTTACTTGTATCCTTTCCTATCTCTTTCATTGTTACCTGTAATCACATAAATATCTGTTCTTTGTTAATAAACTGATTTTTGTTTTATTACAAACCCATTTCAGTTCTGTGTATTAATCTGAACCAAACTAACATGCAGGTGGATGCTCTGTCTTTTTGGAGGCAACGAACTTGATAACTTCTGGGAGTATCCAGGGAGAGAGACTAGACACTGCAGGGGAGATGGTTTGGGGAAAACTAAGGACTAGATAGGCTTTGGTGTCACCCTGAAAGAAGTAACTAGGCTGGTGGAAGCCAGGCTGATGCAATTGTGTTGTGATCCGGTTGCAGGTGTCAGGACTCTGAGCCAAAGCAGCACAGCACAGAAGGATGCAGGGTTACAGGGTACGCAGTGACAGCACCCCTTACTGGCCTGGGCGAAACCCTACACAGAAGTCATCGGCATGCACAGCCAGATGTTCAGTTAGATTAAAGTAAACCTCGCTCCACTGAAGTCACTGGAGAAGCAGCTTTCCACCAGCCAAGGATCTGGCCCTTTATATTTTGTACCTATCACTTTTCTTGTATATTTGTCTATCACGTCTTCCAACTAAATGTAAGAAATTTGCCTATGTACAACAGAGTGGGTTTTTTGACTAGCTGAGATTGCAGCTTAATATGCAGCTGTGCATTTAGAGCTCCCAGTCCATTCAGTGCTGCATGTGTGATGTCTGTGTATGCAGTTATGGATTTATACCAATTGCTGCCCATAAGGCTCAAGTTCCACCTCAGAATTTCAGGCACAGTAGAGATAGCCAAATTCTGCTCACAGCTGCATCAAACACAATAAATATTGTCTTTCAGGAAATGAGCTGATCACCTGTGAGGTGGAGGAACAATTTTTTCCACCATATACATGACTACAAAATAGGCTAAGTCATTAATGGGAATTTTTATCTCCCTTAACCCATTAGGAATTGGAGATTGACAGAATTAGGATACTCGACTTGATGGAGCAGTGGTCTGAGACACTATGTTAAATTCCATATTCCTATACAAGCATCCTGTGAACTGAACCATGGATCATTACAACATTTCTAGCCAGATGTTGTTTCTCATTTCATGTGAGTTCACTGAGTTTTGTTTATCCTGAATGCTATGGGAAGCTCTACAAAGAGCAAAACACTTTATTATTAATCTCACTTTCTCAGCCATCTGAACTCTGAACTAGTTTCTCAATTTTTAGTGTAAATAAAATGTCAAAGATTAACTTTTGACTTTTGTGATCATCCAAAAAGTTTTGCCCAAAGCTTTTAGTTTGTTCATTTCAGCACATTTGCAGCGCCAGATCAACAGTAAGAGATTAGTAATAAGTGAGGTTTTTGGCTCTACTTTAGGATTATTTTTTACAGAAAAAAAATCTTTTACCAAAAGTACAAAGGACCTTTTAATATTTTTCACCTCAGGTCAAACCGTGCACAAATCATGTTGCCCAGCATTTCCTGTAATCCACATACACATTTTTATGACAAGAAAAACGTAGTTTTGCAAGATTCTACAATTGAATTCTAGTATATTCTTGTGCATGTTGATTTGCTACCACATCATAGAAACAAAGAAGCAATTAAAACAAAACAAAAAACCTATGATATACTACTTTTATGATAATTTTCAAAAGCAAATCAGTGTATTTTAGTTGCTCATTCACTCAGTTTGAACACACACTCCTTTTAGCAGAAATGTGTGCGAAATAATAATTTTGAACTTTTTATTGCCCTTTCTATCCTAGACTCCGCAAGTGCCTTCCATATTTTAATACAGTAGGCCTTATAACATCCCAAAACATAGATGGGGAAGTATCTCAGCTTCCTTATAAATGAGGAAGCTGAGGTACAAAGGTGAGGTGTCATTTTCCTCAAGCTAGGAGAAAACAGGAAAAACATTGGGCCAAATGCATCCCTGAGGGATTTCCATCCTTTCTAATGGCATGAGCTGCTTGCTGACTTGAGTTTGTCACTTGTAATGTACATAACAAAGAATGTTAGACAAAAATTTGACATTATGTGGACAGATACAAATCATTTAGATATTCCAGATACCTTTTAAAGCTTTATAGATTTTTTTTATATGCTTCCTAAGGGTTCCTAAATAACAGCTCTCTCATCTGATTGAGTCTAAGAATTTTGCTAGTGCATCCAGACCACCACATTGGATGAGCATACATTAACATTTGCAAAGAATGAGAATTCTTCAGGATTTTACTTTGGTTGTTGTGGTTTTGTCATATACTTGTTCATGAAGATCCCTGAGCACCACTGAAGGAGGCGCAGATAAAACACTAGAGCTGAATGAGATTTCCACCTAACACTGAGAAATGTGCAAGGCTCAAAAAGACAAGTCTGGTGCTATCATTACAGGAGTGGGAGCTGATGTATTGGTAGAAAAGAGGGTGTGCTGGGGTAAAGACAGCATGGTCAGGGTGCAAGAATTGAAGTACAATTCTGTGCTTATAACCGATGTGAACGATAGCCATTTTTCTACTTCCAGCCACTTTGAAGTTCTACTTTTTCAGTACCTGCTGAAGACCTAAGCTTAGGAAAAAGTGACAGAGAATAGAGGCTACTGTAAGGGCTAGCTTCACATAGCTAAATGTTCCCATGAAACATTATTTCTCACTGCCATGATGAATACAAGGCACAGTGCACTTACTGACCCATAAGTCTGCAAAACCACCTTCTAGCACTTTCCTTCCGTGAGTAATAAAGCCTCAGGCTATGTCTACCCTACAGAAATGACAGCAGAATAGCTATCGTATCATATTTTAAGGGTAGACCAGGTTAGGCTCATCTAGCTCTGAAGGTAACTCAGAACTGCTCTCACAACCCTCATGTGCACTTCTGCAGGATTGAGCCTAATATGGCTAAAATCTGTGGTTCCTACAGTTGACAGAAAATTCGCAAAGCTTAGTGAATATTATGACTTACTATTGCAGCAGTATATGTGAAGAAATTATATGCAGGGACTAATCCAACAACTTTTCTGACAATGAGTAGCACTTACAGATCTGATTAGTACATATTTCTCTAAAACTTGTTCTTCTGTGAGGCCTAAAAGGGAGCAGCTACTGTACGTATCAATTTGTCCTCCTTCCTATGTACCGTCTGATCCTTTCAAGAGTCCTTTTCACACTCTTAGAAGCACCACAGCAAATCTAAAGGAAAAACAGAGGATTTCCTGATGTCTTTGCCTACCAGTCCAAATTCTGCTCACAGTTATATGGGTATAATTTGAGAGTACTCCACTGACTTCAAAATTTGGCTCACTATTCTGTATTATTAAATGTGACTAAGTCAATGCTGTCATTAGCTTGTATTTGCTTGACCATGAAAATTAAAATGTGCAGTTATAACCAATAGCTCAATTTTCCCTACACTTATCTTTCTGCAGTGCAGAAAGAGTCATGTGTAAGGGGCAGGCTCACTAGTCACTTTGAAAGTATCATATGTGTCTAAATCTGCAGTCTGGTGCCATGCTGCCCATCTCTCTGTATATCTCAAGTGTACATCTGGAATATAACATTTGAAATTAAATAAAATTCTGACATTACATGTTCAGAAATGATGTGCACATGGGCCTTATAATATTCTTTTATTTTGCCAAAGACAGCATAATTTTGCACAGATTTCCCTATCAGATCTTTTCATTTCACAAATAAAATGTTTTCTTTCCTAATTGCCAGCCCTGCACACAGCCTGGGATCTGAAAGCCAAGCTGGGCTCTTTCCTTCTCACACATCATCACTAATAAAAAAAAGGTTTCTAAGGAAAAATAATGCCTCCCAGTTACACCTTGGCAATTGCATTACTGACAACCACTTTGCAACTATGTAATTAATTCTAATTTAAGGTTAAGTTCTTTGATCACACACAAGAAGGTATAGAATCCAGGTCATTCTCCCACAGTGGTGTTGGCTTTGCAGTGTCAAGAAGAGCAAAAAACAGTAACAACTTATTTCAGTCACCAAGGTAAGCAGATATGACTGAGTACACACAAGTGTGTTGAGCAAAAAGGTCACATTCTTATACAGGCACTTGTTAAAGCAGAACTATACTATAAGAGCTTTTCCATGACTTCAGTGGTTTTGGATTGGCCCTAAATATCAGATTAGAATAAGTGACAATAATGAAAAGGCCAGGCAATCAATGGATGTGACAAAGGAAAAGTTAATCCTGCTATGAGGAAAGGAGCAAGACAGGCAAAGAGCCTCATACAGTACAACTTGGGTGTCTTAAAATGCATTACACAAGAAAGGAATCATACAAAGGCTGTTATGTTACTTCCTGCCTGTTACTCGGCCTTAATATGACTGAGAAAGATTCAGTGGTTGTCATTCTGAAAGACAGTGTAGGATATCTGAACACCAGTTAATAGAAAATGTGAAGGAATCACTGCATGGGGTATATTGGCTGTCACTGGGTAGGAGTGAATGGCTGATAAGGAAACTAATGGGTATTTAAGTTCTAATTCATATGGAAAAATAACAACGTGTGTTATGTGCATTAACAAAGAATTTTTAAATTAATACTTCCTAAGCAATAAAAAGCTATATAATATTTCTGGTTAACAGGGTAGCCTATTTGTTTCTGCAATATTATAAATCTGTCGTTTGCACACTAATCTCTTGGATACTTTTTCTGACATTTTATACTGAATGTAATCAAATATGTATAATTTGGGAAATGCACCCATTTTCTGAGTTCTTACAAATCCATGTTTTTAGCAGGATCAAGCAACTATTTCCCTTAACACCAAATTTCACTTTTTAAACATGAGATATTGACTAGGGAACAATCAATAGCAGGTGATTGTAAAAACAGAATTGTTAGCAGCATGTGCCTGAGAGCTTAAATGGGATGGGACACAAGATGAGGCAAAACCCACAAAATTATTGTGAGGGGATCAAACCGAGATAGAAGCCTAGGGTTCCATTATCCTATTGCAAAGGAACGAGCAAAGAAATTGTTGGCCAGGCTGAGGACCAAATGTAGACTGGGTGTACATTAATAACGCCATATATCTGATAGAAAACATGTACTTGTGATATTATCAAAAATGATCAGCTGGATACTAACACTTTTTCCATGAAAGTAAATGGGAGATTTTAAAAGTCCACCCAGAGACTTTCAGCATCATGGATACCAGGGTTGTATAATTTTTGGTGGTGCCGGGAGCAGCTCCTGGCCAGGGCACTGGACCCACATGGGAGAGGGGTGGGGAGAACGGGCAGGGCTGGGAGGGGGGAGCATCCGCCGCCGTGCCGCACTGCTGCGGGGCAGGGCCGGTGCCAGAGCAGCTCCTGGCCAGCTTCTAAGTGTGTCTAGGGTAGGGAGGCAGAATGGCTGGGCTGCACTAGGCACTGGGGGACGCTGCACTCTACACTTGCATGGCCCAGCACCACTGGAGGCTCCGCGGCTGGCTCCCCAGTACCCACAGCAGCACAGAAATATTGGTGGAGCTGGGCCCACCATCCTCAATATTGGTGGAACCCAGGCACCACGGGCCCATATGACTTGTCACTTATATTCAGCACCAACTAACAGTTTATTATATAATGCATCAATAAGGAATTAACTTACTAACCTGCATGTTCCTGAATAAATATTGAAGAACTGTTTGTTTTATGCTGTCAAGTACAAAACAACCTAGCTGCAAAAGTTCAGTGAAACAAATTCAGTTTGATGGCAAAATTGTGAAGTTTCAGGGCTTTCAGGGATCATTATTATTAGCAATGAACCTTTCTGCATGGCAGATTTTGGCATCCTTACTCATGTAGAATAGTACTTGACTCCAGGGCTTCATCGCAACAACACTGAAAGGGAGCTTCTGGTGGTAGCACTTTTTTTCTGCCAGATCTTTAGGAGGAAGTGACCCCCACCCTCCCATGTATGCATAAGGTGCATTGTACATTTATCTTGCTCTGTAAACTATTGTAATTCATTATACAAAATTAACTAATCTGAAGCTTGCATTTTAACTCATGTTTAAAAAGTGAAATTTCATGTGAAGGGAAATGATTGCATGAATACTATAATTGATTCTTATGTTATTACAAACTTGTTTTTACTGAACTTTCAAGAGGTACAAATATTTTTATACACATGATGCTTGGAGAATATGATGGCTTTTATATGATCATTTTTTCTCAAGAAAACTAACTTTGTAAGATATTCATGCTATTAAAAAATCCTGTAAAAGAACATAGGAATGTTCCTTATGTAGGCCATTCCAAAGAAGAATAAGGTTTAGGCTGTATTATCAGAGCAATGAACAGAGTCATACAAGTGAACTTCTTTTACACCTCCTCTTTGTCAAGAAAAAAAGCTCTAGTTTAAATTTACACAAAGAATTTTAGAAATATCCGTATTGAAACTGATTTCCTCTATTAACCCTCTAAAATTTTCATTCTTCAAATGTTAAGGAAAACATTGATTGTTGGAAAATGTTTTCTGTAAGACATTGATTACTTCTAATTCATGTTGCCACTAAAAGGTAAATACTTTAGTCTTCCCTCAAATGCTTAAGATTCTTAGATTCCCAGACCAGAAGGGACCATCTAGTCTGACTACCTATTTAAAATACCATAGAACTTCCCCAAAATAATTCCAGTTTAGAAAAACATCCAGTCTTGATTTAAAAAGTTATACATCTTGGTAAATTGTTCCAATGGTTAAATTACTCTCACCATTTAAAATGTATGTCTTGTGGTATAGGCATCTTTCGAAATGTATACTTGCAAATATTGTGTGTCTAAATGAAAGCCTTCATATAATGACTATCTGGTATCATTGTTATATGAATAGTAAGATGCTTTATGTATAAATATAGCATGGTAATTTGATGCTATAAGTGGTTACTTATGCAATTATAAAAATATTTATATGACTTGGGAAATTAATTAGTTATCTGGAAATGCTAAAGCAATTCTTCATCAAACTCAGGCAGATAAAAATAAGCTCTCCAAAGACTGGACAAGAAAACACAGTAACTTCTTTGATGATCATTTAAGTTCAAAGACTTTCTTCAGGAATCATTTAAGTTTAAAAAAGAGTATTTTGAGAGCTGAAGGACTTTTATACAAAGTAGGATTGCTTGGACTCATTTGAAACAGAACTTCAATTCCTATTAAACCTGATGAAACTAAAGGGATATCTCAGAAAAGAAAGTTAAAACTCTAACTTTAAAGATGTTGTGAGAGTTTCTTGCCCAAAGTCAAAAGCAATTATAACCCTGCTCCATGTGTATTAGTTGACTATGTATTCATGAGCTGAAGATGTTACAGATCCTATTGCATGCATGGGTTAAGCTAATTAAAGGTGGCAGCAGCTGATATTTTAATCCAGCCATCTCCCTGAAAGAGATATGTTTCCATCTACCTTCAGTGAAAGTAGGGAAAGACAAGGATGTTAACTCCTCTGAACAAAAATGCTTTCTTATAACTCTCACCCTTGCACCCTCTCACCCTTATCCTGATGCATTATTATACTTACTTATTCCATTATGCTTTCTTACACTTTCAGCACTCATCTCATCTCAGCCTCTTTATCTCATTTCTAAAACAAAACAGTAGTGGCAACAAGATAGCTAAGAAGAACAAAAAAGCTACAAGATAGCATCAGCAAGAAGCAACATTCCAGCCATTTCCCACAAGAGGAGAGATTTGTGCAAATGAGTCAAGATTTCGAAGACTACCATCAGTCCAGAGACCCCTGAAAGACTCAGTCTACAGTTCTGATCCACTTTTGCCTTATATTGGTAAACACCCAGCTAAATCAAATAAGGTAGTAAGAGGTACTGTTGAATGTTTTAGGATCCCCACATTTGGGGTTGAAAAGAGGATGGCTTTCTCCCTTTTAGCATGGGTAAATTTCAAACACTCAAATAGACACAACTCCTTTCAAGCCAATGGAGTTGCACCAGCACAGAATAAGGCCACAGACAATTCTACATTTACAATCTGCAAGAACATTTCTGCCCAACAAGACTTAATACCATGATAATCACAAGTATTTTCTAAGCAAATGGACACTTCCTTCTGTAAAGATTCACCACATTATGTTTTCCAGCTACATATTCTCGCAGATTTTCAAGGCACTTGTACCGGAATCACAATGACTGTGGCTCTTCTGTTTCCTCATATTGAAAGTTAGACTTTTTCCTTGGTTTGAGAGAGTCTATATAAATGTTGTTTATACCTTTGTTGGGGCGGAGAGAGAGAATTGGTAGAAGCAGAGACTGCAAAGGTTTTGACAACAGCAGACTAGACTTGAATTATCTTCCCAAATACTGTTTTTGATTTTTCAGGCTACTTAGCAAATGGTGTGTGCAACTATCTTATGTTACCAAGTGTATATGATGTAGACACTCTTCTACATGAAATGCATTAGCAGATACAGTGTAAAATATAGTGTTTAGTTGTCATAAAATGAATCAGATGGGCAAACCACAGGCTCTCATTTTACTTGCAAACAGAAATACTACATCCTTTTCCTAGGTGACTTTCTTTTCACAGTAAAACATAGCCTCAGAAACTTACTTTAAAAGGATATTTTAGATATATTGCTGGCATGTTGATTTACCAAAGAAAAGAAGTTGCTCAGTAGGAAGATGAAATGCTACAGGGAAGGGAATTCAAGGTGAATTTTTAAATATACAAGCTACATAAATAAATAAAATACAATAAAATCAAATTTTATTTTATCTTTTGACTATACAAATTTTTTCAAGTTGGTAAATCCTGATGAAGCCATACTTTTAATGCTCTCACCCAATAAAATGAGAAGTTTACCAATATTACAAAGGAAAGAATCTGGGACTTTTGAATGAAAAAGGAATTAGATATAAAAACCTACACTGGTTTGCTGCAGAATTTAAGTGCAAAAGAGTATACATGGCAACTTTATATTACTAAAGCTATCATTCCTGCTACAATAACTTCAACATGTAATTGCCCTCACAGAAAAGCTAAGATAGAAGTAAACAATCATTACAAAAAGAGGCGATGGTTGTAATGTTTGACACTATGTGATAGTGTAATTTTGCTTCTGCTTCCCTTTTGCTAAGAGTAGGGGCCTTGTAGGTCAGTTTCCTACTAGAGGAGAAGTTGGAGATGCAGTCAGAGTTTTTAGGCCCAAGGAATCTCATAGCTTAAAAACACTGTTCCCACCTTCTCCCTCAACTCATAGGCTTTTTTTCCTGGAAGACGCCCAATGATGAACACCAGTATAGCTCTGCCTTATAGTATCAGAGGTATAGAGATTCTCATAGACAGAACAAACTTAAACTGGGGACATGTCAGAATTTCTAAATAGACCTGGAGTGAAATCATGGTCCCACTGATGTCAAAGGGGATTTTACCCATTAATTGCAATGGAGCCAGGATTTCTCACTGAGTTGTCTGGCTGGCTGTCATATCAGAGGATGACATCAGGGCACTTCATGTTCTTTTGTGCCTATATAGTCCCATTTGTGAGGAGCTAGGTCACAAGAGGTGCCACATAGAAATGTACAGACTTTCATTGAAGACCTGGCCCGATACTTGCCCCTTTTTTCAATTAGTTTTTCATGTCTTTCATGTCTTTACTGGTAGTTGGTGTCCATTCAGGTCTGTCCTTGATTGAATCTTCAAAGTTAATATTTGTGCCATGTGAACTGAGATTTACTTTAAGGATGTCTGAAGCATTTATGCTGAATGTCTTTCCTGCACTTTCAGGGTTTCAGCTCACCATAGAAGACTTTTTTTAAGGGTCTGTCCTTTTCCATTCTGATAACATGACCTGTCCATCTAAGATAAGCTTTGATAATGATTTCTTCAATGCTGGTTGTTTTTGTTCAGGCACAGATATTAATGTTGGACACTTTGTCTTACCAACTGATCTTCAGGATAGAGTGAAGACAACACATGTGAAATTTTTCAAGTTACTTAATATGTCTGCCATAAACTGTCCATATTTCACATCCTTGTAAAATGGATGCTATCACTGCTGCATTGTATGCCATCAGTTTTGTTGACAGTTTGAGGGTATGAGTTGAGTATTGGTTGAGTATCATATGACAAAGTCTTCCAAAAGCCTGGCTTGCCTTTTGTATTCTGTTTGATATTTCTTTGGTAACATGTTAGCATTTCTTCCAAGAGCTAACTGCCTACATAATTATTACATATAGGCTTATACATTATGTTTCTTGCCATTCTGGTGACTGCCATTAATGTAACATGTTCTTTCTTTTACATGAAAAAACCACAAATTTTTTACTATTTATTTATTTTATTTATATATTTATAATATTTATTTGTTGACTCAACATTTGTTGAGACTAGGCATTCTGGACATTACTGTTTAAGTTCACACCACATTATTCAGATGTTAACTTCATAACAACTATGATTTAGGTCTACATTCTCTGGCAGCGTAAGTGGGCAATCAACCCCACAAATCTGGCTCTCTGTGGTCCAGTTCTCATTGTCTAAGGAGAATCTACTCTACCTTCCTCTTGATCTCATTATATAGTGGACATTCTCAGGGGAAAGAGGATTTCTATACACCCCAGTAAACAATCACAATTTGCCAGAATGCACCTAGAACCATTGGCAGCTAAGTGTAAGATAGAGCATTCTTTTGGCTCCAATATCTTCTGCTGGATGCCTGTCCCAGAATCAGGGAGTTGCAAGGTGGCTTGAAGCTTAGGTCATATGTGCTCTTTCCTTGTTGTGGTTCTGTGCTGAGTACTGTTTGGTTGGACCATGGAATCTGGGTTTCAATCACTAAGTTTGTTTTACAATTCAGCCAGCACTGATAATATAATAATTGTCTTTTTCTTATAGTTTTTCCTGTAGATTCTGGAAAGAAAACTTAAGATCTGATCAAAGGTGTTGTAAAGGCCTTCTGGCTCTGGTCTGGAAAAATAAATTCTTGAGTTATAATCAGAGCCAGCTGAGTAAGAACAGAGTTCTTGAATTTTCAGGAAACTTTGTATATGATGATTAAACATTTCTCCATTGTCTATTTGTTAGAAGTAGAATCCAGGTGTGTTTACCTTGGAATTGACCATTATACATATCCACTATCATCATTCTGTTTACTGTCTCTCCATCCTGTAAAATGTATAAGACTTTTTAGGGTGATATTTTCAATAGCAACTAAGGGACTTGGGAGTATAAGTCTCCCTGAGGACTTTCAATGGGATTTGGGCTCCTAAATTACTTAGGTGCTTTTGAAAGTACCACCTTTAGTGTTTCTCTTGTAATATCTAAATCATTGAATCAGACTTCCCTGAGCTGTAGCTGGACTAATGACATTTGAACATAACTCCTGATTTGTGGAAGGTGAAATCAAATATACATGATGGTCCATTAGTAGATAAGTAAATGAACCCATACCATCAATCAGTATGTTCTTGTACTTCAATATAGCAAAGTGTGGATCTCTTGTTTGGGTTTTACTATGATATGTTTCTGGTTCTGTTTCTTTGTTTGTTTGTTTGAACTTGCCTATTCTAGAAAGTGAAGGCTATATTTGTTTAATTAAAAGAATAATGTGCAAACAATTCAAATCTTTGTGAATTGTACCATTGCTAGATATTAACTCCTCAAGTATTCTCCAACAGGCAAAGATGCCTTCATGATAATCTGTCTTGAGGGAAGAATGTCCTAGTCTCTGCAGCTCAGAATAACAAGTGCAATAAGAAAAAGGATCATGGTTTCCTTTGTATTTCATGTGTGTTTCCCTGCAAGTAAAAACTGGACATTTGAAAATCTTGTCAATCTTTGCCAAAACAGCAGTTCCCTGGCCTGGTGTTTACATTCTTTTCTTCCAGGATGAATAAAGGATCTTTGTTATTTCCAGTCTCAGTTACCGATCTTTCACAAGCCTTTCACAAACAAACAAACAAACAAAAAAAGAATCAGATCATCCATGCTTGTTATTTCTTCAGAGAATGACCAGAACTCTGTCATGTTGGCAGACACAAATGGTTTTGTTTTTGGTGTTTTGGTCCGCCCAGTAGTGACACTTCCATATAGCTATACCTTGCCAGAAACAATATCTTAAAGTATCAGCACCTTACATAAACTTTCTTGGTATTTATTTAACCAGTGTTATGTCTGCAGGCTAAACATCACTTTGGGACCCTGGATAGTGCTGCGGCAAAGCGATATATTTTTTTCATATTTTCTCCAAAATGTGTTCATGCTCATATTCCAATGAAACTTTTCTCCCATTCATCGGTGAATAGAAGTGCTCACAGCTGTAGACAGCTATATGCATCTCTTTTTCAATCTGCGTCTATCTAATTTCCATGGCTGAGAGAGCCATGGATGCACAAAACACAGGCTTCTTTTCTTGCAGTACACCACCAAGCTCTTGCTTGGAGGCATCTATTTGAACTGTAATCTCTTTATTTATACCACAGTATGCCACTAGAGTGACCAGATATCCCAATATTATCAGGACCCTCCTGACACCAGGGGTTTTGTTTTACATACCCAACTATACCCCCCACCACCACCACCTGAAAAAGAAGTGTCCTTATTTTTCACACTTCATATTTGGTCAACCACTGTACTTGTACTGGCAATTGGTTGTTTTGTTTTGATAAAGGCAGAATCAGGCAGATCATCTTCCTGAAACGATGAGTCTTTCTTTAGATCTCCCCATGTTGCAGAAAGTTCTACAAGATGTACTTGAAACTGGCAAAGTAGAGTGCCATCTCGAATACATTTTCATGCCCAGCATGATTCTCTGGCTGCTGTAGCTCAGCGACTGCTCTACCACTTTTGCAGTTTCAGGTTTGTTGTCTTCTGCTGAGAATGGGAGTGAAATTTTTTGCTCCAGCTGCAATGATGATGCATTTGTCCAGATTTATCTGGAACCTTTCTATCTTGATTTCTGAATCGTGGTACATAGATGGGCATCGTGCTCTTTCACGGTAGCTCCAATGACCAACAGATCAGCCACGAGACTGGAATTCCACACAGTCCAGAATAGGGCCCGGTCTACGCTTACCTTGGCGATTCGGTGGCAGTCGACAAGAGATACGCAAGTGACATAAATTACTTGTGCATCTCCCATCGACTTTGCAGCATCTCCGCTGCGCAGCGTCATACTGCGCTGCAAAGTCAACGCTGTTCCCTTTGACGCAGCACTACTCCATTTACCGGGGTGGTTTTCCTGCATCATTTCCTAGATCAACTGAGCGCATCTATACAGACCACTCAGTTGATCTGGAGCAATCGATGTGACAGCGGCGAATTTGCCTCCGTCAGTGTAGACCCAGCCTAGGTTTTGTCCTCCTCCTTTTGTAGCTGAGTGACTATGTGGCTTTCTTGTTGGGTATTAATATCATGGCACGCACTGCCTTGTGGTCCTGCAGATTTGTTACACTTAATGGCCCCTTGGGGTCTTTCAATCACTTATACAGACTAGATTGGTTAAAAAAAAAGTACCCCTTTGTGAGGTCTAATTGATTGTCTTTTTACAAAGTGTAACACTCTCTATTAGTCACCCAGTTCATGTCCACTTTGGGTCCACATAAGAGTTCTTGTCAGTTTTCTTGCCCTCATTGAGGAGTCCCTCCTTCTCCAGGTTAATTCCTGGACCTGGGGTTGTCCTTCAAACAGTCACTCTCAAGCTAGGCATTCCCAGCTCTCCTCCCTAGAGCTGTGTTGTAATTAAGAACAGCTATAGGGCCTTAAGCAGTTTCTCCTCAGCTGACCTCTTTTCCTCTCCCATCCCCCACCTGCCCACTTCTCTCCCAAGCCCTTAAGCAAACAGTAACTGACTTTCTCCCCAATCATTACTTATTTCCAGGATTGCTTCCTCTTTGCCAATATCTCTTATTTCCTAGGTCTTTGTATATACCAAAATTCCCCAAACTCTTAAAGGGGGGAGGAGGTGAACTAGCCCCTAAGCACACTCTTAAGTGTGCAGACTACCCCATCAGAGCTAGCTTAAAACTTTCTTTGTGAAGATCTATGTGCAGATACCCAGATCTGGCCTCCAGGATACTGAGAAGTTGGGTACCAGCCAGTTGGCCCATTACATCATGATCATAAGCATCCAGTATTCTCGCTTGATTGCCTTTTTTAGGTTTTTTGGATTTAGGTACAGCTTCGGCTCTTCTGGGCAAGGTTTTTCCACTACCACCATGGAGTTAACACACTCAATGGGATCATCTATTTTAACAGTTATAGCTGTTTTCCAATGTCAACATCTCTTTAGTCAATTAGTCTCACAGTGCAATTCGGATTTTCCATGAACATGTACTCTAGGTACTAATGGTAAGGGTATCCACCTTACACTGGTATTCCTCAGAAAAATTTCCTATTAAATGAAATAATCTTTATATTCTTTCATTAGGTCATCTCTCTTAGTAGGTGCCAGTGGGACAGAAACTGGGATGCCTTCCACTGACATTACTTGCTTAATGTATTTAAGATGCAGTGTGCTCTTAGAACAAGCTCCGCTAATGCTTCTATGTTTGCATTTTCTTTGTGCTAAGAAACTGCAAGACATGTTCCCTGTACACACAGTAGTTCACCTACATAATCAAAAAATTCTAGGTTGTGGCTGTGATGGCATTTGAGACTTTCAACTGTTTTTATTTTCTTGTGGCCATTAAATTGACCAGTATATAGTTCAACCATAATGTGGCAAAAATTCTCCCCAGTGGACATCTTTGTGAACATTAGGTGTAGCTGTGTATAAATAGTGCTATTGCTGCCATTTCTGGGGTGGCTGCTTCTATCCAGCATCATCTGCATTCACAGAATCATAGGTTAGGGTTGGAAGGGACCTCAGAAGGTCATCTGGCCCAACCCCCTGATCAAAGCAGGACCAACCCCAACTAAATCATCCCCATTGCATTGTGGTTCTTCTTTGACTGTATGTAGTCTTTAGGATCTGCAAATCTTTACATAAGAATGCTCTGTTTAATAATTGAGTCATAGCTTTCCTTTCCTTTTCCTTTTCATTTGATACCACATATATGCTACAGGCTCTCCCTTTATTTATAAGTTTGTAGCCTGCCTGCTTGTGTGCATCAGATTTGCTTTAGGATATTATCTGAAAGAGGAAGGCTTTGTTAGTCGTGCCATGCCTCCACTTGAAGCAGCTTCTAGTCTGAAAATGTATTTAGCAGCTATACATAAAACACTATCTTTAATATGCTCTGGCAATGCTTACTGCTTCATTTAAATCAAACTCAACTATTTCCTTTATCATATTTCCATACATTTTTGGTGAATTTATCCTAAACACTGTCCTGTTTCAAATAACTTTGTCCATGTCAATAAATGTACATTTCTTAGTCAGCAACCTTAACTCTATCATAAACTGTTCTATGGGTTTATTTGTGCGTTGTGCTTTCTTATCAAATGTTTAGTGAACAGATATTGAGTTAGCTTAGATACTATGGTGATAAGGGCACTGTCAGAAAAGGAACAGACCAAATCAGAAATGACATATCCATCAAAATTATTCTAACATGCCCTCATCTCTTTTTTCTTCAGCTGCCATACCAACCCACGTATTATAAATGTCTCTAGAAACTCAATAATTTTGACCAATTTTCTTTCTTTCATGGCTTATTCACTTACAGGGCTTCTGACATCATATAACATTTTTATTTGGTTTCAGGGATATGACCTGTAGCAAATAACAAACCAGCTCTTCAAGTAAAAAAATATTCTGAGATCTAGGCAGAACAAATATTACTGGTGCTAGAACTTCTAAAAAGAACTGCATGACGAGCAACAGGATAGCACTTCTTCCAAGATATAGCTCCCTATACATGTATCAATTACCAGAACTCGTTCTATCTGGCAACTCCCAATATTTCGCTGGCTACTTTAACTGGCAAAATACACTAAAGCAATAAGAAAATATCCTTACGGTATTATTAATTATTGCATATCAGTGGCAATGGTGCTTTGTTTTACTTTCTAGGAGCCAGATGCTTACAGTTTGGGTTTAAATTGGTACTGCTTCCCTGAAGTCAAGAGAGCTAAGCCAATTTACACAAGCCACAGATCTAGCTCTATATATTTGTCTAGAATTTTACACTACTGTTTAAGACAATTTTATTAGGAATGCATAGTACTATATACAATCCAAAGACAAGGGGCCTTATTTTGATCTCACATTGGTGGAGTTATTCCTTGGTCATTAATGGGTTTACCCCAGTGTAAAACTGGTGCAAGTGACATCAGAATTAGACCAGCCACAAATAACTTTATATATAGCTTTAGATATATGATCAGTGGGGATGACAAAAAAGTATGTACCATAGAACGAATATTAAATAAAGGACAGTGCTTTCAATAATAAGAGCACATAGTTACTTGTTTAATAATGTACATAGTTTAATGCTTCTATATTATCATATTTTGTTGGATCTAAACCAAGTGTCTGTTTATGCTTTCATAGACATCAGTTTACTCTGATGAATTTCCATTGATATAATGGAAATTTCTCCTGATTTACACTTATGTAATAGAAAGGAGAATCCAAATCTGGCTCTAAACGTGACTATTGTAACTAAGTCAGGGCATTTTTAAATTCACCTGCCTTTGGGACTGGAAATGAAGTAACACAAATTGTCTTATTCAATCATTAGTTAGTCACAAGATTCTAATACATTCACCCAACAATTTTAGATTTCTTTTTCTAATGAAAATACTCTGCATTTTATAGCAACATGCATCATATGTAAAATTGCATGTCTCTGTATTGGGACTTCATCTAAGTTTAGCAGTATTTGGATGGATGGTTAGAGACGTGTTCAGACCCTTAACTGAGAGTCTCGTGAGCTGCAGAATTAGATACAGATATGGCTCTAGATCCTAGGTTTGTAGGGGGTTGATTTTCCCTGCTAGTCACATGATGTTATTTTTGTGTATAGTTACTACATACATTTTCCTCCCATTGGTTTGAGTGGGTTAGGATATCACAATTAATAGCAAGGATATTCCAACCAAAATATTTCATTCCTGAATGCCTAAAATTAGTCATCTAAATCTATGTTAAAACGACTAAATGAAAGTGATCTGATTATCAGAGCCCTGCAAACTCCACTGGACTTCAGTCATTAGCATGTTGTTGATTTAACTGAGTGATATTGTCCTCAGATCAGTGAAACTCAGGCTATTTATTTAGGTGTCCAGTGTTATGAACCCAAGTCTGAACCCTTTAAACGTGATCCATTCAGAATTATGTAATAAAAATAATTAAAACCAAATTATTTTTGTTTTAGAGACCTTTGTTCTGGATACACATACTTCTCATTTAAGATCTTGAGAATATCTATTATTGTCATCATTTCTGTTATTTTATCAACATTACAAGAAATTCACAAATCTGACCATCTCTCCAGAGTTTTAAAATTGTCCAGTGAGAAAAGCCTAAAACTGAAAATATTACAGAACTTAAATATTCACTGTGTTACAAAAAACTTTTCTTCATTTGAAACTGTAAATTGAATATAATTGCAAAGAACATAGAAACATGCCAAGACTGATCACTGGCCCATCTAGTCTGATATCCTGTCACTGACAGTGACCTATACTTCAAAACAGAATTGAAAAATGCTCTGATGACTTACACACGCATGCTGCATACTAAAGCTAAATATGTGCTCAATAATTCTGAGTATAAATTACATTCAGCAGAGATGCTGTCTGCAGCATATTCATCTAGTTGCACATAATATTCGTGCATTTTTATTTTCTGTTGATGTTTACTTGCTGTGTCTTCATAACTTCTTCTGTAGAAAGGAATTTCATTCTCTTGTGGCCAAAATCCAACTAAAATTGCACTTATGCACTTTTGAAGAGCCTAATTCTCCTCTCTCTTCCTCTGTAAATGAGGAAAAACTCCACTGAATACCATATTAATTTAATTTAGCTATGCCAATGTAAAAAAAAATATTAGAGAGATAGCAGAGAGATTAATTTGTGCCTAAAAGAAGATCCTGAGCCGTGGGGTCTCGGAGATACACTCTAGTTCACATAGAACAAAAAGCCATGTCACACGTCAGTGATGAAGGACAAGGAAAAGGGTGTTGATGGATGAGAAATAGTTATGTTACTCTAACAGGCCAGTTCTGTTGGATGCTGTATCCAATACTGGCAGAAAACCCAAGTGCTATAGTCATGTAACATATTCCAACTAGAGAAAGGATGATATAATAGTTAGTACTTGCACTCAAGAGATTTAATAAGTTCAGTTCTTTGATCTGTCTTCCACTGTGACCTTGGACTTAATCTCTCTGCATCTTAGTTCACATCCATAAAATTGGAATGACACTTCCCTACCTCTCAAGGGCTTTGAGGACAAAGTCATTAACGTGTGCATGGAGCTCATATACTATGTAATAGGAGGCTTGGAGCCATAGAAGTATTGGACAGGAAAAAAAATGAAAGTGAGAATATTTCAGCATGTGCCAGGTCTTTGCTATCCCAGCCTAGGAAGCACATGAAAAAGTGCCTCTTTGGTGCTATTATTGCCTAAGCGAGATACCACAAAGGCAGCCAAGGGGAATGGACAGGTTCTCCATCCCCTATGCAGATGGCTTGCTCTCCCATTAAGAGGTTCACATGAGGATCTCCAACTTCTTTCTTCACCACCTATGTGAGTTCGGGGCTGGGGAAATAATCTGAGGTTTCCATCTCAGCAAAAGTACATATTATGAGAATCTGCCAATAGCTGGCCAGAAGGTGGTCACACTTTTGCCTTTGTATTTTTGTTGTGGGTTGTATTAGTATCTCCCTGAATGAGCTTCTGTTGCTCAGAAGTGAGAATTTAGCCTATACGTTTTTATTTAGATTCACTTGCAGTTCTGCACTTTTTGGAATGCTAAGCATGCAGATATATTCTGATGTGACTGTGTGATGTGTTTACAGTCTCTCATAGTGAAGAATGATCCTTCTTTCTTTGAAAATTATTTGGAGCTGAGATCACTGAATAAATCTCTTCATAAAGGAAGAAATCAAGCACAGGACAGGGGACACAATCATCTCATTCCTACCATTCCTACCATTACACCAGAAATGGTAGAAGCCCTAACCATACTCAGGACTACCATTTGTGATTCTGATCCCTCCATTTCCGGGATGGTGAAAAAAAGCAGACAATATCTAGGACCAGTGCTCATAAACATTGACAACACCCCCATTGAAACAGGATTCTATTTCCCACCTTAAAACATGCAATAGTCCTTCCAATAATAGAGTCTCTCACTTGATAGCAGCAACTTCACAAAATATCACCCCATTTCCAACCTTCCATTTCTTAGCAAACTAATTGGGAGACTACCTAAAAACAATTTTCAATCTGACTTCAAACCAGGGTATGGGATGGAGACAGCTCTCATTGCCTTGGTGAAGGACCTCCTCCTGTACATGGATGGGGAAAGTAATCCTGTTGGACCTCTGTGGTATTTGATACCCTGGACCACCACTCCCTTGTTGTGACTCCAAGAGGAGGAAGGGTAAACAGAAGTGTCCTATAATGGCTCAAGTCTTTTTCCCTCAGACCAAATAATTGTCCCAGTCAGCTGCTCCTCCCTTTCCACACTCATCTTAAGCAGGGTCCAAAAGGCCCATTTCTCTCACCATCCTTTTCAATGTCTACATTATACCATTGGGAGAGCTAGTAAAAGGTCATGGGCTAAAGCACTGACACCCAGCGGGTGACATCCAGATCTGCATCTCCTTTTTGTCAACTGACAATAGCACCAGTTCCAAGCTTCCTGATTGCCTTTCTGAGATCAGCACCTCAATGATGGGTAGCAGATGGAAGGTAAATCCAGACAAGACTGAGGTGATGTTAATGGAAAGAGTGATGCACATCTTGATGAACTCTCCTTTTTCATCAAAGACATCTACCCTCAGTTTGTAATTGGTCAATAGCGTTGGAGCCCTCTTAGATTCCACACTATGTTTGGACGCCCAAGTAGCTGCAAAAATAATGCTCACTGCCATCTGTAGCTAGCCAGAAGATTTTTGTCTGATCCTGTCAACTGCAGACCTGGAATCCATCCATTTGTAACAATTAGGCTGTATTGTTGCAATTCTCTTAGCCTTGGCCTCAGGTGCAGAGGAAGCTCCAGCTTGTTCAAAACACAGAGGCCTGGATGCTCAAAGTCTTAAATCATCAGAAACACAACCCTGATACACCACTCACTGCACTGGAAAATTATTGAACAGATGCCGGGTTCGGGCAGCTATCCTGGCTTTCAAAGCCTTGCATAGAATTGGTCCAGATTGTCTGAGACCACCTTTCTCTCCAAAGCCATGACATGTCCTGAAAGCTGACTTCCACTGGAACAATGAAACTTCAGACCAACATAAGAAACTTGTGACTATGAGCCCCAGAAGAAATTCTAAAGCCATCTCAAGACTCTGTAACTCCCTATCAGAAGAAGAATGACCAGAAATTCCCTTCTCCCTCCCCCTAGAAAACCTCATAATCCCTACACTTGCTTGTGAGTGACAAAAGAGAAAGAGAGAGAATCTTTTAACTCATCAGAGGTGCTCAATTACTTCTGCAATGGGGGACATGACAGCTAAATAGATTTTGTTGCTTATTTGCCTTTGAAGACAATTATCTCAGCCAAATTCCGCTCCCTCAGCCACACCGAGAGAAACCAAGAGTAATTCTGTTGACATCAAGGTAATTCCATTAACTAAACTGTGTTCATTTCTATTTGCCATTTACGTTTCTTCACCCTCAGAGCAGAAGAGGGTCTATAGCTGCCAAAGGTTGTAAGTAGGAATGTTTGTTTTCCTTAGAAACAGAGGTTGTTGTTATTGTTGTTTTTTTTAATCCTCCCATTTGTAATAAAGTTGTTCATTAGCCTTTAAATGCTGATTGAATAATTGGATGCCAGGATATCTATTAACAATTCCCTACATCTGTTCTGGCTCACTCTGTTACGCATCATTTCTCTTCCCTTTTGCTTTTGTTATTTATTCCCCCAATGTTCTCATTTTGTGTTTGGGCTTGGCAATTGCCAACATGATACCCAGCTATCTCCAGCTGTGACAAATTACACACAAATAAGTGTAACTGTGCCTCATTGCTCACTCCAGGTGAGGGCAGTGTTCAGCCAAAGGGAGACGCCAAGAGAGAAAATTTCAGAGAAAACTGCACATCGGAACAGAAAAATAAAATCAGAGGAGAGTTGCAAATCAGGATAAAAGGGCCAAAGACAGCTAAAGTCAACTGGAGTTTTTTAAATACCTTTGATAGACTTTGGATCAGGCCATTAAAACACTTCTACTTCACTTTTACTGGTTACACAACAGTGTAAGTGAAATAACCCGAAAGCCTCTATCTTCTATCTGTTAGAAAACAGTTTGCTACAGAGAGTTATGTAGTCCAACCTATATTTTTAATTCTTCTTAGCCGTGTCCCATACCTATAAAAAGACACAGAATTACGTGATGTGATATGGGATGGTACGTTTATGCCTATAAAAAGCAACTAAAACTTTAACAGTGGGTATAGGAGAGTATATTGTCTATAGAGAAAAACATTCAAGCTCAGAGGGCAAAAGTGTCTCTCAACAGTATTCATGGTTATACAGTAATATTTAAAATTGCATGTAAATTTCTAACACCGAACATTTGTAACATATAATTTACTTGGACTCAAGATTTTTTAACATTAAATTAAGCAAAACTGTCCAAATGCACAGAAAATAAAATAAAAAGTGCATCTCAATAGAGCAATTTTATTAAGTCACAAAGTCTTTCTCCATCACCATTATAAGACATTGTACTAAATATTCAGCTGATCAGACTAAGTATACAGTGCTGTAATTAATTTAATACTTTATTTTTGATTAGTTAATAGAAATGGGATGTTCACATTTTATTACCTAGCAATTATGGTTTTGTTAATTTTTCCTAAATCAGCTGAACACAACCTTTTCATCTAATTATAGAAAGACTGTAGTACCTATAAAGTTTTGGAAGGAGTACCAGTGCCTTTTGTATATAAAAAAACATGTTCAACTGTCATCTTTTAAAATAAAATCCTACTGATTTGAAAGCTATTTGAAATACTCTCCATTTAGAAACTCTAGAAACATACATTTAACAAAGACATACAATGATAAATCCCCTGTTGTATTATTGTTCATTTTAAAATACTAATTCTCTTCTAATTTTCAGTAAAGAAACATTCTGAAGTTCGAAGAAATAAATAGTATTTTCTTCTGGTATGGAAAGATTTCTCAGATCTCTGACCAACAGAATTGTTACATAGAATTTAAATATTACAAGCCTGCATAAAGCACTGAAATATATTTCTAAACTCTCCTGACCTATATTTCAGAAAGTTGGCTAGTAAATGGAACAGCTCTTTGGCCATTTCCAGCTTGTGCGTTATTGTGAAAATCTCAAAGAGCAGAACTAGACAGTCTCTTATCATACCTCCTTCTGTCCCTTTTACCTCAGGCCACTGAACTCACATTCTATATGGACCAAAATAGGAACAATAACACCCCCACCCCCGTGAAAGTCACAGCAGTTATTTTTGAAATTGCATGGGCGATGAAACTTCCCAGTTGGTAAGGCCATTTCACAAGATTATAGCAAAAATGCATAGTGATGCAAACACCATCTTTTCCTATTTCTGTGCAACAGCTTCACACTGGTACAATTTTGTATTGGATCACATGGCAGGCATGATAAAAATTTAAGATACCTTTATATTGGAGAAAGGGAGAACATTCAGAAATATATTTCTTGGCTTCTTAAAAAGCAAACTATTTACCCAAATAAGGCATTAAAACTGCAACAACTGTCAAAACATTGATTAAATAGGAGTTTTACTGGCAGTTAATTTGTATGAAGGTGATTCCTTGGCAGACATTAGTATGGTATCAGAAGGCAAAATCAACCATAAGGGAGTTTTTAAAAAAAACCAAAAACAAAATACAAATTGCACTTTTCCCCTGAAAGGTAGATAGTAACCCATGAACACATACAGTAAGTCAATCTGATCCGTAGTTCAGTGTTCCTTTTGCCCATTTTGTATGGAAAAATAAGCAACAACAGCAACAAAAAAAGAGCATTTGGTATGGCCTTCTGCACAGACAAAGAGATCTTCTGGACACTTACAGCTATTTAATTATTTATAGGTAGTAGATATCAGCAATAAGACATAGCTGGATGTAAGCTCCAAGAACCTTAATAAATGTGAATGCAGAATACAAGCTAGTAAAAGCAAGAAACATACCTGCTTCTGACTAAGGATAGCCAGCTGCAAAGGTACTGTTACTGAGATGTGGAGAAACCTTTTTTTTCATATCATTATCTGTTTGTTCTGAGCATGCTTATTACAATCAGAATTATCAATCAGTTGAGACAATACATTAGAAGAAAAAGAATGAAATGGTAAAACATTGCGTCTTGTGTTACTGCAGAGAGAAGATTCCAAATTCTGAGGGAAGAGTATGGATTAAACTGAAAAAACACCTGGAGATTTCATAGCCCACATCACTGAATTCCAGCTTTTTGCTGAATATGATAAATACCAAATTCAGCTTTAAGACAAACCTGCTTTGAATGTCAACAATTTGAAACAGGAGCAGTATTTTACTTTGTATTAGTACAGAACCAAGTGCGATTGGGTCCCAAATGAAGCCTCTAGGCTCTATTATAATACCAGTAATAATGATTATGGCTCTTCCACAGAATATGTCCTTTTAATGAAATTTATTCTCTGTGAATTGTCTTCAACAAAAATCTAACAGTGTCTGTCATTGAGCAGCCTGGTGGGGCACCCCTTCGCAGCATGACAGGCACACCTGCCTCAGTTTCTCCTTTCACATGACACAATAACTTCACTTCAGGCTTTCCTGACTGAATACTACCCTCCTTGGGGCTGGTTTATTACAAGAGCACCACAAAAATCCCAGAAGGTATTCCATTTCTCACCGCAGTCCAAGCAGTCATTAAACTTCAAGACATCTCATCCCTTGATGCCCCATATACCCACACACTGGTTTCTTTGACCACAGCTAGACTCTGTCAATCCTCTACTGTCCCTGTGCCAAAACCCCAGCTCTTCCAACTACACTGGAACCCTGTGTTTCCTCTGCTTGGAGCATCCTTATCAGAGGAGTAATCCTCACTCTCCCTGGCCTTCTGACGGTTCCTCTGAGTCCAGATCTCTGGTGATATCAGCAGGTAAGCTCCTCTACTGCTCCCCTGCCTTCAACCCTCTTCTACTGTAGGCTCCAGCTCTCTAGCTTATAGCCAGCAGGCAACTCCCACAGCTGCCCCTCATACCCTCACCCCTCTGGCACTGGCTCTCTGACTTGGGGACCCCAGCTAACTAGCAAACCCCTCTTGCTGCTCTGCTAACTTCAGGCTTCTCCCAGCAACCACCTTCTGCTTCCTTCCAGGACTCCTCCAGTCCCCAGGTCTCTGACAGTTCTCACCTGCCCTTCCTGAATAGGCCGCTGTGTTCTCATTGCATAGGACTCACATCCTTTTACCAGACCAACTTACTCATTGGGTCTCTCTCTCTTTAGGGCCCACTTGCCCTGATCCATTATAGTTTCCAAGTACTGCCTCACCCTCTTATCTGCCCAAATGGGAGCACATGCTTTGGCACAGTGCGGCTGGCCCATTTACTGGGTCAAGGCACCCTGTGACAGTGTCATTGTAAACTCGGGAATACCTACAGCTAGAAGGGTATTTTATGGGTGCTTAAAAAAAATCAATTCAGAACAATGTTATCAAATAGATCTTTCTTATTACTTTAACTCAGTGGCTCTCAATTTTTCCAGACTACTGTTCCTCTTTCAGGAGTCTGATTTGCGTTGTGTGCTCCCAAGTTTAACTTCAAAACTACTTCCTTACAAAATCAGACATAAAAATACAAAAGTGTAACAGCACAGTTACTGAGAAATTGCTGACTTTCTCATTTTACTATATAGTTATAAAATAAATCAATTGGAATATAAATATTGTACTTACATTTCAGTGTATAGTATATAGAGCAGTATAAACAAATCACTGTCTATATGAAATTTCAGTTTATGTGACTTCACTAGTGCTTTTTATGTAGCCCATTATAAAACTAGACAAATATCTAGATGAACTGATGTACCCCTGGAAGACACTTGTGTACCCCAAGGGGTACGTGCACTCCTGATAGAGAACCATTGCTTCAGCTGGTATCCATACCATTCTATGCCAAAGAAAAAACACAGTATAAATCAAAGGATCTCCTGGACTCTCAAGACTACACCATTTAAGCATTTTGCAAGACAATAGTACATTTATATGATAGGAATATAACAGATTTCCAAAGCCATATGCCAAAACTGATATTTATTAATTCAGTATAAAACACTACTTAACGGATCTTTCTGCTTGGATTGTTGCATGAAAATAAAATTACTTGGTTTAAGATTTAACTAATATATAAATCTTTCCTGTGGTTATTAATTACTCAGACCTAGATCCTCCAAGGTTGATATGCGTTTAACTCCCACTGATTTCAAAACCTTCAGCTTCTCTTTAGCAAAAATTCTCCACCATATTTCACTGCATAAAATCCTGCAGATAGTGGCTCTGAAATCTGCTAACCTATTTAGCCAAAAAGATTTGACCAGTTCACAGAGGCCATTTTATTCAATTGCCACAGATCAGGACACAGCAATTCACAGGAAAAGTAGAGAATGTATAATAATGGTTTTTCAGGAGGTAACAAATCCCTTCTGTGGGTTTTTTTTTTTGTTTTTTAAAGAAAGGAGAGTTAAGTGAGAGATACTTGGGACTTTGGTTCAGCCTATGAAATAAATCCTACTTTAAAAAACAAAAAACAAAAAAGAAAGCAAACAAACAAAAAATTCTGGCCTCTTATCCTCAGGAGAGGGTCGTCTCTCCACATCTAATCATGGGCTTCATGCCAGCATCCATTTTATGGCATTTAAAGCTTCTATTGGCAGACTGCATGAACCCAGCCAGGGAGAACTGCAGTGCATTGTATTGCCAGCAGTGCTTTCTGCTTGAGTTTACATGAAAAAAATTCTCTCAATGGAAAATTATTCTTTTTGAATGGATAAAAGTAATCATTGCCAGCACCTGGCATACAGGAATCCTTTACGTCCTCAGCATTCATACACGTATGAGTACATTTTTGTTGCATACAGATAGGACTGGTCAACCACTAGACAAACTACGTGGTCACCTACGGCAGCAAAATTGGGGAGAAGGGGCTAAAAACTGAATAAACTATTCATGAAACTAAATAAATAAACAGACTTCAGCAATAAGAACGAAAGGTCAATGAGACTGTACAATCAGTTTCATAATATTCTCTTTTTTCATGCAAGATAAATCTAATTATAAATGCAGAATTTGTATTCATATTAATACACAATATTAATTTTCAAAAGTTAATTGTGGGGGTGGAGAAGTGTGCAAGGCTGAAGGTTCGCCTAGGGCACTGAATACCCTTGCACCAGCTCTGCATACAGACTTCCATTTAATAGATACCTGTTTTGATTCATTTATAACTATTCTCCAATAATTGTTCTTCTGGGCTGAAACCTTCTATACATGCCCTCAGCCACAAGATGAATAAGGCTCTGCTCTTTCTTCTTTAAGGCAAGAGAAGTTTACCACTGGTTTCAAGAGAACAGGGACAGGCCTATTGTTTGTAACATTTGAGCTAAAGCTGTTTGACTGGCTTTGAGTTACAGAAAAATGGAGAAGTGGAGAAAAGTATTTTTCAGCTAATAAAAAAGTACAATTTTCTAGTGTGTTGGGGGGGGCCCAGAAATGGGAACAGCAGGACTCATGAAGAATAGGCTCTAAGGGTCAGATCTTCAGCTAGTGTAAATCAGCATAAATAGAATAACACTAATTTTGATCTGGCCTAATTTTAATTTACAAGTTATAAGCAACGACATATTGGTTTTGTACTTGTGCAGTACAACACTATGTTATATTTTAAGCTGCGTAACTGCTTGTGGCACCACCGAGTTGTGCATAAACTAGGCAAAGTATAGCACTTTTGTGTGTGCGTATCTAGAGTGTTTGAGATTATATTTTATAATCTGTACAAGACAAAGTATACCAATACATCAGGAGAGTTGAGTGTCTTCAAAATGTTACAGTAAACTATGTATTCATGTTGGTTGTTATTTGACTTCCTATTTTATATTTTAATGTAAGTGACTATATCTCCTTTGCCTTATCGTTGCCTATCCAAACTATACGACTAAAGCGACAATTTCCTAGTTGCTCTTTTTTTCTCTCTCCCTTTTATTAAATACACACGGTTCTAATACTACCATAGCTGCAAAATATGTTTCACAGATCAAATGTGTGGTTGTAAAACCATAATATATTTGAAAAGAAACTTTGCAAGATTTTGTTCAGCAGAGTTCTTTAGAGCACAAACAGATGGACGCTGGTGAGGGTGTAACTAGTCCGGGATAGGCACGCTTTTAATGCTGATAGGGAGACAAGTAGAACAGCTGGGCTGCCATTTGGTGATCCAAAGAAATGTATGAAAAATGCTGCTGAAGCCGAATTAAAGATCTACATATGCTGAACCATCCAAGTTTATGGAGCTTCTCCAGCTTGCAACTCAAGCAGCCTAATTTTTGCTAATACTGCCCTTAGCTCGTATAATTCCATAATGTTTTTCATGGGCCTGACCGAAAGTCCATTGGAGTCAATAGGAATATTTCCATCAGTTTCAAAAGAGTTCGGATCATGTCCATTTTGTAGATCAAAGGTGAGCATTTTTCTTCCCTAGAGCAATTTAGTTGCAGAAAACTGAAAGAAATAACTAAGGCACCAGATTGCACCTGTATAACATTCACTTTTCTCTACATGGAAAAGCACCACATGATAGCAAACCCTATTTATTAACCTAACGAAGCAAAATGACATAATAATTTGAGATATTTGGCAAATCCATCACTGTCTGAAAGCAATACAGCATGCACATACATATTTTCTGGATACAACACAGGAAGCATTTTAAAGTTAATTCAAAAAGTACAGGCAAAAATTTCATCACAGATCCAAAAGCAGCTCCTGCCTTGAATATTCTATTCTCTGTATAGTTGTATTTTATTATTTAATATTTATATTACAGTAGTCCTTGGAAGCCCCAGCCAAGAGCAGGGCTCCAATGTGCTAAGCTTACAATTAAAATAGACAATATATGGAGACAGAGAAAGGGAGGCACAGAAAGATGAAGTGACTTGCCCAAGGTCACCCAGCAGGTCAGCTGAGAATAGAACCTGTGTGTCCTGACTACTAGGCCAATGTACTATCCACTTGACCACATTATTAATGTCTTACTGAGATCTTTGGATCTACTTTGTGTATGTCCATGTGTGATAGAAAGCTTATAGTATGTACAACTATGAACAGTCACTGACAAATTGAAATATGGATTATTAAATAAATTCCAAAAATCTCAACAACCTATTCAAATAGAGTTAACCTTGTTCAACTCAACAGCCATTACTTCTGGTTTATTTTTCATCAAAAAAAAATGTCAAAATCTCATTTTTTCCCCACAGGACACGAAAAGCATCTCCAACCCAAGTCTAGCATAATCAAACCTGATCTCCACTGAGGCTTTAAGATGCTATTGCCATATAAACAATAATGAAAAAACACAGAGACGGGTGTAACTTAAGGGTCTCTTTATCTACTGACAGAGGGCACGGAGTGTATTAGGGTACAGATTTCCCCGGGGGTCACCAAAAGAATGTCATGTAAGCTCTCCAATGAAAGCCTGTGTCACATTGGTCATCATGATCATTGTGAAATGTATGTATGGAAAGTATGTGAAGAGTTATGTATGCATACTAAAAATTATGTTCTCTAGGTGTGAGTTGTGACAGTTCACCAAAAGATAATCCACATATTCTTAGCAGGCAGGAGGGAAGATTGATTATCACTCCAGCTGATCAAGTGCAAACTGAGTATTGTATGGTTCACAATGGTATAGTCTGAGCAAAATGCTAATCAGTAAGATTACAGAAACCCATAAGTATTTCTTCAATCTGTGAGAAAAAGCTGTTGGCAGGCTTCATCTTATGAGAAGGGCTCTCAGCCAAGCTGGTTGAAAATACTGGGGAAAGAATTTGGGGAAAGCTATCTTGTAGGATATCGGGGAAAGCCTTGCTAGTTAAATTAATCTCTGAACAGCGTGTTATGATTTTGTTTTATATGTAACTATTTGTTTCCAATAATCTTCCTTGGTCTCCCTAGAATTTGTTCTTTGACAATAAACTTATTCTTGTTTTCACTATATAAAGTGCTGTGTATTAAGTAAAGTAGTGACACTACATTGAATTTTACAAGCTGGTGTGTACTATCCTTTTGGGATGAGCAGATTTAAGAGTTCTATTCTATGAGTGTTCAGTGGAAAAGAGGCTGAATACTCTAGAGAGAATCTGGAGACTTAAGGGTTGGTGTGTCCCTGTTAATAATCAGTACAGAGAGAGCATGGCCCGGAAGGCAGTGCTTGTGTTGTAAGAGGTGAGTGGTTTCAGGGATCTGATCTACAGCAGGCACAGACAAGGCTCACTCAAACTAAGTACAAGTGGTGGTGAGGTGCCTCACAACCTAGGTGCCCCTGGGAAGTGCCACAATAGGATCATGTAATGATGTCTCAGATTGCTTTTATCCTATCATTGTCTTGGAAAAAATGTTGAGAAGCAATGTAGACACAACTGACAGCACAAGAGGCAACAAATAAAATATTAATACTTTGAGGGGGGGAAGAGAGGATTTATCTTGAGTGAAACTGAAATGGCCAAGAAATACATTCACATATTTGCTCCCAGATTTTCCTATGCTCCAAAAATAATCAGGGGGAACCATCAAGGAAGGAAGGGACATTGCAGAGTGAACAAGGAGGGCATTAGAAGCCACTGGAAAGGAAGAAAAGCCTGTAGAAGGTATTATCCAAGAAGAGAAAGAAGTCAAAGGGGACAGAAAAGTGAAGTTTCTAAATACAGCTTCTCTGCACAGAACTCCCACAGAAGTCAACAAGGTCTGTGCTCTCAGTTATATCAGATTAGTCAGGATGAGCAATAGCACTTATTCTGTAACAAAGTAAGCAATATAAATGCCATACAGATGTGTGTGTCGGGGGGGGGGGGGAATCCAGCTTTGTACTATAGCATTTTGTTCAGGTAACCACTTCACTGAAATGCATGTTACAAGACTATTTCATTTCTACACCAAACAATCAGATGTGGTTTTCCGTTTAGAAATGCTTTTTGATTGATAGTAATATATATAAAAATCCCTTCAGAAAAAAAGGATTACCTTGGATAACTGAAAGTGAAGAAAAATTAGAAAAGATGCAGTAACAGGTGGAAGTGAAAAATGGGTTCTTTTTTAATCTTGTAATCCAGTGTATCTGTGTTGCCACACTTATATTATCACATTTTTATTATTGAAAAGCTAGTTCAGAAATTAAACCTGTTAGCACTGAGAGTAAAGATCATCTTTTTAATCAGCTGAGCTTTTCAAACTTTGTAGAGCAGTGGTTTTCAAACCATGATCCACAGAACATTTCTGGTGATAGAGAAATATTTCTAGATAGTCCTTTGTACTGCTTTTGTTTGCAGGTAAAATATTTTTGGTTCATAAATAGTGATGATTATTGCTAATTGTAGTCCTGGTCCAGACTCTTGTAGGACTTCCAAGGGCTTTTTAAATAAAGCAAGTGCCTCTTTGTGCTCCTCATAGCTGTTTCATTTCTTCCTTGGTTGGTGGGCTATTCCTTTGAAATAAAATCAACCCTGATTAAAAGTAGAAAGGGTAACCTGCTTTATGCAGCAATCCAGGGAGGGTGGAGGATAAAGGAGCCTGTCCTCCTTGTTTAACTTGCATAAAGAGGTTTCAGTTGCAGCCCTGGCACTCAAAGAAGTACACAGACTACTCTCAAGTGAATTCCTCCAAGTCTCCAAGTATCTTACCTGAAAAGAGTTGAGAAAGTATAGGTTGCTGGCAGAGCCAGAGCCTCACCGTCCTTTCCCCTCATGGGCTGGCAGAGCTGAATTCACCCTCCGAACATTTATCACAAGTTACTTCCTTTACAGCAACCAGGAAGCTCCAGGAGACAGGCAAAGTGCCTTGTGATGTGCTCCTTAAGTGGGGCTCTACCCTAGTACTTACCATGGGCTGGGCATAATGGGTGCCATTTGAGCCTAACTAATTAACACTCAGGACTACACTAAAGTTGCCGTGCTGGCAAACACACAGGGAAATAGATTCAAAGAGAGTGCCTTAGAGAAATTAGACCAACGGAGGCTGCAGTCAAGGAGGGGTGACTCAATACTAAGGTCCTACACGTGGAGAGAGGAAATTAACAGCACAGAGACAAGATAGGAGGATGTACCCACAGAAGTGCACCCTTCATACTAAATTGGATCATTTTCACTTTGTCTCTTTCATATTGTTTTACTATTTCCATTTCATGTAGCTGAGCATGCTGTTTGCCACTGAGAAGTGAAGGATCAAGGCGAAGGTGGACCCACTTCAGAATGTGAAATGGGAAATTAATTGAAACTTTCCTACCAAAAAATTAAGGTTTGATAATTTGGCATTTCCAATGGAAAAAAATACTTTATTGAAAAATTCCCAACCAGCTCTACTGTGATGCACTGTATAAACACATAGCCCAAGACTGTTCATCCCTTGAAGAGCTGACGGTCAGACAAAGAATGAGAGGATGCACTTGTTCTAAATCATACAACAGGTTAGCAAGAAAGCTAGAATTAGAACCCAAGTCTTCTGAGTCCCAGGCCTGTGCTTTAGCCATGGGACTATGCCATAGTATGCCATACTATGCCATACTATGACTGCTCTTGCACATCTACTTCTTCTTACGGGCTGGAAAGTTGAAATGAGCCTAAACAAGTAAAGTTCTCCAATTCCAGTGCATTTCAAATGGGTTTGGGCACCTTTTCATGAAAATGCCAGCAATTATTATAATTATTAATTTATTTAATATTTATATATTATTCTGTAACAACAATCTGTTTGGTGCTGCATATGTGAAAAATCTTACCAGGAAGACTAACAAACTAATGGAAAATTTGACATCATTAAGAGAGAAATAAAAGGGTATCCGTTGAGTTACAGAAAGCCACAATAAAACGCAAAGAACTGGGGACCTAAAGGGCAGAACAAGTGAGGATGTGGCAAGAGTTATAACTGTGAAGGGTCCAGACACCCCTGACTGGAGGTTTCACTAACCAGGAAATAAAATCCACTCATAAAATGTCCAAGTTCTTGGTTGGACACTGGACAAAAAGAGTTTCCGACCTTCCTGTTTTTATGAAGAACAGTATCCCCTCTAATCTTGGCACAAACATTTTGTGAAAAATCTAGTGATTGAGAAGGCATATAGAATCCCCAAATAATATGTCAGTTGAATAAAAGCAAGGAACAATTTTGCTCTCCCTTGCTGATTCATCTGAATGCTTCAAGCTGCTCTCTTGGACAGAGATGCATGCTGGGAGACATTATTTTTAAAAATGCTCTCCCGGCTTTTTGAGCCCTGTCACACAGGCCAAGAGGAGGGAACGGAATGAACTAATAAAAGAATCCTTTCTTCACTATTGAGCAGAGGTGTTAATTTCATATTCATCACAACACAGAATTATACACAGTGGGAAAGCAATGAGCCCTGATTCTTCTCTTGCTTACACCAGTTTAAGGTAGGAGTAACCACACTGCTTTCCAGCTGCCTACAGTGCCTGCACTTTTGTAGTTATTTACACCTGTATCAGTGAGAGGATAATCAGACCCAATAGATTTCTTGCTGTGTATAATTTTGTGTATTTGTTACTTTCATTGATTTGGTGTTCAGTTTTTGGGCTTGATCTGTCAGCTTTCTGACTGCTTTTCGCCTCCAGAGTCAGTGTCAAGAGCTGAATACTAAAGCTGGTTGAAAATTTTTTGACAGAACAATTTCCTAATGGAAAGTGTAGTTTCACAGGAACATGCTGATTTTGACTACATTTTAGTCAGAAAGCATAGCATCATTTTGAGTTTCTCGTTTTGTTTTGCTCATGTTGAAAAGTTTCTTTAGATAACATCATAATGTTTCATTTAAATAAAGGAAAAATATTTCATTTTGTCTTTGTTTTAATTTCATTTAACGTTTATATTACTACTGTCATCATATTCATTTTTCTATATTACATTTAAGTATTATATATAATTTAATAATTTATATTATGTTTTAACAATTATCAAAACCATGTTTCAATGTTTTTATTTACATTTTTTTCAGCATTTATGTTTCATGAAAAATGTCAAAACTGACTTTTTGTTCTGATTTAGAGGGGGAAAAAATCCAGAATCTCCAAATTTCCCGCAGGACAGAAAATATGTTTTTCAAGAACCTGTACTGAATACCAAATCAGTGAAAGGAATGTTACTTTGCCACCCACATCCATCCATTTAAGAATCAACTCTGGCCACTTTTTTTGTCACCATTGCATTTGACCCACTCCTTTCCTCCAGGCTTCATTTGGCTGACTTTAGCTTACTGTTTAGAATAGCAGTGAAATGAAGTCATCCTTTCTCCTCTCATATTTCGTCTTTACAATGTCCACTCTATTGACAGGCAGTTGTTGGATGAAAATTTGGAATTTACTTTCAGGCTTTGTTAGATAATGAAGTCTATAGAACTGTTAGATGGACTGTGATCATCTTAAACATTAAACTGTAGAGACCAAATTTTTCACTTAGATCATTGAAATCAGTGTGATAGCACCACTGAGAGGTGAAGATATTAGCTTTATGAATTTAATAATGTTGATTTTAGTACTTTGCAAAAAGGTATTTTGCTGCCATATCCCATGTTATTTGAATATATCTGCCTTTCCCAGCTCTTGTTTTACTTGAAAAAAATGGTACAGTACAGCTCAAACGCTCAGAGAAAATGACTGTGGCTGGATGCTTACAGATGCTTCAGATTGCACCTATTTCCCTATAAGTGAACCCATCACAACACAGAATTATACACAGTGTGAAAGCAACTTTTTTTTTCAAGTCACATGCACTTGTTTAGATGAAAGAGGTTACTAAAATTGAGCAATAATGATTAAGAAACAGGGCAGTGGGTGGAGGTTAATGACCAACTAGGAGTTGTTCCGAGGGCCATTAAACCCAGCCAGTAAGTCACTGCATTGCAGTGGAATGGAGTTGCACTTTTTTTTGAAGAGTAGTGGCTTTTCAAAGTGAGAAACATAAGGCTGTATCCACTGTGATTTTCTTTCCTAGAGTATGCTCAACAGCAGCCAACTAGATAACTCTAGATGTGGACTTGGCCATGAAGTAACCAAGGAAAAGGAAATAAGAGAGACCAATAGTGAAGAAAACAAAGTTAAATGACAAAATGTTTCAATAATATGTTATGTTATAACATACTATTAGTTAGTTGAACCTCTATGTTCCCATTATAGGGAGGGTCAGATCCTTAGCTGGTGTAATCACTGTAGCTGAAGTTGAAGATAGTGATAGTTGAAATCAATAGAGCTGCACCTATTGTCACCAGCTAAGGATCTGGGCCATTATTTTTAATTTAAATTACTTGGTCATTCTTTATTTTGCTCTTGCTTTGCCTTTAATTTTCTCTTCCTTCATTCCACTTTTCCTCCTCCTTTTGTATACTTGTGCATATCTTTTCTTCCATCATTTTCAGTTCCCACTTTCACTCTCTGACTCTCCATACATATCTTTCCCTTCCTGTATCATCCCCTGTATTGTATTTTCCCTCCTTCTTTCTCTTTTTGTCCTCAGCTGCATCTTCATCTTTTTTCCTTTCCTTTGTGATGCTGTCTAAATGGGAAGGTGACCGTCTACGCTACTATGGTCACCACTGTGACAAAATTGTGATAAATCTTGTACAAAGTATACCTTGTGAGGTATCATTGGAAAAGTTGTAAATCTTCTGAGTATGATTATCTTGTTTTAATGTGTGTATTGACATAGTGTGTGGAGTTATTAAATTTTGCTATATGTTTGTAACTCAAATATGTTGTGAATCTGAGAAACGCCCAGAGCTTAGCTCTTCAGGAATAACGAAAGGAAAGTAAATAAAGGCCTCTGCATGTCATCCTGAAGACACATCAGACAGCAGTTAGTTTACTAAAGAATTGGCTACAGCATTGTCTTTGTGTAAGGTCCTGAGCATCCATTGACTTGGGTAAGTCACTGGCCCCCAGGAGCCAGAAGAAACTAATGTGTGGTGATTTTTGGTTTTAATAACCTTTAATCACAGAAGTCCAGTTTGCCCAGGTGGTAAGATAGGCTGGAGTGTCTTAGGCCCGGTCTACACTTATCTTTGCGATTCGGTGGCAGTCGACGAGAGATACGCAAGTCCCATCGACTCCCATTGACTTTGCAGCGTTGCCTCCGCGCGGCGTCCATACTGCACTGTGTCGAAGGGAACAGTGCTCCCTTCGATGCAGCGCTACTCCACTTACTGGGGTGGTTTTCCTGCATCACTTCCTGGATCGACTGAGCGCGTCTATACAGACCGCTCAGTCGATCCAGAGCAATCGATGTGACAGAGGCGAATTTGCCACCGTCAGTGTAGACCCAGCCTTAGGGGATTGTCTGTGGCTCCATGTTAAGTCAGTGAAGTGATCCAGGGTCACACATTTGTTGTGGTTTGGTTAAATCTAATTATAGAATATACCACTAGTGTGGGAATGTCTGCCTACTTTTTTGATAGTCTGACCTCAGACTGGCCCTCTCAGCTGTGACCCATACCAGGCACAGTGACACCTTTGTGTGCAATCTGCAGTATATTTAAAGAAGATAAACACATATAGATGCACATGAGGAAGTAAAGGGAATTTTCATATCTATAGTAGAGTACTTCTCTCTTTCCATCTGGATACTATAAACCATCCTTGACCAGGATAATTTTAATAAAGAGCATTTTTAATTTCATTTTTTCCCTTACAGATGTTTCAGATTGCACCTATTTCACTATAAGTAAACCTTTATAAAAGTGTTTTCTCCTGATCTCCCACCATTGTATATTATTCATTATTTTGTTGCAGGCTGAAAAGATATTATCGAAGTTGCATTCTCTGAGAATTTTGTGGTGAGCGGTAGCTGCCACTATTGCTTCAGATGTAATAGTTGTTATGTTGCTGCGCCAAATGTGGACTGGCTGCAGAGCTTCCTTTTTAGCCTGGCAAATACCAGATGTGTTCATCATAAGATCCTTTAATACTCTGCCAGGTGTGGTTGAGGTTAGCTTAAATAAGGTATTTTATGACAGTGCCACTTAGAGGCTGAATAGCATAATGCAGTTTAGTGTTCCATTTCATCTTCCCCTTTAAGTTCTACATTCCTACTATTATAAAATATACACTATCACACTATCTTTGAAGTTCAGTATGGATAAGTCTGTTAAGCAGGGGTCTCAAACTCGCGGCCCGCGGGCCAACTGCGGCCCGCGGGCTCGTGTCATGTGGCCCGCAGTCCGAATCCGGCCGCAGGCTTGTGCTGTCAGTATTTTCTGAGCGGAGCGCAGGCAAGTTGTGGCCGTCTTAAAAAGGAAATGGCCGCCGAATGTGGCCCCACAGGGAGATTTAACGGCGGAGAGTGGAGTCTGCAAGTCCCTGTGAGAGCCTCTCTCTCTTCTACTGTGCCGCCGAATTTTACCCTGCGGGGAGATTTTTTCGGCGGAGAGTAGAGCATGAAAGGTAGAGCAGAGAAGTGTGTGTTATGCGTGGCCCCTCTGAACTCAACTCAATGTAAATGTGGCCCGCCATACCAATTGAGTTTGAGATCCCTGCTGTTAAGTGTTGCTAAATGGTACTGGTTTTCTAATTACATGACCTGAATGCACAACTTCTTGGTGTCCATTAGTTGCAATGATTGTCTGTGGTTGGTCTGAAATCCTTGAGTCCTATTCTTCTTGTTCCACGTTTGCCATCTGTAGAGTTTGCTCTGCTGATTGTTCTCTGAGGCACAAACTGTAGATGTTGACGGTTTCTGTTGAACATTCCACTGTCAGTCTCATTCACATATGATATGGGTGCTGAATTCTTTTTCTTTACAACAGCTGGAGCTGTCCATCATTTTTCTCCATCCAGTTTGACACGATTCTGGTAACATGGTTACCAGATTCTAGACCTGATAGCTCTCTAACTGAGTGACTTCTATTGCAAAAGTTCATAAGCTCTTTTAGCTTTTTTATCTGATTTGGCTACTGTCTTCGTGTCTGGCTACTTTGGAGATAGATTCTTTTCCAAAGCTGGAACAGTAGTTCTGAATTGTCTTCCCATTAGGAGCTATGTTGGACTATATCCAGTAGCCACTACTGGTGTTAAACTGTAGCTCAGAAGAACAAGGAATGGATTGTCCTACTGTAGGATTTTCTTGGCTGTCTGGACAGCTCTCTCAGCCTCTCCATTTGCTTGTGGATAACGTGGGCTACTAGTAATATGACCAAAATCATATTTCACTCAGAATAACTTAAATTTCACTGCAGTGAATTGTGGTCCATTGTCCATCATTAGTTGTTCTGGAATACAGAAGTGAGCAAAAGTGTACTTCAATTTCTCAATAACTCTGCAACATGTCATGTCTTTCAAATACTTTGTTTCTATATACCTGGAAAAACAGCCCCCAGTGATCTCTGATGTCCTGTAAATCTGCAGCTAATCTCTTCCAGTCTCTTTCTGGTACAGATTATTTGTGTTGTGTTGTGCTGTTAGTTCTGCAATGTTCACATGCAAATACTTTATTTTTTATGTCCTTGCTGATGACTGACCAACACACCGACTGGTTGGCCCATTTACACATTTAGTTAATCTTCGATGTCCTTCAGGGATGATTGATGATTGATGTTGAAAACATTCTCTTTTGTAAACCACGTTTCTCTGTGGTATAAAATATGCATCAAACATAGCCAAAACCCTTTCATAGTCATCTCTGTGAATGTCTTCAGTAAAATCAAAGGATTTAAAGATATGCTTTCCCTGCTTCCCCACAGCATAAATTAAAGAAGATACTTGTATATCTTCAGTTTCCTTATGCAGCTTGTTTGCAGTGTTAAATCTTGCAAAATACTGCTACTAGTCCACTGTGAAGGTCTGTCAAAACTGAAGTTCCCTGGGGCACTGAAAGGTGGCATGTTGGTGAGATCCTGAAACCTTTATTGCTCTTCCTTGTCTTTGCAAGCTCTGATGCTTTGTTCCTTCTGTTTCTGTTCTCCTCTGGCACTAGTTTACTTCTGGCACTGTGTCATGTTCTTGTACCAGACGGGCTACAGAGTTTCCTTCTTAGCAAGGTACACACCAGATGTGTTCCTCATTAGATCCTTTATTGCTCTGCCAGGTAAGGCTTTTATGCACAGTGCCACCTAGTGGCTGGACAGTATAATACAGTTTAGCATTCCATTAGAGTTGCCTCTTCTGAGCAGGTTCTCCCTGAACACTCCTGGTGGCAAAACTGGTCAATGAAGGCATAACCACAAATATTCAAAATACTAATTTTGTGTCTCCGTTTTGGATGCCCAACCTCAGCAGGATGTTTTAGGGATGGATTTTCAGAGATGCTATTTTAAGTCAATGGGAGGCATAGGTGTAAATTCCTTTGAAAATCAGAGACAAGATGCCTCAGCTTGGGCACCCAACAATACAGGCACTCAGAGTTAGTAGCCACTTTTCAAAAAGGGCTATTATAGCTTCCTTCACCCTTGTTCAGACATTACAACTACTTGCCTCTTCTCTTCCAACCCTCCACTGGTTTCAGAATCATAATTTACCCTTTGAGCATGTAAAATCATAGGGATAGGCATTTTTTTTCTTTATCGGTTATGCACTTTCTGCCAACACTGAGAGAATTAATGTCTTGCACATTAGTGAATCAAATTGCTTGAATCATGTCTCATCATTCCATTCAGCATTCCATTTAGATGTCTTTAACACATCTACTCATGGAGTCAAAGCTAACCATAGTCTTTAGACTGCACATATTCCACATGATGATTATGATCTAGAGGAAAGATTTGTTTACTCCTTTTGATCAATCAATACAATTAAAAATAAAATCTGAGCAGCAAGAGTACTCCGAGAAAGTCCCAGGACATTGTTACGTCGCAAAGTGCCATCTCTGTTACAGACAGACTGGTATTGGTGACACTGATTAATGTTTCAGTGGCACCACAATAACAGCATTAATTCACAATTGGTCCTTTTTTATTACTCTGGCACCCATTTCAGAAATTCATCTAAACAAGGTTTAGAGCACTAAATAATGCTATGCTGTGACAGAAGCTATTTTGAGCTAATTTCAGAGAGATTTAGGATTATGTGTGCAATATAACCTTGTGAGGGTATCTGTTAGTAAAACTGTCATTTGGAAAATGACATGAAAGATGTTTTGTTACAGTTTGAGAACATGGCAATAGAAAAATAATTGTGAAAAAATTGGCATAAATATGCCAATTTTCTTGTGACATAAATTGGCAACCTTTCCTAATATATGTTCAATATACCAGCGTCTTATCCATTCAGTTACTGTAAATATCTCCATTTTTTTTATAATATAGATCAAAATCTTAGAAGAGAGGCTTGCCTTACATTTCAGACGTACAGTTAAAAATGCTTTTAAAAGAAGGAAATACATTATTTTTTCTGAAGCTGAACTAATGAGAAGACAACTCCAACAAATAGTCAGATTAGACACAAAACAGACACTCTAGTGGTTATACAGTTGCATGCACAATATGCCATGTAGCCACCTGTGTAAGCGTGTGCCTGAGTTGATGGATTTGTATGTGTAACCAAGAAATCAAACATCTTCTCATATCTATGCCTTCTTGTATGGATAGCTTATGCTCATGCTGAAACTATTGCATTTTTAATTGAAAAATCAGAACCATTAATATATCTCAATACAAGATGACACAGAAAGAACGGTTTAAACTAACATGAGCCAATGCAAAATCCACTTGATGTATTTCCTGAGCCGTAAAGAGTGGCACACAGAGATAGGTTTTTAAAAAGTAATAATAATTAAATGTTCAATTGTCATGCTTGCATAAATCAGGCAATTATGTTAGTTATGGTCATCTGCATTTGAGATTGCCCGATTTCCAGGTGCAACTATGGTGACCATATTTGAAAATTTGATATGCGATTGTAACATTGGCCATTCATACAAATCGCCATTGCCAACCACATACAAAGGGCACCAGTAAAAAGTAAACTGGTCCAACAGTTACTCCTCAGGGATTTTTGTCACCAAAATCAATGACAGCAAGACTGACTGCCTTAAAATTATGACACAACACATAGCTTATATTAACATTTATTGGTATTTTGTGAGCCTAAGCCACATCTAATTTTTTTCTCCTCTTTTAACGGTTATAACCAAGACAACATGTCACTTTTTGGATATTTGTCTTCTTTATTTTATAACCATTTGGAAATGGGAAACATTCTCATTAGTGTGAAGAATGCCAGGCACTGTTCAGGTATGTAAGTATGGATTTGAAACTAGCACACACAAGGGCCTATCTATTGCTCCCTGCCCACTGCAAAGTCATGCCCTCTGAGAGAGACGTATCATTACACACAATATGATAACTAATCCAGAAAGTGTAGCTCAGTAGACGGATCTGCTGTAGCAAGATAAATATTGCAATGAAAAATAAATACCAGTAAATTGCTGTGAGAAATGTCCCAAGTTTGAAAAATATTCTTTGAGACCGGTCTGCTTAAACTGCTAGTTTTTACAGAGTCCTTTCCCCCAGCATTCTTGCTCAATGTGAAGGGTAATTCTCATTGTTTTAGAATGTAGGAATATTTTTAAACATGTGTATGTGCTTCATAATGAAGGAAAATATAATGCCTCCAAATTTAATAAACTTTCCAAGCTTATTGCTTTAAATTTTATGAATCTTAGGTTTTACATATTGATGGCTGAGGCTGCTAGGGTTCATATTACTCCTGTACAAGTGGAAGGTTGATCTTGGGATTAAGGCAGTGTACTGGGATATCTGGGTTCTCATCACAGTTTTGTTACAGACTTGGACAAGTCACATGCAGCCAATTTTCGGAAGTGTTCACTAATTCTGTGTTTCTTCGTTTTAGGTGGCCAACTATAGACACCTTGTTCCTGCCTTTCAGAAGTGCTAAAGATCCATAAGTCCCTGAAATTTTGGTCTGAATCTTTCTGTGCTCCATTTTCCCATGAGTGACTAGCAGCAATACAACTTGTCTATGTCATAGAGGTGCTGTGATGATAACCTAGTCACATCTGTGAGCAATCAAACAGTACAAAAAAGAAAATATACATACATTCATTACAAAAAAGCCTGCCGAGAAAATAAAACCCATAAACTTAGTTGTACTTTACACCCCAAAATGATAGGGGGACTCTTTTATGTTAGTTGTCTGTTAATGTAGTGTGTTTAGAGGATTAGTCATGAACTTTGATCAGTGATTCAAAGTAGAACACCAATGTGTACTGGGAAATCACAAAGAACCCATTTGGCTTCAGGCAGCAGTACAGATCAAAACAGCAACTTAACTAGCTTCCAGACACTTATCACAGCACAACTCTGCCTGGAACACCAGCACAACTCTAGGAGATGTAAACAACTCCAGCTTTATTTTATCACAGGCACTGTTAGTAAACAGCTCTACAGTACCTTACAACAAAGACTATAGCTTAGCCTCTGTGCATGAGAACTCAATTACATTGCTGGAATACAGTAGTGTGGTAATTACTCCTCCTCACAGAGAAATAGCTTTCCAAATTTATTATTTAAAAAAAAAACCCAACCAGAAGTAGCGTCTGGCTTCTGCATCCTTTGTAAACACTGATGCAGGCCTAACAGCTGATGTAGGATCAACAGCTGCTTTGTCAAATGATGGACATAAATTATCTTTACATGACAGAAAGCTAAACTGTCTCCTCACAAGTTTCACTAGCAGACAGTGTTTCTAAACTTTCTGTCTGATATTTTATTCTTTATAGACCACAGTTGATTTAAATGTCTCTCAATCAATTTGCCAGTTATCTTCATAATTCAGGTCACTGGAACCAGTATCCTTTTTCTTTATCTTTATTTTTTCACCTTTCCTGTCCTATCTCTCCTTAGCACCTGTTGTTTAGGAGTGAAGTCACATTTTTTACCATTTTGCTCTCACTATTTCTACATATTTGTCCTATTTCACTTACAATTGCTTGACTATTTGGGAGCTTATGAGATAAATCCTGGTTCTGACTGGTTTTTAAAAACAACCCAGCTGTGTTTTTCTGTGCTATGATTTGAATGAAAGCATGATAAGACCAAAACCTAATTGCCTCATTATCATATTTGAATAGCTTCCTATTTCCGCTTTTTTTTTTTTTTAAACATTTGGAATAGATATGGGCCCAAAGCAAGTTCTGATCTGAACTCTCCTGAGAATTTGGGGATAGCTAAAATTGGGTCAGGTAAAGGGCAATGTCATATAGTGATAAGCAGATGAACAAATATCCTTAATTAAATTCTTTGTGAATTTCTGCTATTTCTCATATATGAATAGAGGACCATTGTTTGATATAACATCTTCTGGAAATTCATGGAACAAATAGGTGTTAAAACTGCCACTCTTTTGCTCTAAGTGATATTAATGGGAGCTGCTTTATGAATCCTCAGCTTTCACATCTGAAACCCATTTCCAAGGAGAGCAGGAAGCAAAAGCAGGCAAACTACAGGTTTCTGGGCAAGCACTGACCAACTTTGTATGACAGTGGTGCCCAACTTTATTACACAGCAGGGCCACATAAACCTTAGCACAACCTTGCATGAACAAAACAGATTCTGCATATTTTAATAAGATTTAAAGTCATCTGTATATTGTTTTATATTTTAAGTTCAGCTTATTTTGTATTTACATAGATAGGTTGTTACTATGTGCAGTATTGTCTATTTACACACTTGTGCATACTAAAATGATGTAAACATGATGACAAATCACCAATGCATTTAGTATGCTTTTAGTATACTGTGTTGAAGCAGGCTGCAAGCTTTATGAAATGCTCTGGTGGACTGGTACGGCCTGTGGGCCGTAGGTTGGGATCCACGCGATATGGGATCCAAACTAGGCCACCAGAAATAACTTCTGTTGATGGTTTCATTTTTACCATTCCAGTGCTGTGGTCATGCAATTCTGTCCTCAATCTGACTTGCAAAGAGTTTGGTATTGGCACATGGAAACCCCATAAGGCTGTAACAGTCTTTTTATACATTGAGTTTGTCTTATGGATCGCAAGTCCTGGTCTCTACCCTTGTCACTTCCTAGTTATTACTAATAAAGAACTGCCCTCTATTATGACTACATGTGCCTGCAGTACAACATGACATGGTGTCACAGCTGTCTCGATCCCACCTCCAGAGACAGGAGAAAGCAATAAAAAGAGAGTAAGTGAAATGCCTCTGCAATGAGGAAAGAGCTTGTCTCCTCACACACTAGAAGTGGAGCAGTCCCTACAGTAGTCTGTGTTGCTAGTGCCAACATGGAAAAGAGGAGAAAGAGCAGCTGAGGCCCTGAAAAGCTCTCCGGGACAGGAAAAGTCCCAGCCTCAGGAAAAGGCAAAGAATAAAACAGACAGAACAGAGAAAAGTAAATTCCTTAAACGGGTCTCCTGAAAACATGGGCTGCAGGCCAAAACCAGAAAAACTTCAACAAAGAGGCCCACATTTCATTGAAGCAAAAAGGGATGCGGCCATCTCTACAGGATCAGAGGGATAAAAATAAACTGCCTTGAAGGCACAAAAGTAGTGGAAGTTGGGGGCAATGGAATCAGTGGGGAATAAAATAAAATAGAGATTGTAAAGTGACAGAACTAATATTTCCTATAATCTCTTCAAAAGTGGATAGGCCATTTTAAGCAGCTTCATGTTGCATCTGATGATGACATTTCCTTATCTTTACCAAAGGAGGTAGGGTACACTGAGGGCATCAGGCCTAGATCTAGATCATAAATATGCCTGTGGAACTATGAAGAAACAGTCTGACATGTAGTTTGTTGGGAAATCTGAACAACTGCCAAAGGAGATCAAAGGGGAACACACAGGGGAGGAAATTTCAGTGAAAGGAGATTTAAAAAAAATCAGAAACAGAAGTCAGAAAACCTGAACAGCTCCAGCTGAGAACTTTGGGGGCAGATAAAGAATGGAAATCTGTGTGTGAGAGATATGGTTAAAATATCCCAGCATTCCTAGAAAATATGCCCAGCACAAGAAGATGAATACCATAAATGTCATAAAACATCGTTATGCAGCATTCTGAAGATTTTTAAAGCTGTTGGGAGCAGTACATGGTGAAATATAACCACAGAAAAAGGAGATAATGTTCTTTGGTGAAATGGCCACAGCAGACGCATTCACAGAGCTGCCCATGTCTGGCTGTGGCAGTGCTGAAAATCATATACCACTTCATCAGCTGCCCCATCCTACTAAGGGTCAGCTTAAGAAAAATTGTAATCATAGCTCAGTAGTTGATTCAGCAAGAAATTCCACAGCTGACCACATAAATCTTAAGATCATTAATGACCCCAGCCAGGCGGCCTGGACCAATTAATTTGAAAACCTCATAAAGCATGGAACTTTTGGTTAGACATAGCATGGGAAATGCTGATCGCACTCTGTATTTTTACAAGTCCACCTCATGGGAGAGCTTTCAGAGTGCAGTTGTGGAAATCAGATGAGTGAGCTTCTTTTCCATAGATCCAAGCTTCACATAGTGCACGGCCATTGCTAAACTGAATGTTCTAGAACTGCAGTGACAAATTTTATGTCCGACTTCATGGCACAGAAGATTGTTTATCTGGTCTCTCTGATCAAAGAACTTAGAAGTTTGAACCAACCTCTTGGGAAAGACTAAACTAGAAAATGTAGAAGTGAGGGGAAGAAAGGCAAAGAGAAAAGAAGGGTTCAGACTAAAGCCAAAAGGATTCAAGTCAAGATTAAAGTTAAGGAGGAAAATACCAAGCCTACAGTCAATGAGAAAACAAAGGAAAAGGTAAATTCAAATTAAGGAAAGAAGCCCACCTGACTATGAGGCAGAATAACCTTCTCAACAGGGTCAGAGATTAAGGTAATTTACACTGGCCTTCAGGTAAAATTGGGCTTTTCCATATCAACGTATATTAGTAGCTGAATCCAAGATTTTCAAAATAGGTACCTAAAATTAAGCTCCTATGTCCATATTAGGCACCCAATGAAGTGACCTAGTTATCAAAAGTACTGAGGCCCCTGCAGCTCCCACTGAAGTCACTCCTTGGTTGTACACACGTTTGATCAAACACTGTACACAGCAAGCCCTTTACTTTCATTTTGCCCCAAACCTTAATTTTTTCTTTTGTTTAAGATTTAAGTACACATTCTGCTTGTTTTAGGATAACCTTTCTGAATCTGTACCTGTCATGCTGGCTAGATTAGGGGGGACCCTTGAGATGTATTCAGGAGCTCTACTTACTCCCTTCTACACCAATCTCGCATTGGGGGTGCAAGCTTGCTGGATGGGGGGGCATTTATTGTATTATTTAACATCAGTATATCAAAAGCATAGTAATCCATGTGAGATATGCCATGTCAGGCACTGTTAGAAAGGCTATAATGTGCTAATTAAGAGGATAATGTTTATGTCCATGTGTTATCTGTGTAATGGAAGTTATGGATATGGTTACTATAGCTGTATTTCAAATTGTGCTGTGCCTGGGAACATCTCAGACAGGATGGCTATAACAATAGCCTGCTTAACGGCCCATTAAGACATTCACAGGTACAAGGGGCCCAGGGGGAGAAGCCAGGGATATACCTGATGAGTCACCAGGACTTGCTCACGTGACTCTGGACTCCATTTTGGTTCCTGTGAAATTCCACAAGCAGCATGGCAAGGGCCAGAGGACATAAAAGGCAGGTACCCAGGATCCATTTTGTCTTCAATCCTGTTCAGCCTTCAGCCACCTATCTATCTCTGGATCAGCTCATCTACAACTGCAGCTGTGAAACAAAGGACTGAGACCCATCCAGGTACTATACAAGCCTGCAAACTGCACAATTCTTCTAGAAACCTGATATACACGGACTTTCAAATCATTTGTATGTATCTGATTGCTTTAATCCTTTAACATTTCTCTTATAGTTTGTTTCTTTCTTTTTATAATAAACCTTTAGATTTATTTACTAAAGGATTGGCTGGCAGTGTGGTATTTTGGGTAAGATCCAGACTTATATTGATCTGGTACTGTGGCTGATCCTTTGGGATCAGAGGGAACCTTTTTGGTAAAGAGAAAAGAGTTTAAATAACTGGTCTCTTTACTGGACCTAGTGGCTGATTGGGAACCAGAGCCTGGAATGCAGTAAAGGGGGCTCTGTATATTTGTATAGTGGCTTCTTGATAACCAGTGCGGGGAATCAGAAGCACTGTTTGTGGCTGGTTAGGAAGTCTGACTTCAGTGTCATCCACCAGTGCTGGGAGAATCTGCTCTCCTTTTACAGCCTGCCCTGACCTTGGCATTATCAGGTGGGTACCCTGGGCACGGAAGGGTCACAGTACCATATAACCAAGCCTCTCTGAAATGAGATACGCTGCAGCCGCTGTATCAATTTTGATTTTAACCTAGTAATCATTTATAAGTACTTGATCAGCACTCGTAAAATGATAAAGCATCTGCTCTAAGTTGAACAGTATGCAGTTCATTCATGAACTTTTCACTTTGCTGACTTTTTCCACCTCCTCAGGTTCTACAGCCACATACTTTGAGCCACACTCTGAGCAGTGTGAAGGTCATGCTTCTGCACCATGTTCCTGCCATCCACAATTCTGATACCCTAGTCTCTTACAGAGGCACACATCATTTTGCTGCTTCCCAGATGGTATCTGAGGCAAAGACTCCTTCATTTTCCTTACACTGACCTTTAACTGAATGAGTTGAAAGGGTCCAAATTGTTGCATACTTTTTTTTTTTTTGGTCATTTCAGAAATTTGGCTTACCTCCATAGTCAAAGCTTAATGTATTTTTTCTCTGTGCAGCTTGCAACAAATGGTCTGTGTCAGCTTTGGCCTTCACATAGGACAAACATGTCATGCAATGTTTCTTCCAGGAATGGTCCAAAAAGATATGTCCCTGCCACTCTATTTGAATTCCCCAAGTACTTGGCAAAAGGTTCCTCTTTAATTGGTTTGGCATGCAGAGTTTGTAAATTTTTGCAATAAAGTTTGCTTCTGGAACAAAATACCCTCCTCAAATGTCACTTATGTATTTAATCTCTCTCTCTCTCTCTCTCTCTCTCTCTCTCTCTCTCTCTCTCTGTGTGTGTGTGTGTGTGAGAGAGAGAGAGAGAAAGAGAGAGAGTTATATTAGTTATTTCTCCCCAGATGCATTAAAAATCTCTTTCATTTCTTATTTCACTACTATTAGCAAGAAAAATCAGTATTAAAAAGTTCAGTATACAGTAAGCACCAAAGTTTCATTAAAACTAAAGACTCTGGCTACAGTGAACACAGCCATACTACTAATTGCTCATTCTGGAAACAGACTGTTCTCTTGGGGGAACCTATTCTTTGACATTCTTCAGGAAATGAAAAAGGAAATCCTTAGATCTTCTCTTTGGATCCAAGCCGTCTACTGAAGAATTAAAAACACTTGCTTTGATTACCTTAATAAATAACATAACTTTTATTTAACTCTCACACAGAAAAATCCACACAGAAAGAGACAGCCACCACAAACTAACAAGCTCCTGAATACAGCACACAGCTGAGCTCTGACTAGATAAAGAAGTGCACAAAATGTACGTAGGAGTTAAACAATTTTCATCTTTTTTTGACACCAGACAATTCTAGCCAGGCAGAACACAGTAACTCTCAGACTCCAAACTCATGCAAAATCCTCACTGACTTCAACAGAGCCAAGATATCACCTCAAAGTACCCCATATACACATATTTTAGACACATTAGCCAATTGATAGCTGGATTCCAGTGTGCTACAAAACACACTATAGACAATAAGCAGAAAACCTGCTGATCTCACCTCAGACATAGAGAAAATACCATCTCTCTAGAGGGCTTGCAAAAAAGATAGCTCTGCTTTGGGTGTAATATGCCTGGGAATTTTGGATAGTTATAATCTTTGAAGCAGGCACTTGCCAAAACTTCATTTATATATTGAAACGTCTAAGCTGAAGTTAAGCCAATATCTCAGGTCAGCTGACACCCAAGTCTGCCTACTTTTCAAGAAAAATGAGCGGGGTTTACTTTCTTTTTTAAATCTTATTACTGGACACAATTGCTTCTGTTATTAAAGCACTGAAGAAAAATCATAGTTATCTCTGGACTTTTGACACTTGTGCATAATTTAACATACTTCTACTGAAACCCCAAATCTCATTAATGATTAAAGATGCATAAAGTTCACACTTCTAATACAATATTTTCCATTAAAATTGTGGTATATTTTAAAATATTATTATTATTAGTTATTATTTAATATGCTTCAGTCTGTGTTAGGTGCTGTGCAAAATATACAAGGAAATATGATCCTGTCCCAAAAACCTTTCAATCTAAAATACACAGACAAAGAGAAAAGGGTAGAAAAAAGGGAAGTTTAGCATCCAACTCCTATGGACTTTTCAGTAGGGATTCGGTGCCTAAATTTTTTTTGTGGCTTTGAGAATCTTCCTCTTCTTGTTCATTCTGCACTTATGAAATGTGGAAGTACTTCTTAAAGTCTGTTCAGGTTAATGGATTCTTTTAAATTAAAAAGAATTGTACATATATAACAGAATTGTACATATATAAATTGTACATATATAACAGAAAAGAAAAGTATGTACATATAAAGTTTGCTTTCCCTAACGATCTATTACTGCCATAAGAAATAGAGCATGGGGTATGGATAACATTAAGCCTTCAAAGCTAATGCTCTACACTGCTTATGGGAGATTAAAATGTCAGAACGTAAAGTGTTTGCAACTCTTACATTTTATACCATAAAGCAGAATCATTAGAAACTTTAAGACTGCTACCCTAGCTATTGTAACATTTCTAACTACCATCATCTATTTAAAGTTTTAGAGTGACGTGGCAATTTAATGCTGTAGTTTTGTGTGTTTTCCAATATTCAGAATTGTTTATAGTTTCATTGAAAATTTTCATTCTACAACATACAACCCCCTCCACTTTGAAACTAAGAGCAATAGCAAGAAGTTGACAAATGGTTAGTATAAAGCCTCTTTGTTCTTTAATTAGTGGTTTGCATATGCATTAAAATAGGAACTCAAAACTGAGTACTTCTATATTCTCCATGCTCTCTCCTGCAGCTGTTCAATCTTTTCAAATTTTGTTTTTTTTGTTTTCCCATTAAAAAAAAGTTAAAATTCAAGCCTATTAGAATTGCAAGAAAATTTAGAAAATTGAGTCAGCATTAATATTTTTTGTGTATTAGCAATTTTATAAATAATTACACAAAAGCAAAGTACCGGAATACACTAGTTTGTATACATCCAAAACTCTGATTGACTTCAGCAAGAATTTTGTTTGCTCAAGGAATGCAAGATCAGGCGTACATCATTTAAAACCTATTGAAATCAATGGGAATCCTCCCACTTACTTCAAGGGTCTGTGGAGCTGAACAAAAGTATTTTAGTATAAAATATCATTTAACTATTATTAGACTATTTAGTATATCACTTTAGAAAATCAAATCTTAATTTTAATTCAAATTTGAATGAATGATTCCATCTCTTTCTGATGTTAAATTATTTCAAACCAAAGGAGAGCTAACAAAATACTAGAAAATTAGAATGTTATTTTTTCTTTTTAGTAAGCCTATCATGCCCAGAACCTCCATTAATTTTTTTTACCAAGACACAATAAATATTGTTCAGTTATAACCTTTATACAACCAGGTATTAATAAAAATGACTAGTTTTACCATTTATCCTTTTGTTGGAAGTACAAAGCTTTATATTTTATGACTTTTCATAAACACTTTCTGCAAGAAAACACTCAAAACCCCTTTTACCATAGCATTAAAAAGTGCTATTAAAGTGCAATGTGCCTAAGAAAAAGCTTTTAATCAACTGACATTCATCCCAAGAAAATACAAGCTTACATAAATTTTAGAAGGTTTTCCCTTCATTTCCAAAAGCACACTATTTCTTTTGCATGCAAACAAAATACAGTTACAGAATCTTTTGATGATATGTTTGTTAAAGGGTTTTTTGAGAAAGAAACATAATTTTATTTAAGATACATTAATCTCGTTAACAGATTTTGTTGTAATGTTATGTTGTGAAAGAAATGAACCATCAATCATTATGGAACAGGTTCAGCACCCAGAAGAATTTACAGTAGTCCATCAGAACATTTGGTGGCCCATAATTTTTGGTCTGAAATGATGTGTAATACTATTAGTTAAGAAAGTTTGTTCCAATGATCACTATAACTTTTTCTCTAACACTTTCTTCTTCATTGCTTTCTCTTTTATTTGTCATTATTTGTATTACAATAACGTGAACACTTCAGCCCCATTGTGTAGGACACGCTATAAATTCATAGTAGGATACTGCGCTAAAGAGTTACATAGACCATACAGACAAAGGAGAAGAAGAAAAGAGTGAATGTTATTATTACCTACATTTTACAGATGGGGAAAAAAAACATAGAGGGAATAAGTGCCCATGGTCACACAAGAAGTCTGTGGCCTAGCTGGGAACTAAACTCAGACATCTAGAGTCCTGGTCCAATGTCTAAATACAAGCCCATCCTACCTCTCCTCTACTTTTTATCCTTCTCTATCGCTTTCTTTCATTTGATTCCACAGCCTTCCGAAGGTACTAGCCTCTAAAGACAAAGATGAACTACAGTAGCAATTTTAAGGCACAATCCTGCAAAGTGGAGGCTAAGCCCTTACACAGGAGCAGCTTCCATTCAATTTCAATCAATCTCAGCTATAAACACAGACTTTAAAGCAACCCTGATAAACTTTAAAGAAACACATAAGAAATTAGTTCATTTGGAAATAAACAGGGTCACCAAGAAAAGAAATCTCCAAAAAATAATTATCTGTTTATGTGTGAAATATCAATATACATACATTAGAGATGCAATATTGCCAGTGACAAAAATGACCTTATCACTGTTTGTTAAGAGAAACCTTATGTAAAGATAATAATCATCTTTTTTATTTGGCATGGTATTACCAAGTAAGAGAATGAACCTTCTCTACCATTCAAGACGTTTTATTTCTGGACATTTTATTAAACTGAAAAACAATTCTGTCTTTACTAATTAACAAGTCAAATCTTTGTTTGAGGATAAGTGTACTCTGTCTGAGTAATGAATAAATGGAGGCTAAATATGCCATTTTTTAACTATTTTTTGATGTGGTGGAGAACAACAAACCAAAGGTTCGTTTTCATTCTAGAATCTCACCACTTAAGTAAATTTTTACCTCATTCCCCATGCAGCATTTTGTATTTCTGTACTTTGAAGGCAAAAATATTTTATGTAGACAGAGTGCTACTGAGCTGGGGACATATTTTAATTGACTCTAAGATCAGGCTGCATCAGTTTATACTCCTTTCACTGGCCAGAATTAAAAAAACAATCTTTGGTAATATAAAACAGCACTGGCAACATCTGGGATCTGACTAAATCCAGTGATATTTCCAGTCAAATTTAAGGTTTCCTATAGGGAACAGCTCTGTATCTAAAAGAGGTCAGTTGTTTATGGATCAGTATAACAAAGAGGTGGAGAAAGACCCATTACAGGAAAGACTTGGATGGGACTATCTATCTAATCTATCTATCTATCTATCATAAAATAATTAGCTGTTTATGAGTTTAGGATAAATAGATGTCATTGTGGAGTTTGTTATGGTTTTGTAGATTTTTGAACTCTCATATGGTTAACTGTTGTTAAATATTAACAGCTGTGGTTACTAACCTTTTAATATGACTGAACTTTTGTTTTTCTTTAAAGTTTCTCTTTCTTTATAATGCAGATTGTCTATTATTTTTATACCAGAATTCTGCCACACCAGTCCCAACGTTTAGAAAGCTTGTCAGAGAACCTGTATAAATAGAGTGGTGTCCCTTCCTGAACTACACTTGAAAGAGTTGGTGGTTGCAAAATTTTAATGGTATTTATGCGCCTAAAGATTCAGATAGGTGCCTAGTGAGATTTTCAAAAGCACCTAGGAGCCTAACTCCCATTGATTTCCAGATCTTTAGGTGTCTAAGTATATTTAAAAATCTGACCTTTAGAGCCCACTCTTACATCCCATTGACTTCAGAAGGATTTTGGATGGGGTGCGCAATGAATGCAGAATCATATACACTCGTGAAGACACGACCATTATGACTAATTCAGATTTGGTGTTACTGACTGGAACAACACCTGTTTATACCATTTCTGAATTTGACACCACTTATATTGTATGGGCCAGATTCACCAGTGTTAACACAGTGAAGTGTTACTTCAGTTTTCAGAAGAGTTACACCTATGTAAACCTGGAGTAATACAGTGGTGAATAGGGCCCCACACCTGTAAAGTTCCATGTGCTACTAACAATAGTAGTCATTGTCTCATTGAACTACTTAGTCAGTGCTGATACAGTAATTTAGATAAGGTGCTTCATCAGGCAAAAGTTACTCATTTGAGTAGACCCATTGACTTCAGCTGGATTTCCTGTGTTTGGACTATTTGCATAAGTAAGGGCTGTAGAAACAGAGATTTGTGCAGTTGGCTATTATTTCTGGATTTAAGATTCCTTTGGGCTAATACTTGCATAGTACAATAGTGAACTCTGTACCTATGAGGCCTGGACAATAAACTTTGGTTTTATTGCATGCTTCTGATTTTAGAAATTTTCAATTTCAATTACTATTAATACTTTCAGTTACTTCTAACCCTTGTGACATTTGGGCTGAAATTTTCCACTCTGGGTGTCTGCTTCAGGCCAATTTCTTCTGGAAAATATCACCTAAATTGATTCAGCTTTTTCCAAGACCAAGACTAGGGAAAATATATATTATTTTGCCCAAAAATTCTGGCAACCTTTCTTTGACGAGCTTGAGTGACCCTATACTTTTGAACAGGGACAAGAAATTTGGCAGGGGGTGGCTTTTTTGTTAGGGTTGTACCTTTTGCCATCTCCAAAGAAAGCTGCCCAAATTTGGCCAAATTATAAGCATTTGAAAAATCACAGTTCCTACATGCTTGGCTCAGACTGTCTAGATTTTACAGCTAAATTGCCCAAAGATTTCATTTACACGGGATGTTCTCTAGCCCAGGGCTGAGCATTTCACTGAAACTGAAGTTCTAGACTGCCGTGGGCTGTGCTGGGACCAGGCACCAGAACTGTGAGCATGGAGATTATTTGGCCATCTTGTTCTTCCACAGTGCCTGTGCCCAGCAGGGGGTCATTGAGAGTACAGGAAAGAGCACAGGACTGTGGGCAAGGAGACGTGGAGCTAAAGATGTTAATGTGTGTGGTGGGAAAGGAGAGACTGGGAACCAGTAGTTTAACCAAAGGTTAACGTGGGGAAAACTGAAACCAGAGGAGGTGCAGGGATGGGGTACTGGGACTGGCTGTGCAGGAAGCTGGGGGATGAGAAGAGCTGGGACAGGCTGGGCAAAGAGACTGGGACTAGAAGTTTGGGGAGCTCGGAACTGGGATGGGAAGTCCTGTTGGGTTGTGACTAGAATTTGCTGGGCAAGGAGACTGGACTGGGATGAAAAGCCTGAGGAGTGGAGACTGGGGAGTGGCTAGATGAGAAGAATGAGAACTGGATGAGGAGCTGGAGAGGGCAGGGGAAGGAGAGGGGAAGAGAAAGGACTGGAATAGGGACAGGTTGAAGGACATGAGGAAGAAGGTGTTACACTTGAGGAGAACGGTCAGAAGAATCTGGGACCACTAAAGATTAACTACTCTCCATAGCCTGAAATGGAACCCCAGATTCCTAAGTTTCACCACTGCTGGTGCACATACAAGATGACAACCTACTACTGCTGTCATTTACTCTGAAAGCTCAAGTATCAGAGATCTATGTGGTGGATCTAAAGGTTCTGACCCTGTTAATGACATATGTGAGTATCAATATGATTCCACATGATGAAATTTGTGTTTTTTCTGTTTGCTTTTTAAAAACATAGGAAATCACAGACAAAATTTATATTAAAAGAACATTTTTAAGTTGCAAAGTCAAGCATTGATAAATTAGGACATGCCAGAATTAAGGATGCCTTTTCAACCTTAATTTGTTTCCCTTGTGCATATTCATTATGAAACCTGCATGTATTTAATTATAGGATCACATAGGATTTTTCCATAGAACCCCTGCTTCATTCAGTGCACAGGATAAACTTGATTTGGGCATGAATCAGGGTTGTGTAGTCAAGGAGGCTGTTGTCTGTAGGACCCATGCCATGGGCTTCATGAAGTTGGAAGATGTAGTCAATAAGGAAAGGAATTGCAAGAAGAGAAAGGAGGATCTCCTGTTTAAGGCAGTTGAATGTTCCCTTGAATAACTGGATTCTATGCCTGCCTCTGTTATAGAGTTCCTACATGATTCTACTATGTAATATTTGCATCATGCAAACCAAATTTTTCAGAGGTGTTCACTAAATGTGTGTTCCTCATTTTCTGGACTTGAGACCTTGGAGTCTGAGTTCTGTAAGTGTTGAGCACTCACAGCTGCAAATGAAGTCCATGGGAGCTGTGCTTTGAACCTATTCAGTGCTCTATATAACGCTAACTACTCTAAAAAAAAATCAGGTCCTTAGTGTCTCGAATTGAGCATTCAAAAATTAGCAGCTGTTTTGACTTTCATCTGCCTGTGACTTAGTTCCCCATCTGTCAAACAGAGATAATACCTCCACCTCACCTCACAAGAGTGGTGTGAAAATATTTTAATTAATATCTGTGTGGCACTCACATACTGTAGTGGGGAGTGTCATAGAAAAGCCCGCAAGGAAATTAGAAGTCTGACTTCACAGCAGCCTGTGAATAGTGTACAGCCAATAAGGTATGGAGCCACACAATGAAAAACAGAGAAAACAAATTGATTCATTAAGTTCATTGCCTCAATAAGAGAGCACCATCCACCCTGCCCTGAATGAAGCAGCAGTCCTGTGGAAGAAAATAGTATGTGATCATATCATTAAAGATTGTCTCATAATACTTACGTGTAAGGGGGCTAAATTAAGACTGCACAGGCAACCTTAATTCTGACATGCTTGACTCTGCAACCTTAATTATGTTGTTTAACAGATTTTTTTGGTGTTATATATAGGGCCCTACCAATTTCACAGCCATGAAAAACGTGTCACAGACTGTGAAATAAGCCCGTCCCCGTGAAATCCGATCTTCCCTGTGGTGCTGGGAGCACCCCAGCTGAGGGCTCCTAGCTGCTAGTCCTGGCTGGGTTGAGGAGGAACAGGATTTGTTTTCCCCTGCACAGCTGCTCTCAGTGCAGATATCAGACTCACTTTTGGAGGCAGCGCAGAAGTGAGGGTGGTTCACTTCTGCACAGTAGCAGTGCCGGAACTTCCTTAAATCAGGGTAGGTACCTGGAGGTGGGTCTGATCTCCCCCTCCCCGAGAGCGTATGTGCAGGGCAAGAGCAAGTCCTATCCCTCCACAGCCCTGCTAGGAGTTAGGCTCAGGGGCTTCTGCCACGTGGCTTCTGGCGGGGCTTGGGGCTTCCTCCCCCATGGCTTCAGTGGGGGCTTGGGGCACCCAAGCTCAAGGCTTCCACCCCCACAGTTCCTGCCAGGGTTCAGGGCTTCTGCCTCTTCCTTCTGACCATTTTTCCTGGGGGCCCCCAAAGTGGACAGGGCCCCTGGGCACAGGCCCCATGGGTCTGTGTGTTAATCTGTCAGTGGTCGGGACGAGCAGCTAAAATCCCCCAGTTGGGGCACTCCCAGCAGCACAGGGGAGATCAGACACACTTCCACCTCCAGGAACCTCCTCCAGCTGTAGGAAGCTTTGCAGCTGCTGGCTTTGGAGCCTAGCTCTGAAAGTGGCACAGAAGTGAGGATGGCAATCCTGTGACTCCCCCCCTCCCCCTCCCAAAAAAAAAAGTTGTGTACACCCCCCCGCCCCACAACCCTCTTTTGGATTAGGACCCCCATAGTTACAACACTGTGAAATTTCAGATGTAAACATCTGAAAACGTGAAATCGACTAATTTTCAAATCCGTGAAATTGACCAGAATGGACTGTGAATTGGTAAAGCCCTAGTTCTATATAATTAGCTTTGCAACATTCAGGTTGTTTGTATTTAGAGAAAGAATTTAACTGGGCATATTGGGCTTGGTTTTAAAAACTGCAGCAAATGGGTATCTGAAATCAGCAAAAGGAGCATGAAAATCAGTTAAAATGCATGGGTGAAAAAAATAGACATGCTTGTTTCAAAGGGCAGGTATTCCAGTGCAGCATAGTACATATCTGCATAAGGGTGAGAGTGGGGGTTAAGTAGGTAATTCTCTTAGTCATTCATTTGTAATTTTCAATGCGAAATTGCAGACACTTCTACTATGCTGCACAAATACAGGCAAATTAAAGGGTGGAATAAATAATTACAGATAACATATATGTGTGAATCAAGACAAGAAAGCTTCTTGCCATTCATTTTTGAGCTAGTTAAGATGCTGTGCATTTGGATGAGAAAGGAAAATCCCACTACAAGGATCACAAGGTAATATCACATAGTAGTGGGCAAAATTAATCCTATTTGGACCTCACAACGGTTTTTGAGTGCTTTAATAGTAATACAACTGCAACATGGTTTATTATCACCAGAGGTAGCAGGCACAGTTTCATCCAATATCTGTGGGTATAATTCTGATCTCACACCCATTTTCAATGGTTTAGCTCTATTAACTTCAGAGGCATTAATCTTGATTTACATTGATGGGAAAGAAGTATCGGGCCCAGTGATTTTACTCCATTAATTGGCAGGTAAAGGCTGCTTAATATGGCAAACCTTCAAAAGCAAAGAGTTTTAGAATTGTTTTATTAATATTAATAATACTTCTCATTTCTAAAGAACTTTTCATCTTCAAAGTGTTTCACAAATATTAACTAATTAATCCTCATAACACTCCTAAGTCCTATTCCTGAATTCCCTGCACAACCCCAAACTTATTTGAAGTCAGTGAGACTTCAGGATGTGCAAGAAGAGAAGGACTGGACCTCTGAGAGATAGGTAAGTATTGAAGTTTCCAGTTTCCATGTGGAAAAATTGGGGTGCAACGAGGTTGAGAAATGTTCTGAAATGTGGCCTTTAACTCTGCCCTTAGTCCATCTTGGTATGCTCAGGTGATGCAAACAGTGGTAGGCCCAAACCAAACCAAAATAACCTCTATATTGGTAAAATCTCAGAACCATATCCAAACTTTCCAGCTTGGCTTCATCTCTAATTGTAACACGTGCAGCATCACCTACTGCTTAGAAATCTCTTCAGTATTTGGTAAACACAAAGGGACAAATTTTGCACATAGGACAGCTAACTGGTATCAGGTGAGTATCAATCACACACATAGAATTTGGCCTTAAGTATGAATCTTAATTCTGAATTTCTCTACTTTTTGTGCTTTTAAGTTACAACTATAACTTTATGCTAACCAATTTTAGTGGGAGTTTGTTTTGTTTTAATTCAGCAGAATTGCAAAGGAAATAGTATTCACTCCCATTTCAATCCACCCTCTTGTGATTAAAGGTCCATCAAAGTATACCAATTACATGGATTTAACGGAGATTCAGGACCTTGGTGAACGTCAGTACGGTTTTGAAGTGTGACTGCATATTGTAGATTTACCCATAATCCTTTGTAAGAGTTTTAAACATAAGGAGCTGTTATTTACTGGATATTCAACATAATTCCTCTTTAAAGGCTCCAGTACTACCTGAAACCAAAGAATGGGAATTAGATGCTGTTATAAGGGTGGCTATTTTTAACAGGTAGATACGTGAAGAAACACCACTTCACAATAACCAATTATCAAACATTGAAAAATGTATTTGTTAATGGGTGTGTGTTAATAGAATGATGAAATCTACATTGTGGCCTATAAAATATTCAATTACCGAAAAAAATCATTGTTAAATTACAGCAGTGTGAAAAAGAGGCAGATTGGAACATTATTTTTATACTTTTAACTTTGAAATTGATACAGGCATTCCCTATTTAATTTTTTAACTTTGCAATGAAAACTGAAATTAAACAAAAACAAAACACTGCTTCTTGTCATTACTTCTCTTAATGTCTCCTAATGACCCCACTGGCATAAGGATAATCAGGGAACGAGGGATAATCAGCAGCTGTATGTCCAACTTTCCTCCCTTCCCGTCCCATGCCACTCAGGGCTGACAGGGGTGGGGGAGTGGGCAGAGCTTCGGTTCTGTATCCACCCAATGCAGCAACGAGCACAGCAGGCGTAGTAATCTGCATGGGCTGAGAAGGAAACATGAAAAGAGTGAGTTATGCTGTCCCTGGGATGCTTCTGGGACGGCACAGCTATGCACTACCCTTAAGTAAAATAGGTTGCATTGTCCTTAATTGTTTTGTCTGTGATGACATAAGATCTGCTGCTTGTATAGAATTATAATTTTCAGTAAACATTATGAATAAAACAAAAGAATTATTTTCTGAATCAGGCAGACACCTTATAATATTCTATACTGCATCTCTAAGAAAATCTATTTCACAATTTAATGACTACAAATAAGAGAGGCTAGTTTCTCCCCACTTCCAGGTAAATCCCACAGGAAACTTAAACTTCAGTGTTCAAAAAGCCTCATCTGTTTGAGAAGCAGAGGAATTTGTGGGTCTTCAGAAGAGGAGATGGGCATGGCCATCTAAATACAGAGATTACCTGAGATCTGTAGCAGAGAAGCCTGCAGCTTTCACAGCATCCATGTGGAAGCCCAACACCACAGAACTACTCCCACGATACCCTCCCCAGGCAGTCTCACTGCATCAGGTGGCATGCTGCTATTTGCCTCTAGGTTGTGCCAGTATCTTAACCACTCTCTCCCTTCTGTAGTCTAATGAAGGAAGATGGCAAATACTTGAGGAGCTAATGATAACAGCATTAACACTCTTGGAAATTTCCAGAGGAAATTCCACTGGTTTTCCAGGGAATTTTGCCATGTAAGAGAAGCTTTTCCCTTTTCTGACTGCATCTTCCCATGCACACCTCCTGGCAACCCAAAGTCCCAAATGCATCATAGTCGTGCACAGGGACATTTGTAGTATTGGAAGAGGACGCTATATTCCTCCCCACTCCTCTTTCCCCTTCTCCTGTGCCTATACTTTCCAGATTAAGAGCCTAATCTTGCAAATGCTTACATAGGTGAAGTTATTTACATGCATAAGAGTTCACAGCATCAAGTCCTGAGCTTGTCTTAATGCAGTTTTCATCACTAGTGCATGATTCAGAGGCTGGGAGGACGACTCCTCTCGATGACTTAAAATGCTCTTTGAAGTGTGCTACTTACTGTTTTATTTGCGTCACTTAGGACTTGATTCTGACAATTTTATGCACATTGAGTAGATTCCTTTACTGTACAAGACTGTAACTACTCAGAATAAACTACGACTCAGCAAATACTTACACATGGGCTAAGTTTATTTACATGAGTATTTTCACTGAAGTGACATACTTAAAGTTAAGCACACGCATAAGCGTTTGCAGGACCAGAGACTCCGTTTTCAAAGAATTAGAATGTTGGCATACAGGGCCTCATCCTGTACATTCGATTCATCTGATGATCTCTACACACTGAAATAAAGATTTGCAGGATATAGCTGATAATAAGTATTTCGGACTTATGTATTTGTTTGCAAGATTTCTGAGTTTAAAGGTTTATCTCCATTTTTATGGAATATAACAGTACACTTGCATTGGTATCTTTTAATTTTTTAAGAATGAAAATAGTCAAGGAGATTTTTGCTAATAAAAGTTCTGAAACTTTGGGACTACTGTATACCTCTTCAGTTACAGAGTGTAATGTTAACCACCTCCTTAATGGATGTACATGTACTCTTAATTACAGAGAGACTTAAGAAAAATAACAAGAATCTAGTTTCTCTGATTTTAAGTAAAACAAGGTCAAAATCAACAGAGTAGTTCTTCTCGTTATAAGATCTCATACAGTCGGCTACAGAATAAGCACAGGTCTAATTTGGGTTCCAGCATAACATTGTTAAGCATAATATGTTAACTCTCAGTCTGTGGTATGCAACAATTACCGTGTTGCTTTCACTGGATATAAGTCCATATCAAATTCTATTTGTATTATCACCAATATAAAAATCTCACTTCTGGAAAAGCAGCTGTTTTCCAATAAACTACGGGGACCTTTAAATTTAAAACAAAATTACTGACACAACTTTTCAGTTTATGCAGTGGTTTCTAAGCATGCTTTTAAACTAATATTAGTGTTTTAAAATACTTGAATCTATGAAAGGACCTTCTCTCTACAGAGTTTCCAGATGAATACTACAGTCAGAATCAGCAGTTTATTTAGTTCACCCCAGACCTTCTCTCCTTTTGTGTCCCTAGTTGAATATTATGTTCAGAAACAGCAAGTTATTGGGTCTGTCATAATTCTAAACTTGAGTCAATGGGACTTCAAATTGACTAATGGAAATTGAGGGCTCTCAGCTCCTTGCAGGATTGGGCCTGTCTACTATCTACCAGGACTACTGAATTCACTGCTTATTGGAGTCTAACTCAATGGTTCAAGGTGGTATAATGCAACACAGGAGAATCATAATGATCAAAAAGGAGTCAAGAAAGTAACAGTGACACTTAAATGTTTGGTTTTTTTTATTAATTCCAACTATTAATCAGAAACTAATAAAGGTTCTGATTCTACATTAGGATCCACTTGCATGAATCCTTGTCCTGTGTGTGGAGACCCACTGAAATCAGTGGGTCTCTATATGGGCACAGAGTGGCAGTATCAGGGTCAAAGAGAGTGAAATTTCACCATACAAAACAAAGGAGCACAGCATAAAGCGTGGGTACAACTGAGAGCCTGAGTTCTCCTATATGCTCTAACACTGACTATTAGGTCCTCACTGATGCGTAGGGCAGGCCTAGACCACAGTAACATTGGAGGGGGTAGCAGGTGGGGAATGTGACAACAGTGAGGAGAACCAGATAGGAAGGGGAGACCCAGGTAGCAGTTGGCCAATTGGCTCACATCTAGTATTCCAGCTCACTTAGTGGAGGAGATGGTATGCACAGTAGAGGAACAACAGGTTGAACATAGATGGTGGGAATGGGGAGCAACTGCAGAACAAACTGATGAGAATTGGCTGTGTGGAATGAAGATGCTGCAGGGTGTCAGAGGGAACCTCAGTCCTTCGATCTCACAGAGAGAGGGGTGTTAATAATAAAAGGTCTAATCCTTCAAGGGTCTGAGGATCAGGCAGAAGGTCTGTATATAAACTCTCATCCTTCAAGGGGCTGTGAGGTTGGTAGTTAGGTATCATTATCCCTATCTTATAGATGGGGAAATTCAAACCAAAGAAATTATGTGGCTTGACCAATACTACATAATGACCCAGGCTGCCTCAAAAATCTTGCACTCCTCCCTTCTACATTAACTACTCACTATTGACATTTTGTGCATGTTTTGTGCATAATGGATACATCTAGGCCAAGAGAAAGGTTTGGACATTAATCTGAACTCATCAAACCTTACTGCTTTCTAGCCCGCAAAACTGAGCCTAAACTTCTGCAAGTTTGAATTCTGAATATGTAGCATTGTGATATTGGTTCAGAAAAGCTCTAATGTCCTGTGAATAGAACACAGGAAGAGGGTACATGGAGAAAGGTTCAAACTTTGTGGGTAAAACCAAAACTAATTTATACAAGGGGTGATTTTAAAACTTGGTTTCCAGTTCACTGTAATACATAAATAAATAAACAAATAAAATAAGTGTTTAAGAAAAAAAATATTCTGCATTCTGTCTGGCAGTTTTGTTTCTATATTATGATGTCATCAACAGCAGCAGCAATAAATGTATGGGTCTATCACATTTGTAGCATAAACCCCATTTCTTATAAGGCTTATAATTCAGTCATCTTAATTAGGCCCAAGCTTCAGTTTTGCACACAAATTCCCAGTATACTCTTCAGAATCCTGTAAAATCAAATTTCATAAATCAGTTTATACTATTTTCGATTAGAATGTAGCAAAGGAGTGAAAATGTTTTTCTATAGCCTGAATACTTTAATGTGTTCCCAGTAAAGAGTTCACTTTTTTAAAAGATAAAATATTGCAAGCTTATAGGGCCTGATATAACTCCCATTAAAGTAAATTCAAATATTTCCATTGATTTCAGTGGTAGCTGGGTCAGGCCCTTTGTCTTAAAATTATTGCCAGGCACTTTTGTTATGTATACAAACAGAAACAGAAACATTTGAATGTACCAAATATTAAAGTCAGCCTTTAATGAAATCACAGTAGCTATTTTCAATCAGCAGTTGTTATATTTTAACAATTATACTAATTTATTGCATAACTGGGGACTTCTGAATGACCAATCTGATAAAAGTGCCTAGATCACTAGGAGTGAAATTTCTTGCCATATTCTTCTAGAACCCTATTTTGCCATAGGTTTGCAATATGAACTCTTAAGTGATGTATCACATGCACTGGGGCTTGGAACAGAGAGGAACATCTGCCCCACTGTGTAAAAATACTATCTTACATCTAGTATTCCACATATTTCTTGCCATATTCTTACACTATGTAAAAAATTATTGATTTAGAGATACTAAGATTCAGTCTATACAGTCAGGAGTCCTTTGGAAGAATTACAATGCCAGCTTTAATAGTGTGCGACGAGCAGCCCTCTTACAAGATGATATAAAACAGCCTGTCAGTTCCTTGTAACCAAAGACACAATATTTGAATTGCATGAAGAATGCACTGAAATCAATATCTTACTATGCAATGTCCTGGCAAACAAATTAATGAATCAAACTGCATTAACAAAAAGATTCACGTTCCTATCGTAAAGTGGCATCATAACAGTTCTATTCACATAGAGTGCAAAGTACCCGCCATTTTCAAATATCATTAAAAGGGTTTGTGGGACTATTTTCTTACATAATTATTTTGTAAAAATGTTTGTATTGTGATTATGAAAAAGAAAATGATTTTAAAATGTTAAAAAAATTTGATTTAAACTAAATTCCAAGCTTCCCCATAAAGCTATCCTGAACTCTTGATAGGTAGTCTACACTTGCCCTGAAATTCGGTGGCAATCAAGGGGAATTATGCAAGCTACACAGAATAGTTTGCGTAATTACCATCGACTTCGTAACTTCCCTTTAGTGCGCTATCTTCACTGTGCTGCGCCGATAGGAAATGTGTTCCTATCTTTTGAGGAGATGGTTTAATTAAATAGACTTCTGGATGATTGAGCGCATCTTCACTTCCACTCAATCGATCTGGATAGATACCCTCAGTCAGCAGTGGATTTCTGTAGCACATGCTAGACTCAATTCACATGCAGAACACCCTGGTATCCATTGACAGTGAGGGGGTTTCCACAGGTGGAACTAGTACAGGTAATGCAATAGAGATGCACACTGAAGATAAGGGATATGAAGTGTAATACAAGAGAAGCATTTTGCCCATTGTAAGTATTACGATCATATGCTATGTTTTTCAGAGACCACAATATTACCAAAAGTTCATGGAGGATACAAAGGTGGCTATGATTCCCTCCATTGTAAAATTGAGTACTCATAAGACTATGGAACAGCTTTGCAACCAAACATCCACCTTGCAGAGGATTATTAATTCCAATTCATTTTCCACATTATACTCAAAAGCAAGGCACGACAAGAGTAAAATTAGAACATGAGGGATTTCAAAAGGGGACTTGGAATATTAAGTTACTTAAAAAACAGGCTAATATGGAGAAGCAAATATAAACAACACAGATTGGTAAAATAAGTATTTTACCATCTAAACAAAAAAATATAGAGTCTTGCTAGTTTGAGCCATATGTGCTTGAATCAGTGAAAAAACACCTCCACAGATGACAATCCACAACTGGAATCAACTATTGAACATTTAATCATGAGGAATGTCCCCTCTTATGAATAGCTACATGATTATTCCTTATTCTTTCCCATAGCAGAAGACCAAAAAGACAGTCAAAATTAAAAGGGAATAAATATTAGAAGGAAATAATTTTTAATTCAAAGAACATTTTTCTTTGGAACTCACTACAGGAGGATATTATGGAGACAAAACGATTGGCAAGATTAAAAAAAATACATTTCTATGAAGATTACATTAGCAATTACATAACTAAAAATGTATAAGGGCATAAAAATGTCCTGGGGTCAACAGCAATTTTCTTGGGGTCAGCAGAAAATTTTTCCCAAAGCATAGTATTTGGGTGCATTATGTGTTTGTTTTATTTCATCCTTCTTCAGTAACGTGTAGTGTTGGCTTCTGTCAGAGATGGAATACTGAACTCAATGATCAATAGCATTGATCTTGCTTTGCATATATATTTAAATAAAATTCCTATTTTGCTAGACTAATTCAATATTTTAAAAAAGCATTTTTAGTCCATCTTATGAATTTCCAAAATAAGGAGCAAAATAGGAAGGATGAGATGAAAACTCATGAACATAAATTCTCCTTTTTCTGTAGCTCTCCAAAACCCTAATTCACTTTACCAAAAATAGATTTTAAAGACCAGTCTTTCTGATTAATATTTTCCCCCAATCCTAGAACTAAAACGCACCAAGTTCTCTGGATATAAAGATGCATATTATTAGTATTGAATAGAGTCCTCTGATAGTACTCAGAAATTTCTTGGAAAACTGATATCATCATTAGAATATTTTTTACTCTGAGTAATATCCCTCAGATAAAGGGTTTATAGTAATTTTACACATAGTTCTTTGTGTCAAACCACTTCCATAATATAAAATAAAATTTTCCTTGCCTATTTCAGTAGCAAATGACATCCCAAGTTAATACATTCAGTGTAATATATATAAAAAGCAATAAAAGCAAAAATTAATGTCATGTACACTTATGGCACTGCTGACTCCATGTTTTCATTTCAGAAACTTTGTGGTATTTGGGGGCATGATAAAGTGCTCTCCCAAAAGTATTATTTTGATTTGAACGTAGTGCCATAAATACTACTGATTATAACAAGGCACTATAAAAAACCTAATTCATAATGAAAATATTCATAAATATACGGCATAACATGCCACAAAGTTTCTAAGGCCAAAATTGGGGGATTAAAGATAATTTTAGGCCAACTTTAAAGAGTTTGGAGGATTGGATCAGTTCAAGTAAATGTCTGGAAGCCTGAATGCTTTTATAACCTTTGGGCCCAATACTGTCTATACTCAGGTAAAACTTTTGTCCTTTTGCCCTTATTTGGGCAAAAGCTCTTACTGACTGAGGTACTGAGTGTGCAAACCTGACTCCCAGGAGTAATATTTACTCAAGCAAGTAATTCCATTGAATTCGATCTGTCTATGTCTTCTCTCACTTACAAACTGATGTTACTCAATTGACTTAAATGAAGCTGCTCCTGATCTACACCAGCAAGTGAGAGAAGAGTCAAACCCAATGGGAATATTTATTTCACTAAAGATTTCTCACACAAATAAGGCTTTGTGGGATTTGGTCCTTATATGGGAGCTTTGCCTCAATAAAGGCTAAGAAGTGGGATTTTCAAAAGTGCCTAAGGCCCAGATCATCAAAGGCATTTAGGCACTTAACTCCCAATGGACCTATTCAAAGTCAATGGTTTTTTGCTATTAAATCTCATACGTGATATTGAAAATCCCATCCTAACAATAGCAGGGTTGGTATAAGGATCTCAATTATCCAGACCTCTCAAATCTGCAAAATAGGGGTGGGAATTTTGAAAGAGATTTGTTACTACTGTTTTATTATTTTATAATTCTGGTCCAAACCAGAATAGAAAGGTGCAGGGGTATACAGGTATTCATCTCTGCACTTTCGTATTTGTACTCTGTAAAACGAAAAACTAGAAAAATACATTTACTGAACTTTTTTCCTGCTCAGGAAAAAATGTAACTGGACAGGTTTGGTTACAGTTTCAAATAAAAGAATAAGGCTGTAGGAGATGAGAAAAGGGTATGTTAAAACCTAGCCAAACACCCTTCCCCCCCTGAAAACAGAACAGAAGAAGTCAAGAGATCTATTCAAATCACTCCATTCCAAGGACTGATTCTGCATTCCTAGTGTACCTCAACCCCCACTGTGGTTAATGGGAAACTCACATGCACAAGAAATGCCAGATCTTACCCTTAATAAAGTTATTGGTTAATAGAATACGTTATTTGCTATAATTGCCATGCTTATAAAGAATGTAAAGATCAATAGCAGGGATACGATGAGTACAATGCTATTACTTATACCTCTCCATTTTCTGTGCCATCTAATTTCTCATAAGAAAAACAAGGTAATTACACAGTAGTTCAAGTCTTTGTAAGTGGGTGCAAATAGATACTAATTCATTCCTCAAAAACTTATAGATTTGCTTCTGAGTGATTACATTTTTGATTAACAAATAAAAACTATAGGCCCAGTCCTCCTCCCACTGATGTCAATGAGAATTTGGCCCTTTATTTCAATGGAAGCAAGATTAGGATTATTATTATTCAATACTGAGCACATATGTATTATGCTAAAATTATATTTCTTCTGAGTATTTTATAAGGCTTCTTAGAGGTTACAAAAGAAAATGTGTAAAATCCTAGCCCCTTTGAAGTCAATAGCAGAACTTCCATTGACCTCAATGGAACCAGAATTTCACCCAAATGTTGGGCTTCAAAATGCTATTCACTATGTAGTTTTTCTATTAGATGCATTAATCTGACATTTTGTAATACATTTTTGCTTCTTATTTATTTCCAATATTCATAAAGTAATATGGTTTGCCTTTAAAAATACTTGCTATTATTTCATTTTACTTCTCTAATTTAAGGAAGAGATTTTTCACTTTTTGTTGATTCAGCATGTTATTGTTTTATCTATATTAATATTTCAATAAACTGTTTTGAGGTATTAAGTGAAATTTGTGCTCAAAATCAATTGTTTTTATAAAGTATTCTCATGTATTAATCTTATAATAATCTGTAATTGCCATTGTTGCAATAACCAAACTGTAATACTTAATAACTTTCTCCATGATTTATAACTGGGCCTAATTTACAGAAACAAGGAAACCTCAATTTATCACGTATGCCTAGTGATATCTGGTACCACATACCAAAAAAAAAATAAAAAAATAGGCAAGCAGAAATATATGAACCATAATTTAGACCAATATAAGAAGACGTTCTCATCCTACAATGTCTTGAATGATATGCTAGTGAAGGTACAAGTTTATTATGTTGTGAAACTATTCTTCATTGTTCTTTCATTGTAATGATATTTACAGATGTAAAAATGCTTGAATTTTTTTCAAACAAATGACAGAGGAGAGATAAACAGCTGACAAAATAAACAGGATGTAGGATGACTGTATGTATAAGTACTGACACTAAGGACAGAAGGTGTTACATAATATAGATCACCCACAAATAATGTTTTCTTTTCTATAATGAATGAAATCTAACAAAAATGATAAAGGCAAATTACTCAGCCATAAATGTCATGCAGCTGCTCAATGACCACCTTCTTTTGGCATACATAATGCCTATTTTACGTTCTTATTATATTTTTACTTTCAAATTTTGGTATGCAGTTTTATCTCCTTTAATATATTCTGTCTTTTTTCCTAATTCTCATTTATATACCCCTAATTTCAGTTCTAGATACTCAAAAATATTCTCTGTCATTTTACGTAGCTGCAAAGTAGTGGCACATAAACTAGCAAAATTAAGAACAATGTATTGTTAAAAAGCCCTAGATATGTTTACAAAATAAACATGTTCACATTGCTTCAAAATCCCCAATAACAATGGACATTGAAGATGAGGCTCATTTCCTCAGTGATTTATTTGTAGGCGAGAAACCAGGGAACATCTCCTTTTCTTAGGTCTCTTCCCTGCTTATAAATATTCAATCATTTCCCAGCTGCGGGGTAAATATTTTCCACTTCCCCTGTTACCCTATGTCTATGTGACTTGCATTAAACTTGCTAAATATATTACAATACTATGCCATACACCTTAGTGTGAAACTATAAGCCCCTTGTTTAACTTTCCTCACCAATTAAGGAATTTCACAAATAAATCACTGATTTTACTTCGAGCATGTAGCAGATGCTGATATCAATAAATATGCCAGTATGGAGGATGAATAAATCCAGGCTTCCCTTACCCTGAACCAAAAATAAATCCAGATAATTTCTCCATTCTACCCACCAAAAATCAAATAAGGTCCCTATCCAAGGATAATTCTAGATTACGGACTTCTTACGGACTTCTCAGATTGCCCTCTTCCCTTGCCCCCAACATGAACAACCCCATATTACTCTCTCCCACACCACAAATAACCCCCGGTCACCATCGACAGGAACAACCCTATCTAACTAGCAAGGACAACCCCAGATTACACCCTTGTTCAAAAAGAATCCCAGACTATACTCTCCTCTCTCCAAACCTTGGATAAAATAATTGAACCATACTCTGTCACAGAAACACTTGGAGGATGGTTGAGGGAGGATTGGGATATAACAGAGGGGCCAGGGATGAGGTGGGGAGGGGAAAAATACAGATCAGAGAGATATTCGCTCTTATGGAGGAAACACCATGCAGTCTTTATCTGCTACCTCTTCCCTCCAGTAAGGGAGTGGTTGATAGGGCAAACTAAAGTGATGTCTTACCTTCACTGCAGTCCTTCCCCCGAAAACCAGTTTGGGAGCAGTCGCAGATGGCCTGGTCATTGAACACTGAGCAGACGCCACCGTTGAGGCAAACGTCATCCCTGGCGCACAGGCGGCTCTGCTCATCATCCAGCCGCACCTCCTGACTCTCCACGGGTGAGGCTTGTGTGTAGTTGACCCTGACATCAGTTATCCAGCCCTTGAAGGGCTCCCGGTCCTTCACCGAGGACAGTGTCAGTTTCAGGGTAGCTGAGCGCAGCTCGGGCGGGAGCCCACCCAGGAAGAGGCCACTGAAGACAGTCATGTCACGCCGCTTAGATTTCACTTCCACCCACTTGGCCTCAGTCTGATCAATGAGCAGTGTCGTGTTCTTAAAATGGCGGCGGATGACCACTGTGTGCCAGAGGTTGTCGTTGACAGGTATGTCAGTCAGCAGGATGGCGGGCTCAGCACAGAAGATAGAGAAGCTGAGCTGAAGCCGCCCCCCTTGGGTCAAGATTAGCTCCAGGAAGTCACAGAAGCCCTCGTCATCAAAATAAAGAACCAAGCCACTGGAGCTGCGTGTCTTCATGTTGAAGCTCATTTCACTCTCACAGCAGGCATTCCACTTGGGGAAGCGGGTCCACTGGCCCTCAGCCCCTGGGAACTCCAGGCCACTGCCAAGCTCGGCCCAGCAGCCCAGCAGCAAGGCCAGCCAGAGCAGGAGGCAGCCCCCATGCTTGAGGAGCACAGCCCCCATACTTCGTGGGGTTGGGCGGGGGAGAGGGGGATGTGGAGGGGGGAGGGGTGGTGGGGGGGCTGGAGCAGACAGGGTAAAATCTTTCCAGTCACCTCTCACACTAGATGGTTGACTCGCTCTTATTTCCCCTTTACACTGCAGTTATTGTAAATGCCTCCTGGTATGAGAGGCCCAGGTTGTGAGTGCCCAAGATGCAGGTGTGAGCTGGGATTCCCTAGAAGGAAAGACCCAAGTGGTGGGTGGGCAATCTTGGCTGAACTGCAAGAGATCTTCAGCACAAAAAAAAAGGCACCAATAGGCTTACTCACTTGGCCTCTCAAGAGGTGTCTAGGGATGTATGAGTCAGCAGAAATTTTATCAAAAGCCTACATTACCAAGATTAGAGTGGGGAAAAAAGTGTCAAAAAACCCTTCTCTAAGTGGATCCACAAAACCAGCAAGAGTGCATCAGTATCCCAATGTGTGTGGACTTCTTTTCACATGTTATCCACAAACTGTATTTTCCCAAGGGTTTTTCCTCTCCTTTCTCAGAGAACCAATTACCAATCCCAGCACTGTGTTCCTAGGACAGATCCTCCTGTCAGATCATGGACCGCCTGCCATGGTGCTACAACAGCAGCAGACTACAGGACTCATTGCTCATGGTTTTCTGCGCTGCCTCATTCCCAGTGGGGCTGAAATCCAGAAGCTGTCAAACAGCTCAGTAGCTACTTGACATGCAAAGTTTGACAGCTTCTCTTCTGTTCTCCTGTACAAGGCCAAAACTATGATCCGAGGGTTTGATTTTGTGTGGGTTTTTTTAATCTGCAAAGAATTAAAACAAAACAATATCAAATTAAATCCTACAAACATTTAAATCACAAAACTGATAATTTATCTGTGTTTATGCTTAATTTGAACCATTGTTTAAAGTAAAGAAAAGAAACTTGTAAATACATTTGGAGTTACTGAGAATTTATAACTTATTATACTAAACCTAAACCTTATGGAAAAATAAGATTTTTGTGCTATTGCTTCTATAAAGACAGCATCTTACTGTTTTAAACATTGAAACCTTTTTAGTACCAGATTTCATTTTTATAAGACTTGTTATGCTCAGAAGGAAAAGGCTGTTAAAAGGCATTAATTTTCTCATTGGTACCCGAGTTCCCCTTTAACTTAATTCATTTACTAGAATATCTGCATCTATGACACTATAGAGCAATATTAATGCACACCATGCCACCTAGCCTGGTTCTGACTATTTCCAGTATGTTTCGAAACATGTAAAGTGGATCAAATTCCCTGCAGGGTTCAACTGGCTTGAATTGATATGGCATTATTTTCATAGAGTGAGGCAGAATTACAATGGTTTCTTAGAAGGTGGCTCTGAACATTTCAAACTATATTTTTCTCTGCCACCTGACCTCTTTGGCTGCTGAAATTATCTGTGATGGCAGGGAAAATCCGATTGGCTTCACCTGCGCTGTTGACATCACGCACATCCCGGTTCAGCTAATATCAGGTGTTTGATCCCCCTGGGCTAGGGTCCAGTATTTTGCATACATGCCCAACTGTCCCTATTTAAGAAGGATAAACCTTCCCCTCCCGTTTTTTTTTTTTTTTTTTTTTACTAAACAATGTATTTGCCACAGGCCAGGCTGTTCCTTCTCCCGAAGAGCTCTCTGAAGCCAGAGCCTCCCAGGGGCGTTAAAAGGCGCGCCCCCCTATATTTCTCTCCTCCTCCCACCCCCCAATTTGTGTTTCCCGGCAAGGACGTATTTCTTAAGCACCCCCTGAGCTTTAAGGCTCTGCCAATGAGCCCCCCCCCCTTCACCTGACACCCCCATTCTAGCTCTCGGCCGGCAGCCTCCAGACAGAGCGAGCGCTCGCTCTGTCGCCGCGGCCGCGCCTTCCCCCCGCCTCTCGGGCGGGCGGCTCGCGGCACAGCCCAGGCGGAGCCGAACGTTCCCCGGCCCCGGCGCGCCCGGCACGTGCCGAGCCGCTAGCCCGCTCTGCACCCCGTTCGCCCCCTCTCCACCTCACCGGTGTTTTGCGCGTGCCCCAGGGGAACCAGCGCCGCCAGGGGAGCAAGGAGGGCCGGGAACTTGCCCGACAGAAGCAGCGACTCATCGCCAGGCGGCTACAGCGGGAACCACGCACTGCAGAGCAGGCGGGCACCAGCCAGGCTGCCCCCGGCCTCCGTCATCCCGCTCCTCGGTGCCCGTTCTTGGCAATGCCCCTGGAAGACCAGAGGCACCGGGCAGCCCCCCCCCCGCCGGAAACGGGTAGCCAGCGGAGATGGCGACCACCACCTAGCCCCCGCCGAGCAGCCCCAGCCGCCTCCACCCTGCTCTGCCCCCCGTGCACATGCCCGGCCCCAGCCCAGGGGCGCAGCGCCCGCACACAGCAGCGCAGGGGCCAATTAAAAGCCTCGCCGGGCGCCTAACCAGCGTTAATTTATTGCACCGCATCGAGCGCCTGCTCCACGCGCCCCAGCCCCGGAGCTCAGCACCCGGAGCAGCTCCGCCCCGGCCGGCCTCCCAGCGCCGCCTCCTCCGCTCGGCTGAGCGGCTCCTCCCCTCCCCGCCGCCGGGGACAGAGTCACCCGAGCCCGACCCACCCCGCCGCAGCTACCGCAGCAGCAGCCGGACAGACCCGCGGCTCCTGCGAAGTAGCCTCCGTCCCTCCCTCCCTGTGCCCGCAGCCCCCCGCGTGTTCGGAGCAGGGAGGCGTGTGTGGGTCTGTGGCAGCATGTGTGGGCCAGTGCGTGTGTGGGTCTGTGTGTGCGTGACTGGGGGGGGGTCAGTGCGTGCCTGTGCGGGTCTGTGTGTGGACGTGTGGGTCCGTGTGTGCACGTGTCGGGCAGTGCATGCGTGGGTCTATGCATGTGTGACTGGGGCTGTGCGTGTCGAGGGGGTAACTGAAGTGTGTGACTGGTTCTCTAGGTGTGCGGGGGAGAAGGGTGTGATTGCTGGGTCAGTGCGTGTGTGTGGGAAAGAGCCAGTTACAGTGTGTTGGTGGGAGGGCAGGGTCTGTGTTTGTGTATGCGGGTCATTACGTGTGTGAGAGGGGATCATTTGTGGGGGGAGTTTCAACTTACTAGTGTGTGTATGAAAAGGTCATTGTGTATATGGGATGTTGTGTGGGGGGGTAATGCCGTGTGTCTCTCTGAGAGCGGTAGGAGGTTATTGTAGGTATGTGAAGGGAAAGGGCTGAACGTGTGTGCCCGTGTCTCTGTGCATGTGTGAAGAGGACTCGAAGAAGATCCATGAGCGAAGGAGCTTTGTGTGTGCCTGTGACATTATCATTGTGGGTCCTTGTGTGCCTGATGGGGCACTGTTTGTGTACATTGGTTTGATATATGTGTGTGAAAGGGACGGGTGGGGTTATCACGTGTATGTGGAAGTGGATTAACTGTGTATGGGGGAGTCATTTTGGGGGGGGGATCGTGTGTCTGCGTATGTATGGAGGGGAGGAGTAAAGAGTGTGGCAGATTGTGAGCAAGTGGCAACGAGTGAGAGAGAGAGAGAGAGAGGTGTGCGCAGGGGTATGCTATGGGGCTTGGGTGGTAATTGGGTGTGTGTAGCCAGAGGGAACCGGGAGGGAGTAGGACGAGTGTAGGGAAGGGATGACTGTGTATGTCAGATGCGGACCTAGGAATAGGGAGTCAGGAAGGGGCACAGATGGGTGATTTTGTGTATGTGGTGGAGGTACATGAGTGGGATTGATTGTGTGTAGGGAAGTCCTGTGTGCGAGAGAGGACACCAAGCAAGGTTCTTGTCTAGAGGGACTGTAAAAAAAAGGCAGGTATGTGCGTGCGCGTGTGTTGGGGAGGAGGAGGAAGGATGTACATCAGGAGTGCTTCAGTATGTAGTGTGTACGTGTGGGGAAGGTGGAGATCAGGAGGAGGGGGAGGAAACGACCAGCTGGTGGGGGGGGGAGTAGCAGAGAAACCAGAAAAGTCGTGTGTGTCTGTACGTGTACACAGGGAAGGAGTGAGCCAGGAGTGAATGACAGAGCGATCCCTACAGCTGTCAGCTGAGAGCCATTGAACCAGGGGATCCCAATTCAAGATCTTTTCTAGATGAAATTGATGACCATATCTCTCTGCCTATCTGTCTATGCTGCTTCGCTCTCTCGAGCTTTCATACATACACGCACATATCACAACAACAGGGGAGAGAGAGAGGGAGAGAAAGAAAGAAAGAAAGAAAGAAAGAAAGAAAGAAAGAAAGAAAGAAAGAAAGAAAGAAAGAAAGAAAGAAAGAAAGAAAGAAAGAAAGAAAGAAAGAAAG
>ML675614.1:24699323-24770713 GCA_007922155.1 Mesoclemmys tuberculata | reverse complement strand
AAGAAAGAAAGAAAGAAAGAAAGAAAGAAAGAAAGAAAGAAAGAAAGGGGAAAAAACCCTAACTGCTTATTTATTATGGCTGATACATTTCACATACTATCGATAAACAGCACAGTGTGTCTGTCTAGTAATTTCCAAAGCAGGAGAGTCACTTTCATATTTTAAGAGGGCAAATTATTTAGCGTACACGTTTTAAGTGGACTCTCAGGTACAAGACCTCCCCCCATATAAAAATAAAAGGTGAAGATATTGGGTTCCGCGGCTCATCAGTTAATTAAAATGCTTTCCTGCCTCCCCTTTATAACCATTTTATGCTTTAAAATATATTTTAGTCACAGGTGCCCCAACTGAGCTTTTCAAACGGAAAAAGATAGAGAAAAAAGGAGACACCGATAGGTCAATCAATCCTTTATAAATGGCAGGTCAGTAGGCATATACAATCCTTGGCGGAATCCTTATTGTATAAATATCCATAGGGTTGTCTCTTGGTGCGGGGAAGACCTAGAGAGTTCACAAATTACAGGATGAAATAAAAGGAGCTGAAAAACAACCTTGCTTTAGCCAAAGGGAGAAGCGCCCTAATCAAAAGCAGTCTAAATGGCATTATTAATCTTTTCCTTTCATTTCTATGTAATTTCCAGAATCAAATTCTTTCCTAGGCTACTGGAATGATCGATTTTGCTACCCTTACAGTCTGCAGTTATAGTCATTGTAATATGTTTATGATATAGTTTCTACCCCTCCAAGAATTCATGCCATCAGCAGGAACCTTAACAGTTTCAAACATACATAAACGCAGCCGGGTGTCCTCTTTTTCTGGCTCCCGACGAAAAACGTCCCAAAATATCAGTGTACACCCGGCATAAAACCCGCTTTTTCTCCCCCCCCATCTTCTTTTGCATTGCCGCTCTGACTTCACACATTTCATCAAAGCAGCAGACACAGACACATTGCCGAAGACTGATTTCATTTCTTGAGTCTCCAAACCACCAGCCTTTGCCTTGCAATTGATCATAAATCACCGCATCCAACCTTTAACTTACTACCTCAGTTCCACCATCTCATCTCCTAGCCATCTACCTATTCAAAACGCTGCACGCAAACCAGCCAGCCCCTGTGCATCCTTGACAGATCCAAGCTCTGTTAAATAGGGGCTTTTGCTCCCCAGCCTCCCTTTTCCCATACCCCACAAACCAGGAGCTAGCTATTTACCTGCAGGGATTTTCTTTTTAGCTTGTAAGAGAGCTGGAAGCATGTGTCCGTCGATCAGAATTTCCTTAGGTCTTTGAATAAGGCAAGTGCAGTTGCCTTTTCAGCGGCGTCAGGCTCGAGCTTCTGTCTCCAGGAGGGAGGGAGGGGAACAGAGAGAAAGGAGGGGAGGGGAGGGTCACGTGACGCCTGGTGCTGCCTGTCTGCAAGAGGAGGGAGGAGTTGCGCTCTCTGCAGCACCGTGGACAGCAGCATCCCCCTACACAGACTCTGGAACTATCACATCACTCTAAGCAGAAGGACCCAGTGTCTGCACCTCTCCAAACGGGCCAAGTGCCTCCCAGGCGTAAACCCAGTGCAATCTGTGGAGTTATGCCAAGATGTGAGTCTGTACCTAGGAGGCTGCGAAATCTGCAGGGCTCAGTTTGTATGGGTAGGAGCCCTGAACCCTCAGACTGACTTCACGGGCAGAGGCAGCACACTAACCCAGTCAGAACTTTGCACCCCACTTCCACAACAGGCACTGGCTACCCCCTCCACCATATGAGTCAGGGACTGCCATGTTCCTCCTTCATTGCTCAACCTCGCCAAAAACAAAACTCCCACCCTGTAACCCCAATTCCAAAAGGTCCTGCCTTTTGGGAGTCCCAAGACACTACATTAATCCCCTGCTCTTGCATTCAGGCAATACCCCCAGCTAGCATCTAGAACCCACCAGCAATTACCAGTATCTTAGGTGGGGCAGGGAAGCTGGCGGCCTTTATCCATGTCTCCCTTTGGCTTTTTTTGGTGGCTGTGGGAGAGCCTGATTTTTCCTTAAGTCTTTGGGGGAAGTTTGAGGCCCTTTCCCTCTCTCTGTTCTTATAGGGGCTAGCAGTGAAAGGCCTGTTGTCCCCAAACCAAAGGGAATATTCTGGCAAATGGGTCCCTGGCCCCTTCTGCAGTGACAATAATTACCTCAGACTGAACCTGGTTAAGTGGCAACACACTACAAACAGACTTTCCCCCGGCTTTGGAAATCCTGCCCAATGGGGGGGGGTTGGATGCTGGTTCCTGCATCCTTGCCTGTTAAGAGAAATTTGGGGCCCCATTACTTCATGTTCACTGGGGCCCCACTGCCTCCCATTTCACTTTATTTATTCAGATGTTACTGACATTTGGGGAGAGGGCCTGACCTTGAGATCCTGGTACAATTGTTCCCCATTCCACTTCCCTCTCATCAGCCCTGCCTGCAGCATTGTGTGCTTTCCTACTACATAGGAGGGAGAGGGAGAGAGAGTTTTTTCAAAGTCTTCCAGTGACTTGGGTGGGAAGGCATTATCCTGCTAGGTGTAGCTGCCAAAGGAAAGAAGACAGGAAAGCTGGCAATGGGAGCAGCTTGTTGGTTGTTCCAGCTGCACTATAGACATACGACCACATCCTTTACTCCAGTAATTAAATCAGGCCATCTGTATAAAATATACTTGAACTGTTGGGGGGAAAGAGGTCAGGAAGGGACTCCCTGCTTTGGATACCCTGAAGAGCAGTAGAGTGGCAATCTATTACAGATGGAAAAAAATCCTGAACTTTTGAAATATGAGGAGAGGATCCCAGTGTAATATACTGCCTAGTGTGCATGTTCTCCACTGACTTCTACTGGATGACAGTTGTGTATGCCAAGCTTTGGTGACTGTATTCTAAAGAGGGTAAAAGTCCTAATACTAACAGAGCTAACAGAGATCCTCCTTTTGTTTGGATGTTAAAAGACCTGTGTTTTTTTAAGACAAAGCTCCCGGGTTATACCCCAGATAATATATATGGTGAAATGGTATTCAGTGTTTTCTGGCATGGATATGTTACAGGATGGCATTCAGTTGTTGGATGTAAATCCCAAGGGATAGGAACATCAGTTGACTAGTTTGTATATGTATCACTGCCCTCTTATGGACGTAACATCAGACCTATTAGAATGTGTAACTATTGTTGCACTCTAATGTTTGCAGTTTACAGAAGATATATGCTTTCTTAAAGATTCTCCATTGTTTCAAACTGTGTTTTGGATCTGAAGGTCCTGGTAGATATGAGTGAATAATTGTTTTTTCAGTTTGGTGGCTGAACAGAAAAACAATTTAAATAAATAAATAAATGCATACATTTGGTTATTTTCAAACCAAAATTAGTTGTTGATTTTTTCTTGCAGAAACAAAAACAAAAATAAACTAGTTTGAGTCCAACAAACTGTCTTGAACATTGTTTTGAAGTGACATTTTAAAATGAAATGTTGATTTGAAATGGCATTTTGAAACAACATTTTGATTCTGACGTGTCATTTTGAAATGAAATGTCGAAACAGTTCATCTAGAAAATATCAAAATATTTAGACATTTCTGATTTTTTCTTCATTTTTTAAATTTTACTTTTTGAGTGAACCTATTAATCAAATTTGTCCAGATTTTACCCAGCTTCTGTCCCATATTCTATCCATGAGGCCGCATGTGTCTAGTTCAGGGGGTGACTATAATGTTTATTATTTTGGAGCCATGGATTTATTACAGAGAGGCTTGAAGAAATAGGAATGAGATGCTTGTGAGTGGTTTGCATACAAGAACCTCTGCCTCAGATCTGGAATCTTTTGCAGATATCAGCTGAGATTTGTAATATCAAAAGAACCCCAAAGATAGGTTGATATTGGACCACCATGGAGTTCTTTACAAACTATTTGCACAGCTGTACTTTCAGCCTTCCAGGACACAAATGTAAAAACTCAGTTTGGATTAAACCCCCAAAATAAATAATGTTAGAAAATATTACTTCATTCCCATTATTTAACTCCACTGTTATCTGTGATTTTTTTAAGGCAGCCTTCCTCACAAATGACAGGTTTATGAGATAACTAAGCAACAAGTTAAGTAATGTGAATAAGAGCTTTGCTAGATATGTAACATACCTTCAATTATCAGCATAATCAGATATTCCTTTTGTTCAGCCGGATGAGAATCACATTCAATTATTTTTTTTAAAAGGGAGTGGGAATTTCTTTAAACAGTTCTAGTAACTTGACCTGTATGAAGAGAGCAATGAACAAACATCTTCTTTGCTAGGAAAAACATATAAAAAGTAGTTTGCAATAGGATATTTGTACACATGAATTACTATTATATTGCTTTAAAACGTAACGAAGTCTGGTAGCTATTTTGAAAATATCAAAATTGCATTCTTGTAGCATTTAAGTTATTGTGTATTTCTTTTAGCATTGTTAAGCAAGTCAAAATTTCCAACTTAGGCAAGGGCCATTTTTACCCCCACTCAAGACAATGGTAAAACTTCTATTGACTTCAGAAAGACAGCAACAGGTGCTTAGTGGCAAAGCCAACACCTAGCTTACATAGCCATACCAGGTCCTGAAGAGATATGTGGGAAGAAAGGAGGAATTCTTCCACGTACCAGGCTGAGAAGCAGCAGCAGTCTCCAATGTAACTTGAGCATGGGTATTGTTTCTTTAAATCTCTTAAAGGAAGCCAGGTAAGAGGTGGGAAAAGTTCTAAGCAGAATGCATTGAGTCAGAGAGAGAAAGGGTAGATTTAGTGAAATACTATTTTCCTTATTCTGATAAAGTTCCTTCTTCAGTGTTAGAAGAAAATGTTTCTTTCCATGATTTTTAACATTGTCACATGACATAGCATAAGACATTGACTCGTTTTAAAAAGTATGAATGTGAGGAAAAGCAACTTCAAAAATGTATTGCTTCACAAATCTTTCAGTTCTCTAAAACTGCGGAATGACCTAAGCGGAAGGAGAGCTTCACCAGATTTCCTGATTGCATTGACACTTAATTTATGCAATGGGAAGAGAAAATGAAAATATTTATAAATCTTTTCTCCTTACTCTGAACATTAATGAAGGGTGAATGACATTTGTGAAAAATCAGGAGAGCATTTCATTCTCAAAAGGAATGTGACACATTACCGAACATGCAGATTCAGAGATCTGGAAGTCTTTTGGAATATGCAGAGGATAGTGACTTTGGTGTCATTAGGAAGTACATATCAGAAATTGTCAAGTAGTTGATATTTTAAACACGGAACTTGTGGACAAATTTCAGTTAATACCTGAGCTGCCTCTGGAACAGGCAGTATATGGCCATCAGATCTAGTGAAAATGCAAGTCACCCAGCAAAGAAGGAGCAGAAGCTTAGTAGAAAAGTAAAGCATTCTTATGCGGAACAAAGAAGCACCTAATAATGCATCATAAGATCATTGAATAACCTGGACAGAAATACGGAGGGTATGAAAAGCAAAAAAAATTTCAGGGCCTGAGCTGGCTGCGGTTTGTAAATAGACTTTACTTGAGATGAGACTTACCTCTACATTGAATCATCCCTGGGTAGAAGTCAATAGTACAAGAGGAAAGATATATTTATTGGGTAAATTCAAAGCCTGCACTACCTACAAAGGTATTGAGTATTTGTTTGACATCTGTGTCAATAAACCACAAGTAGCTTCTAGGCCATACCACAGCCATTGAAAAGAGTTTCATAAAAATACAAAAGAAGTTGGGATGGTGTTTAGTGATAACAGCCTGTTTAAAGGACAAATGGTGCAGATTCTGTTGAAAGAGGAGCAGTACTCTTTGCACTTAGCACAGACCAGAGTAGAGAAAGAACTGGTCAGGAGAGAGATGAATGGGATAAAAGAATGCATTACTGAATCAACAGAGGATGCGAATTTTATAGTGTCCGTCATGAGCATGTCTATATCTGCATACACATACAGAGGCTCAATGGCAGATTAAGGGGGAAATATATAATCTCCAAATTAACTGATGTAACAATATTCTCCTCACTAGAGATTCTCCTCACTGAAATCAATGGGAATCCTTCCACTGACTTTAAGGGGCATGGATCAGGCATGAGGTGTTCATAGAGGTTTCTGGTGAGCCCCATCTCACATGGACAGTCCAAGATGACAACTTTTATAGTGCTTTTCAGAACATATTGCTTTTGTCAGCTCCTCTTAGGCCTCACAAGAAGTCCAGAAACCTTCTGAAGGAAAATGAACAAGACTCTGCAAGTCTTAGTGGGAGTAGAAGTTTATATGGATGACTCTTTAATTTATGGGAAGTCTGTGGAAGAATATAACATAAAGTTAAAAAGGTTTTAACCAGGGACAAATTGAAAAAAAACACTGGGTTATGATACTCACCCAGTCTACAGTCCACAGTATTGCTCATGATGTGTTCTCACAGCATTTGCACGACTCCTTTCCTAGACTTGCCTCTCTCCATCCCATCTGGTAGTTACTCTATCCTCTATTCCTTGGTGGGATGGAAGATGGGGAGGACAAGGACAGGGTGAAGGGGAAAAATGAGGGAGGAGAAGAGAGAAAGCACATATGAGGAAGAAGAGGAGAGTTTAGGGGAAGAAGCAGAGGAAGCGAGAATGGAGAGGAAAAGCAGAGAAAAGCTAGGGATTCCACCAACAACAACCATAAGGATGAAACATAGGCCATGGTGGAGATGAAAGGGGAACACTAGGGACCATCTAGTCCAGGAGCAGCAGTGTTGGCAGGGGTCTGCCGTGCTAACAATGGTAGATTGCTAGGTAGTTGGCTGTCTCCTGTTCTCTAGGAGGCTGAGTTGTGACTTTGCCCACAAACCAATGTGATGCAGCAGCTGTCTGAGACAGGGGCTTTCATTCTCCATCTCAGAAGCTGCAGTTTTGAATGGCCTATCACAACTGAGATTTAGGGAAAGGATGACAAGGATGGCAAGATGGCATTTGGCTTGAAGGAGGTACTACCATAGAGTATGGGTGTACACCTGCCCAATTCAAACTCTGTGAAAACAGATTATGAAGGCAATTGAAGATGCTGGAATATAATTAAACACAGAAAAATATATACTGCATCCCCTTACCCAAACAATCAACAGCACTACTGATTATTTACAGTACAGTAATTATTTATGTAATTAATAAAGACAGATAAGGGCAGATCATAGAATTGAGATACAGACAAGTATCAAAATTGATCTGGTTCTTGAAAACGACCAATTATTGGAGTTAGGTCATATCTTCACTGTCCTCAAAAGGCCATTTCAGAAGATTCTAGCAGTTATGTTTTTGGTAGAGTGCGTCTCCAGGTACATGGAGATGATTAGATTGCTATATTTTTTTTTTCAGACTCCTAAACCAGATTTACTATAAAAAAGAAAGTATTTTTGGAAAATGTGTCTGTGTGAGTTTCACAAGCTATTTGTATGGTTTTGATCATTTGAAACTTGTGGTGGACCACAACTACTCATACCATTAAAGACCTAGACATGGTGCCCCTTAGATTGCAGAGATTGCTCATGTGTGTCATGACATTTGAACCTCTTGCAGAATATGCACAAAAGAAGTCATTAGTGGTGATTGATATTTTAATAAGGATCTCGGTTGACTGCTGACATTCTCCAGAGTTCTTGGATGATAAAGAAACACATGTAGGTACCATTCTGGGTGGCCTTCTATCCTCACTGCAGAAATGAGAAATTATTAAAATTGCCCTAGTGCTGATAAACAACTGCAAACTGTGTCCAAGTTTATGAGAGAAATAAGAGAGATCAGTTGGTTCATTTACTTGTCAGAGGTCCCACATCCAGCCTGTAACATCAATGAAATGAGAGGGAATCTCTCTGAAGTTGAGGGCAGTAGTAGTCTAACCTCACAGTCTTCCCAGGAGAACACATTGGAAAGGAAACATAAGGAACATTGGAGTCTCACAAAATGATAGAAGTGAGCATATATGTTGGTTGGTCGTCTTTGCTTATGCCAGGACTTAAAACAAAGATGGAGCCATGTGAATCTTGCAGAATGACCAGGAAAACACAACTTAATAAGTTGTCTTGTATACTCACTGCATTAGCCAATAGGAAAAGAATAGTGCTAGACCTCTGTAAATAAAATGGGAATGCCTATCTAATAGCCATTTTTCAAGATTTGCAAAAATTCTTCTAATTAGACCCACAAGTTATCAGGCTATAGAAAAGTTAAAAGCCATCTTCTCTCAAATACACAGAAGAAATAGTCAACAACAAAGGGTCACTGTCTGATAGCTTCTAAATTCCAAACTTTTAGGATACAGTATACTTTCAAGTATACTACTTGGAGCTCCTACAATGAACAAGGGAACTGACTGATGGAGAAATCAGTGCAGTTTGCTAAGAGAATTGTATAACAAAAGACAATATTAGCTCTCATGAGCTATACAGAAAACATTTCATCAGTTACCCTGTACTGAAGAATCAGGTGGCATCTTCAGCCAGTTCCAAAGTGAATTGCCCTGTGGTCCTAATACTAATGGTGCTCTCACCACAATTTTAGTGAAGAAAGATAAGAGAAGCCAATAGAATCTACACCTCTGGGATTTGATAATTCAAATGAATCAACTGGACAAAACCCTCATGAAGGCCAGAAGATGATAAAAACTAGGGGAGTGGTGAATCCAGTGATTTTCTTGAATCTATAATTTATTGTTATATGTTAATTTTTGTTAAAGATTTTTTTATACAGAAGAAAGGATGGGGGGGAATAATGGGGGAATACATAGATTGCTTCTTCAAAACTGTAATGAAGTCAGGCAGGAGGGGATCTACACAGATCCAGAGAGAAAAAAGACAGAGTAGCTTTAGGATTATTACTGTTTTCCTAATTCTAATGAAATTCCCTGCTCATTGTCTGAAGAAAGTAATTCTGGCTGTGACTTTTTCCTATTGCCTCATGACACAATCTATGTAGGGCACTTATGCAGCTGATCTGTGCAGTAGTGGAGTCCTCATTTCCAGACCACCCATGCCAGATCTGAGTTTAGGAAGCGTAAGTAAGAATATTGTAAAATTAAGTATCCTTAGCATAATTTAGGAACAATCTAGAGCAATCATTAGGGTAGCTGATGCTTATTCGTCAGTCCAAATGTATTTTCCTTTATATATCTCTTAAAATGGTTGCCTCTCTACTTCAATAATAGGTTATTCTAGTCATTGGAGTTAGAAGGACGATTTAAAAAATTCTATATTCAACAAACAGCCACATCTTGGCATTAATCTGACATTCCTGTGGGCTTGAACTACCTTAGGAGCATAGGAATTGTCATACCAAGTCAGACCCAGGGCCCAACTAATCCAGTGACCACCACCAGATGCCTCAGAGGAAGGTGCTAAAAACCCAGCAATACACAGATAATCTGCCTTTCTATTAAGGTCTTATCTGTCCTAAATAGTTGAAGACTGTCTTAAACCCTGAAGCCTGAGGTTTAATATGCGTTCCAAAACTCTGCTTTTAACATTAACTTTTATAACTCTGGATGCTCTTGTTAGCCATATAAATGTTCAATCACTCTTTGAATTTTGCTAAATTCTTGACTTCAGTAACAAACATAACACACAAGTAATCCAATTGAAGTAACTTTTATGTGGATCATTCAGAATGTATGTATTAATTTATTATTATTATTATGCTCATGGTAGTGACTATGAGACTTAATGAAGTCAGAGCCCCATTGTACTAGATGCTATGGAAACCCATAGAGACAGATTTTGACACCCTTACTCATACTGAGTAGTACCTTATTCTGCAAATACTCTCATGGAAATCATTATGGTGTGAGATCTTGAGTAAAGGTTGCAAAACCTGGCTGGTGATAAAGTACAGTCCCTGTTCCAAAGAGTTTACAATCTGAAAAGACTATGTACAGGTAGGTGAGACTAACAGGCAGGAGGAGGGAGGAAGAAGTAACAGTAATAGGAGAATGTTTTGGTGTAGACTAGCTGTATGCACACTTCATAGATGTTGTAAACAAATAAGCAGCAGCAATCAGCGAAATCATAGCACACCACAGCTGCAGGGTTCTATATTTGGACTTTACCCTCTGGGGAGCAGAGCACCATTAACTTCCACTGAAACTTAATGCAAGATGAGGGTCCTAGGAAATGCTTATCCCTTTTAGGATTAAGCCCTTTGAGAGCTAAAAGAAAAATCCTGATTATAATAATTTGTTTTATAGTGTCATTTTACCCTTATGGAAAAATGAGCATACTTGGTATAATTCAAGCATTCTACAGATACTTAGCTATACCAAAAAGTCTGCCAAGCATACTAAAAATATACTACTTTTCATAAGGGTATAATTTTCCAGTAATCAGAAGATATACTCTGATTCAAAAATTGCTGCAATTGTTAATGTTGGTGAAAATTACTAATGCATCGAAGTAGAGGAATATTTGTGGTTAGGAAGAATACAGCAGTATTCTTGGTTCTTGAGAGCAGTGTTTAAACTGTAAAGGATGCACCTGCTCAAAAAATTCTCACTAAGGGAATACTGCAGTGTTTCACATGGCTAATATTTTTAAATTCCAGGACAGCTTTGTTATCAAAATGTCTAACTTAAAAACTTTTCAATAAGGGAGGGAAGATTTGTACTTTACTAAAAGTGGAATATTAATTTTTCTATTATTTTTGAATCTTCATTCATTTTATCTTTCTATAGTCTGCACAATCTGTTTTGAGGTCCTGGAGTGTTACCAGGTGCTTGCAATATAGTTCAGTAGAGAGCATGAGAGGAAGAAAGTAGGGATATGAAAGAGAGGTTGGATTGGAAGAGAAATTGAAAGACAAGAAGAAGACAGAAAAAGAGAGGAGGTCGGATGATGTGAGGAAAGAAGGCAATAGAGATTTTGGAAGAAGGGAATAAAGAAATGAGGATGGAGATGGGTGAGGGATGGGTGAGCAAGAGAAGAATGAAAAGCAAATTAAAAGGAAAACAAAAACTAGGTGCTAAGAAGCAAATGTGGATGGAATGATGAGACAATATTGTAGGGCTAGAGCCACGGGACAAGAAGAAGGAAAGAAGAACGTAATATTTGTGCAGGATCTAGTGGTTTAATGAGAAAGGACCCTATATAATAGGCACTAAATATGCTAATATATTTGTCACACATAAACACATAGTTGCATTCAAACGTTTTATATTTATTTCACTTCTTTTTTTAAAGCCATCTGTAAACAACAGTAAACAGCAGAATGAGTGATACCCCAGCTTGCTTTCTGCCATATGCCTGCACCAGGAATCTACTGAGTAAGCCATGTGTTTATTTCTTAAACATCATCAAAAGCCTTTTTTCAGGTCAAAGTTGGGGACCATATGTGTACCTGTTTCCTAGAAACAATACACCAGTAAGGTCAGAACAAAGTTGCATTTGGGTTTTTAAATATGTGCTAGCCCCTCAAATTAGTGTGTGTTTGAGACATATTTCTACTTTACATTTGTTTCTTTGATGGTAGCCCTAGCTTTGCTTAGTTCAATGCACACAATTGTTCTTTGATGTTGCTCTTTGTCTGTGATTCTTTCTAGCCATTTGCACCACAGCATCTGTTGTTAATGTTTATCATTTAATTATATTTGTGTGAAAATACTGTAGGTACCTTAGCAATAGGGGGAAGTGCAAAAAAGCTCCTTAGAATTCCCACAGTCATCACAGAATTTTGATAAAATGGCCCCAATTCTCTGTCCAACCAAGTTATACTCACTGTGGAAATGGGAGAGGGAGAGGCAAAGCTTTAAAACATCTTTGTGTTTTCCCTAAACTCTAGATGGGCAGGGACCTGCCTGGACAGCAGTGTAAGTGATGCTTTAACTTATCCTTGACTAACAGGGGACAGGGCCAAAGTGCAATGTTTCCAGCAATTCATGGCCAGTGGAACAGACCCAAGGATTCAGGTCTTGGCTGCTTTCAGGATGTGTCTTCCCCATCCCAGACAAATCACATCTGAGGACTGAGCCTATTGAGATAGAGATGGTGGTTAGACATCTAAAAGGAGGTGTCTGAGTGAGTCAGAGGCTGAAACAGGACAGAGGTGAATGTTGAGTTTCTTCCAAATGAAAGTATGGGAGCAGATAAGATTGTCTAGAAAGAAAGACCAGAAAAAGAGAATAGGAAGAGATTGATTATGAAACCCTGAAGTACATTAACATAGATGAAGAGAAGGGGGAGAAAGACCCAATAAAGATTATGTTGAAGGATCAGTAAGTAGAGCAAGAGAACCACAAGAGAACAGAGCCATTACATTGTAAGGAGATCAAGTGGAGGAAGAGGAAATGATCAGTGGGGTTAAAGGCAACATAGATTGAGTAGAAATTCTCATTTGACTTTGTTAGGAAGACATTACTACATAGTGACCTTAGTAGGTGTTTACTATCAAGTGGAGAGGGCAGAACTACATTGAAGATGGGGGAGAGAGTTGGAGAAAAGAGAAAGTCCAGGCACGTGTAGGAGTCAATCCAGAGTGCAATCAAACAAGTTTAAAGAAAGTAAGCAAAAAGGAAGGAGTCAAGTTAGTTACACATGTGAAGGCTGAAGTCATGTCAGGAAGGGGAATTGAGCTGAGCTGCGGAGAGCTAGCCATCAAAATCAGAGAAGTAAGAGTGGGGGAGGGATAATGATTTCATAGTGGGATAAAAGAAATAAAAGCCAAAAAGTGAACTTCAAAAGTAGGAAGTAGAGTAAGAAGGAATTGGCATCAGCTGAAAATGACAAGAGAGGACAAGATTCTTGTATCAACACTGCAGCAATGCATGAGTCCATGTGGTTGGCATGTGGCTGCTGAAGGGATCAAAGGGAGGAAAGATTGATATTGAGTATAAGCCTGATGTGGGACTGAATTGTTCATGGGAATGGACAGGAAGCTGAGAATGAGGTAGAGATGAAATGAAGATCTTGGAGGGTTAAGAGAGGAGAAAGACTAGGTGACTAGGTGATAAAAAGCAACAAGCTATCAGAGGTCCTGGGCCCAGAACTGGGGCCAGGGGAGGTGACATGTTTAAAAAGGGAAGAACAGTGGGAGTAAACAAGAACATGACGACAAGAAGCAGAAGATAAGGGTGAGATTCTGACACCAGTTTCTAATGGTGAATAGTGCCTTAATCCCTGAGTTGTCTCTTTGAAGTTAATTGGACTACTCATGGATTAAGGCATTATTCAATGTGAGTAAGGGTATCTGAATTTACCTGTAAGTGAGGAAATCCTACTGAAAAGGAGCCTGATTCTGCTTTCACCTACGTTGATTTTATAAGGGTGCAACTTCAGTGTGTTCAGGCCTTATTCCTGATTTACCATGGTGGATGATGTCAAAATCAGGTGCATTGTGTACAGTAGCTATTGGGGGAAAACAATGGAGAATTAACATTAAATTAATATTTACATTTCAGTTTGCAGTCTGATATCTGTGACACACTGCACCCCCATGTACACCCTTATGGTGTGATTGTTTAATGTAAAGTATGTCAAGTAAGATGTTTTTGGAATGGTCATGGCACACTGAATCTTATTGTTATAGTAATATATTTGTTGCACTGCCATGTGTATGGTTATGAGCCTTTGCTATGTAATATTCCCAAATGTGTGTCTTGTGGCTTGAAACAGATCTAGGCGAAACACTACAGACCTGAGAATAGTTCACGCCTCACTAAGGCATGCATAGAACAAATCAGCTCTTCCAGGAGCAATGGACTAGCCTAGGTATCAATAAGGGAATATCCACTGACTCAAATGCAGGGGGCCATACATGGACATTGTTTGTAACCTGATCCAGAAGTGGGGGAGTGAAACCCCAGGGTGAAGGAATATGTTAAAAAGGAGACATATTTTGCAATCTCTCTCACTCCATTGGTCTGCTGCTCCATCTATGAGCAACATCAAACAACTGAAGCATTTACCACAGGGGAAGGCCTGGTTGGAGGCAGACCAATCAGTCTGTGGTGAGAAAATCATTTAAGACTGTAAGGTTGCTGAAAGTGTTAAGATTAGTTTAGAATGCGATTTGACTTTTGTTTAATTTTGATAAAATCTGACCAGCTTTCCTTTGATTTATAATCACTTAAAATCTTTTCATACTTAGTAAATTTGTTTGTTTGTTTTATCTAAAGCAGTGCATGTGGTTTGGGTGTGTGTAGAGACTTCATATAAAGTGACAAAGCTGGTCCATATCAATTTCTTTGATAAACAATGAACTAATCATGAGCTTACATTGTTCTGTAGGCAGCACTGAACATTGCAAGATGGCAGTTCCTAGGGTTGCATCTGGGACTGGGGGTGTTTTCTGGGGTCATTCTATTGCATAATCCCATGAGTGGCTGGTCAGAAGCACTCACTCACCAACTTGAGAGTCTCTTGCTTACAGGAGGCTGTGTGTGGGCTGACCTAGGAGTGGGGGTTCACAAAGCACAGCAAGTGCAAGACGGGCTTCAGGATTGAGGGATTGGGGTGAAACAGCTATACACCAGTCTGGATTGCAGAGGGGAATGTCACAGTATCCCTCATCACAACATTTTTAGGTTGTTCAGATTAGGGAAGTTAGTTTTGGAATAATAACTAATAGTTTTAAGTATGTTTAACATGCACGAAAGCCCATAGTTTGACAAATGACAAGATGGAATATATACATATATATATATATATCAAAGTGAGCAGCAGTTTACAGGATTGTCACTCAATCCCCGAAGAGGTCATATGGTTCCTAACAGGAACCATGTGTAAGGAAGGGAGCTAGTAGGGGAACTATATATATATATATGTAAAACTTATACACACACATATATATATACAAAAAAGCTGTACAGATTCAATTGCAATGAATGGATTGTTAAAGTGAATTGGAAACTACGAATTACTCCTTAGCCTGCTTTTCAAAATAATATTGAATTTGAATACTGTATTTATTAATATTACAGCAGTCTTCCAAGTGGAGGGATAATGAAGGGAAAAGGCAGATTTTAAATGCTTGTTGAGTGAGAATAGAGGTCCTGGATCCTGCAATAAGAGATTGGCATTGTTCTGCTGGTTGCAGAAGAAAATAAATGTTGTGGCATGTACCAAGGCTTTGATCCTGCACTTTAACTAATGTAGGACTCCTCTCTAATTTCTCTCCTGATTCTGAGAGCTCATATAGATTGTCAGGAGTTCAGTGACATAATGCTATAGGCATATAAACACATGGATTTTTCCTGATGTTTGCAGATTTTTGGACATTGAAATGATTCAAATTGAGCACAGTTTGCCCAAAGAGCAAATTAGCATTGTGCACCTGTAGCAAGTAGAATATATGTGTTTCAGCTGAAGTATGAACATTCAGCACAATTTTACCTCATTAGCACTCTGGAGGTAGCACTGTCTTAATTCTTTACAGTTGCAAGCTCTGTTGCTGGCATCCATGGTCATTTTATAATTGTCCATAAAACATTTAGTGAAAAATAAATGAATTATTAGGAAAAATGTTGAGAAACCAACTCAATGGCTCATTAATTGCAGTGTGAATTAGTATATGGGAACCTAAAAATGCTCTGTCACTCTGACTGCTTGGGGTACCAAGGAAGAACCCTTAGAAGAATTTGACTGGCTGGATCTGTAGCACTGCATCTTTTGAAGCAGTTGCTTGCTGTTACTAGCTGCAAGGGTTATAAAGCACCTGTTCAGAGCAAATGAAGCTGCATTTTGGAAGGGAGGCCTGGTATATGCCAGGAATAAAGAGGAGGCTCAGAAAGAGTTTGATCCAGCTCCCATTGAAGTACATGGACCTCAATAGGAGATGGAGCAGGCTCAAAGAAGAGTAAGCTAAAAGTTCTCCTACTAGCTTCCATCCTTACACATGATTCCCTTTGTGGGGATTGAGTGAAAAATGAGCGTTTAAAGTCTGGTAAAGTGGTGCTTATTTTGATATCAGAAATAAAAGGTGGAGAGTATTATAGTGTGTATCCGAACACTTAGTTTTGTTTTTCCCAGACATGTTATCTTTTCCCTCATATTCTTGAATTAAAAAAGGTTAAGGACTTGGTAGTGCTTTAGCCCAAGTTCTCTGCTCATTTACCTTGGAAATGCATGTACTGCAAGATTCATTATCATATGTGAAGACTACTGTCTAAAGGGTGTCAAGTAACTTACCCTGAACAGCTGCTTCATTGTTGTGTTCCATTAATTAGACCAGTGTGAAAAACTTCAGACCCTGTTAATAATGTCTTTGTCTGCTCTTAATGCTTACTCTTATATTCCTTTCTAGGCTTAATTTTGGCTTTTAACTGTTTTTTTAGTTGAGTGCACGTTGACCATTTTTAATAAGCCTCTTCAATGTGTAGATTTTTCTTAGGCTGAAATATGTTCACCAGGTTCATTTTTGTTAAGTCAAGCACAGCCACTGTGGAAGCTGGCTCTTAACTGGTAGCCAAAGACAGACATTCTTCTAATGTGAAAAATATATCATCTGAATATTTTGAAACTGAAACAGGAGGGACAGTTGTATCCCCTTAGCAGAGAGTATATTAGAGAATATTCACATTAGACAAATTATTATATACATTTAGAATCATGTTAACAACTGTCTTCCTTAGTGATGAACTATCAGCCCAAGAAAGGGACCTTGGTATCATTGTGGACAGTGAGGTGAAGACATCTGCTCAATGTGCAGTTTTGATAAAAAAAGCTAATGAAATATTAGGATGCACAAGGAATGGGATGGAGAATAATATAGAAAATATTACAGTGCTGTTAGTACCTATTAGTAAATAATAATCCTTTTAGTCATTTTCTTTCTGTATATTTGATTCATTTATAGATCTATTCTTTAGAATCTAGTGATATTAACAGAGTATGTTGAATTCTACAGCCCAGAACACTGGTCCTTGACCGATCAGTAACTCTCTTCAGGAATTCTATGTGTTAGACTGTATCTAATAATTCATGATGCCTTCATATCTATAAAACTCCAAATATTCTTGGAAATCATCCTCTTAACATATACATACATAAGAATATAGAAACATGGGAAACTGATAAGGGATGATTGTTACAGCAGGTGTTTCCTATTAGGGAATCAACAGGGAAGTATGATCATGGGGAAAGAAAGACTGAAAGATAGTATCTTGAAAAATTGTTAGTCCTCCCATCTGTAAGTAATTATGCATTCACACATAAATCAGGTAAACTGAGAATATACAGAAATTACATCAGAACATATGTTTCTTTTGGCAAAGAAAGGTTTCTTTGTTTAAAACCCCTATATCATGACTTAGCTGGGGGATGAAACTTCTGTGTTCCACCAGATACAGTGAAGAAGAGAGCCAGAGCCAGCTCTTTATAACATCCAGGAGGCAATGTATCTATTCGTTCTGTATTTTGGATGGTGCTTTACTTATCTCTGATTGATAATCTTTGATTAAATCATTCCAGTTGAGCCTGTTATTTGACAATCTTGAGTCATCATTACCTCAGCCACGCAACAATGCCATTACGCAAATAAATGATGTAGCCTTGTAGTACTAGTTACCCCATCTTAAACAGGATATTGCAGAATTAGAGGGTTCAAAGATGACTGATGAGAATGATTAGAGGCATGAAAAATTCTCATGAAGAGAAATTGAAAAGATTGGAATTGTTTACTTTAGAAAAGAGAAAAATAGTAGTAGACATGATAAAAGTATGTAAAATACTGTATGTACTAGGGAAGGTAGATCAGGAGTTACTATTTTTCTTTTATCACAGCACAAGAACAAGAGGACATTCAGTGAAACTGAATGAGACCAGTTCAAAATTGATAAAATTTATTTCCTTTTAACGCAATTGTAATTAGTCTGTGGAACTCATTGCCAAAGGATGTCGTTGAAGCCAAAAACCTAGCAAGATTCAAAGAGCGACTGGATATTTATATGGATAACAAGAATATGCAGAGTTATAATAGTTAATGCTAACAAATATGTTGGAAGGGATATTAACCTTAACAAGGGATTAGGAGGATACCTACTATCTCGATTGCAGGGTAGAGGCAGATTATCCTACATCTGCCTCTGGTGGTGGTGGTTGGGTTTTTATCTTCCTCCGAAGTATTTGGTTCTGGCCACCACTGGAGACAAGGTATTTGCCTAGGTGGACCTTGGTTCTGGTCCAGTTTGGCAATTCCTATTGCACTGAGAATTGTGTGTGTGTTCTTTCCCGCCCCCCACAGGGATAGTTCCTTCTCTCCACCTTATCAAAGCTCTGAGGATTCTTAATCAGCCACTGTGATCACTGGATCAGTGCAAAACATTCCTACCTCCATTGTTAATGGACAGTACAGTGGTGCTGTGGCACTCCTGGCTAGAGCTGGTAGAAGTGCATTTAGTGAGCTATTTATTCCACAAATGTAGCCCCTTTTTCTGTTTACAAACTATCTATAAACAGACTTGGATTTTTTAAAAACGTATATGTTATTTAAAGTTATTCAACAAATTGATTATGTGAATGCATTTAAGCCTATTGCTTACTTGAAAATTGTTCGCTGACATTAATACTTTTATTATTCAAGCTGGTCACCTAAACTCAATTTGTACAAATATTCTCATGAATAGGCATACCTGCACCTGTATTAACAACTCTTCCTATTGATATGCTTGTGAACGCCACATTATGGGTACGAATGTTAGCACAAAAAGACTTATAAATACCATAAAAGGGAATTCAGGGTGCTTTTTTAAAATTTAAATTAATATTTGCAAATTTTGTTTGCAGTACTCACCCACTTCTTTTTCTAGCAAAAGATTTGAACTGGGAATACAAACCTAACAAGAGTGGCCACCGCAGTATGATTATCATTAACATGCTTCAGATAGTTGAGAAGCAGAAGTGTGAGGTTATGAATATGAGAATCCTTTTTTACAATACAGTATCCTGTAATGAAAAGAATAATGTAAGGATACAACTATATGTAGTAAAAGTTATACATACATACTGACCAGTAGAGTCAGGGAATAAGCTGCATCTCAAAAAGGGTGAAATAATTTATCATCTCCCCAGGGTCAGGGGGAGAGGCAGTGTTGTCTTGTGAATTCGTAAGGAGGGGAAACAGTGTGGACTCTAAGAAGTAAGGCTTTATTAGAATTAAATCAGAGTTTCGTAAGTTAAAGAAGAGACATGAGCTCCTAACTGTGTGTTTGGTGACGCTGTCCTTAGACTGCTTCCAACCATTTCTCATTAGCCCCAGTCCAGTTTCCTCTAACATGTGCTCTGGTATTAAAGCCACAGTACACACAGCTAACACAATGGAGGAATTGTGACCCTGGGAAACTCTTCCCTGGGTGACAGAAGCCCATGTCAAGCCTTTGGTAGGTGACCTTCCATCCAGATTCATATGTATATATATTACAGACTGATTCTATTCCCACTGGTGTCAGGGGAACTTTTACCAGGGACTTTAACAGGAGCCCAGTGCATATTTTACATTTCATAAATCCTTTTCTAGTGCACTCTTCATGCCACATACAAAACACAGGCTGAACTGAAAATACACCCTCATAAAGCTCACATCTGTGAGCTGAGCCCTTTGTGTGTAAAATACAGAGGCACAGATAACATTCTTTTTAACAGCAGTTTTCCACCCTTTATGTGGATTACATGCTATTCTGTTATCCTTTAAAAACAGATCTTAATACATTGCCATCATTAAAGCACTGAGGAAGTTTAATAATACAAAAGCAATAATGAACAAGCTCATTTTAAGACATAAGCTTTATGGTATAAATTATATTGCATAGTGTAGGAAGGGTAGAGACATTCACATAAGAGTGTGACAAAGAAGTTCTTTTGAATAAGTGCTGCCATCTTTGTTCCACTTCTTCAGTTTGATCAATGGTTGCTTTACATAGCATTATACTACATAATAATTGTGGTTTAAAGAAAGAAGCTTGTTTTTAGAAAAATATTTTTTCTATAGACATTCTATCAAAAATAGGTAGGGAAAAAATGTGAACTTGGAATTCTAGCTAAGACTGAAGGACAATTACTTAGGTGCTTAAGTTAATGAGAGTTCCTTGGTCATTTCTTTGCACATTATTTAGAATAATTATCTTTTTTTCTGCCTCTGGAAACACTAATTAGGCTATGATATGCAAGAGGATAATGTCTGAACTTGGGGCTCTAACCACACATTTCAGGTTTATTATGGAATGCTCAGCAATAAATTCTACATATTGAAACATCTAAATAGGATCGTTTGGGTGCCCAACAATCTCTGTGGACTTTCAAGTTATGCAAATTGTGAAGGCCATAGATTCTGATTCTGCAGTAGGCACACCTAATAAAAGAAAACATCTGCAGGCAGTAGAAATTCAAAACCAGTCACCCTCTGTAAATATTCACCCACTGCTCACAACATTTACCCAGAGGCGTGCATCTGACGGTTTCAGAGTTGCCGAAGTTTGGAAATATTTTGGGCCCTTTAGTCCTCTCTATTTGGCTAATAAAGCAGCATAACTGTTCCCTTTATTCAGATTTCAGAAAAAAAATGAGGTAGCCCATGGAATTTTCTTTCATGTAATACCAAGCTGTAGAGAGAGAGTGGGAAACCACTCTACTTGAAAAGTTCATGCAGGGTAGTTCTTCCCCTCCCACTGCACACAATTAATGAATCATCAGGAGTTTTTAAACATAACTTCATCTTTGGATATCCATTGATTTTTTTCATGCCAGGCAGTTGACTGGAGTATCTTCTTTGCACAGATACCAGCAGGATTTAGCAGAAATTAGTCAAAATAACTTTATAAACCAAAAAAATATTTCAATCCAAACTAAAACTTAAAATAAATGTTTATGTTCACAAGATACACACAGAGAAATTAGATAAACATAAATCCTCTTGATGGAAGTTTTCAACATAACGCTACTTTCATTCTCAAAATTCAGAGCACCACACAGGAACCCCAAACCAGAGAGAGATAAAGGAGGCTGATTCCTTAGGCACACTCCTCTGAGACCTAATGAGGACTGGGAAAAATGACTATAGACAAGCCATGATAGGAAGCAATCTGGGGAAGATGCAAGAGATCCAGAGAGGCAGCCCTTAACCACTACAGGGTCCCTAGGTTGGAACCCATGGTCGAGGGAGGGAATTGGATCACCTACAAGCCCTCCAAGGAAGGTGGGGTGAAGACCCTAGACAAGATCAATGAGGACTATCGAGCCTAGAGTCAGGCCAAAGATGTGGTCTGAGGTTATGGGGCTTTTATTAACTCAGACTCAGTCACAAAAAGAAGATGACCACCTGCAGACCTGACTGGCTAGGAAATCCTATAATGCCACAAGGCATCAAGCCAGCAGATGAGTCACGGTCAGAAGTACATTGTCCTGTATGAGCAGGAGAACTTTATGTCCTCCCTGTTTTACCTTTTAAGACTTCTAAAGAAGATCATAATGGAAATGTGTCAGGGAACATGCTAGGAATCTAGACAGATGTACTTGAAGCTCTTCTAGATGTGTTTAAGGCTGGCATCAGCCACTGGTGTTTCATACAGTGTATTAAGGGCTGTGTTGGAATTGCAAGCTATCATTATAAGAGCTAGAGAAGGTGACTTTGTAGGGAAATGTGCATTCAGAATCAGTCTGAAGAAAGCCTCCCTAGAATAAAGTGGAATGACTTCTGCCTATCTCTTGTAGGGAGCAGCCTGTTTTGTCTTCCTCTGTTTTGGGGTTCTTGCATGTTATCATTCTGAATTCTAAGCAATAAAGTTACGTTACAATCTTCCAGCAAGAGTATTTATGTTTTTATTGAACTCCTCTATGTGCATATCATGAAACATAACATTTAAATGTCAGATGATTATGATTAACATAAATGACATCTTCTTGCCATAATGCAAAACTTGATCCCCTAAAGATTTCTCTATGCATAAAACAAAGATAACTTTATCAAGAACATTAGCCTGTTTATATACTTTACATAAGAAAACTGTACACCAGCAAGCAATCCACCTATACCAAAATCCCCATTTAATCATCTTAACCAAACTGATTATTTTCTACTGTGTGTAAGATCCTCCTGCTTTAGTGGTTGAATTACAGTTATGAAGCTAGCAGTTACCTCAAGAAGGATTTAAATGGCACACAACTTTGTTTTATTCTGCTAATCATAGAAGAACAGCCACACCACACAGACTGCTTCATTTGAACATTTTTACTCATTGCCATGCGAGGAATACTTTCCAACAGATTGTAGTCAGTGCTAATATTTAATTACAGAACCATCCACCATTGTTAGGGTCCCTCTGGGCTGGGACCCAATGGAATAGGGTAGGCCCAGGTTCCCCTACCCCCCTACTGCCAATTCCACCCCTGGGGTAGCAGCCTGGCAGTCAGGGTGCCATAGACTATTTGGTGCTCTGCTGTGCCTGACCTCTCTAGGCTGCTTTGCTGCTCTGCCTGCCTGAGAGCCTGGGCTTCTGCACTTGATTAGCTAATTCCCCAAAGGTGAGCAGTGCTCCAGTGATGTAATGAAGTTGAGTAGACTTCCACTGAGTCAGAGGGGAAAGGATGACCGTTAACCCAGTACAGTCAGTTATATATGGATGGGTGAAGAAGTTTAGGCAAAACAAAACTCACTCAAATCAATGGCCTAAACTCAAAAAACACTTAAAAGTCTGAAAAGCTTGATTGCCTTTTTCTTCTTTTAAAACTGTATCCTGCAACTGTCCTGAAAATCTCTTGATCATGTCTTCCAAATAACATCACTGGGAGTTTTGGGTATTTAACATTTAATTGGCTTAGGTCCTTAATTTATGCCTGCATTTGAAATGTTAAGGCTTTTTCCTTGACTGGAAGAGGCAGACCCATGATGTCTCATGATACGTTCATGCTGGCTAAAACCAAGAAGTACAGGAATGTCCCAAGATCATAATATTAGAATATTTCTAGTCTTCCAAACCAAAATGGCTGTCTACATTTTAGCTGAACATTAGAATTGGATACCTATCCAACATGAACAATCAAATATATTTTAAGGAATTTGGAGAAACTGAAATGTGTATGTGAAAACCCAAAGTACTGTTAGAAAAAGAGCAATCAAACTCTTAACTTTTTGAGGTTCACCTGTCACTGGCATCTATTCAGAGAGAGGTGGGTTCAGACTTTTCTACATGTACTCGTATAAACAAGAAGTGTTCATATTAAAAAGGAGTTCTGAATACATTTTTGTGCAAAGTTCCTTTATTTTAAGTACCCTCTTTCATTAACAGGTAGTTAAAAAAAGTATTCAGCAGAATGTCTAGGAGAAAAAAATAAAAGGTAGAGGAAATCCTTTCAAACAAAAGGCATGACTAGCTTTAGAGAAAAGTTTGACAGAATCCTCAGACAAATAATTTAAACATTAATTTTTCTGAAAAAAATATAGATACCCAATTATATTTACTGAAGGCAGAAATGACATTTGCACCAGTACTTTACCATTGAGGCCTAACTTCTTATTGCATAAACCTTTTATTCTGAATGCTATTCAATGCATCATAATTAGGGACAAAAGGATATTGAGTCCACAATTCATATATTTTATGGACTGCAGAATAAATTCATATTCTAGATGTTCATACATTTTATTATAGTACTTTGGGCTTTCACATACGCATTTCAGTTTCCCCAAATTCCCTAAAATATACTTGATTGTTCTTGGAGAGCTGGGCGGTTTTGTTTTCTAAGTTTTTAATTACCTTAATAGTTAACTGAAGACCTATAAAAGGTAAAATTCAGAATTCATATTGTTATAAATAAAGTGGTTTCTACAGTTTTGTCTTCACATGGTACTAAGCATTTGTGACATACTGCTCTTCAAGGAATGAAGCAGTCAAAATGGTCCCTACATATATAAGCCCTATACATGCTAATCTCCAGAAAAATTACATTCCTCTGACTTCACTACACAAATTTGCACTGAAGTATTTTCTAGCTCCTCTACAGGAAGCAGCAGCAATCAAACACCAATAATTATTTTGGTGTCCACTACGGTTCCCTTCTTTTGAGACCTCCTATTCCTAGGACTCCTGCCTATCAGAGAAAATGTCAGGAAACAGCACCTGGGAAAAAATGTTAGGAAACAGCACCTAAGGAAACGTTAAAATATTCTGAATGCTGAGCCACTTGTAAGGAGGTAGGCAGTGATTCTGAGAGAGGTGAAAGCGCCTGTCAGGCAAATCAAACCTAAATCAGCAGCTCTCAGGCCTAGATAACCAGCCCAACAATCCCTGTCCAGCTACAAAAAGAGACTCAGACCTTTCTCCTCACAAGGTCAGCCCTCCTGCCGCAGAGCCTGCTAAACTGTTGCCTGTTTTGCTGCCTGAATTTTATGTGAAGCTTCTTGTTTTAAAAGGACCAATATCACAGAAGGGTTCACTGTGCCACCCGTTCCCTCCTTCCCACATCCCCTGCCAAAAGAGGTTCCCTTTTTTGTGTGGAGTGAGTGCAAGAAACAAACTGCTTAAAAGGCCAAAATATTCACTGTGAATCAGTGGGAGAAATAAGAATGGTTTTCCCAGGGGAGGTCCAGGGAAAGAATTGTAACACAGAATCACAATTCCTTCCCTGATTCCCCCTTTGCTCAGTGGGAAAGCATTAGCCCATACCAATAGCAGATTCCTTCCCCACTTCATGCATGCTTAGCTTCACAGGCTTGGGCATGGTGGTAGGTGAGAACCAAGCCTGCACGCACTCTTCAACCACTCATGCTGGGGGCAGAAGCCACCCCACTGAGCATGCTCTGCTCTCATACATAGACTGATAATGCAGGGCTTCTGCACAGCAGAGCAAAGGGCTTACACCCCATTTAAGCCCTGCATAGCTCTGCAGGGCAAGTACCAGTTTAGTCCTTTATTTTAAAATATTTCAGGTGGCAATAGACTAGGGCTACCAGATATCCTGATTTCATAGGGACAGTTCAAATATTTGGGGCTTTTTTTTTTTATATAGCTGCCTATTCCCCCCCCAACCCCATCACAATTTTTCACACTTGCTATCTGGTCACCCTACATAGAAAGAGGCATCTAGTGGTTGCTCCATTGCCTCACTTTATTGCCACAGCAGTGAATCTTGCTTTAATAGGATTTACTTAGAATTTCAGAGAAAGAGGCAAAGCAAACAAACACAGGGGCATGCTCAAGGGCAGGGGTGGGGGGACAAGAAGGGGCACGACCCCAAAATCGTTTCCGTTACCACCCCTAGCTTCTGCCCTGACTCTCCACCTGGGGATTCCCTCTCCCAAGCCAATTGTCCCTGCCTTCTTCCAGGCTTAGTGCAGCTGAAGGGATGTGCTAGGAAAGGTAGAGCAGCTAGCGCTCCTGCTGAGCCTCACTATATGGTGCCTGGAGCAGGGAAGCTGGGCTGAAAGAGGTTCAGGGAAGCCTGCTGAGTCCCGCTCCTTCCTTGCTCGCAGCCTCCAGGAAGTGTTTGAAACCCATCTGGGATGCACAGTGACCAAAGCAAGTTCAGGACAATGGAGTGGGGGAGAGAGCAAGACCTGGGAGTGCTGGGTGGGTGAGGATCCCCTGAAGGCAGCAAGGGCTGAGTGGGTGGATGGGGGGCAGCTGGGGCCAGGGGATGGTGGAGGCAGTGGGGCTGAGGGCACAATTTTTGTGAACAATTTGAGTTGCAAAGAAAATGGAATGTTTGCCTGCTGTGGAATGGGTTTTTGTTAGTTATGTTGTTTCATGGCTGCTGTTTATGTCTCATTAGTTGTAAAGCTAGCTCTTTTGGGGCAGATGATCTCGAGTTACATTTACTCACTTGTTAAAGAAGGAACAGAATCTACATCATGACCCACAGTGCTCAAACTCAGGCATGCAAAGTTTGCGAGAGCAGCCACACTCCAACCCTCTACCTGGCAGCCTACTGGTAATACTTACCTGACACCCATGAACTAGCCCCCATGTGATGCTCCCTACCTGAGTCCAACAGGTGGAGTCCCAGAGTAGCTGACTGGCCCTACTTAAGGCAGCAGCAGGATCAGGAAGCTGTCTTTACAACTGAGTTCCACCATGTTCTGGACTGTGTGCTTCCTGCTCCTGATATCCTCGCATTCTGACCTGGCATCTGATTTTGCTCCCTTACTTCCAGTTTGTCCCCTGCCTCCAACCCCGCGTGCTGACTGAGCCAAGTCTTTGCTCCTGTCCTGACTATAGACTCTACCCTTGACTACTAGGTCTGGCTGCCTATTCTATTCTGGTGAAAGAAGGATGTTGTTTCTATTTACATGAGTGGCTTGGTCTAGTAGCGCATTGCAGGATTCTAATCTACAACCATGTACACCAATATAAATAATTTGCCAATCTGTTCATAGGCTTAATGAGTACCTTTTATAATCAGTCTGTATTAAAAATAAGCTGTTTACATATCGTGCCATTTTCTCATTGTTTAATAATTTTCCTAATGGGAATACATTTAGATTATAATTTTTTTTTGTGACAGAGAACGTCAGATCAATGTTTGTAAAGCGTTGTGTAAATTTGCGTAACTATGTAAATGTTTAATAGTAATAACAAATTAATACAGATAAAAAGAGCAGGCTTGATTCAGCCTCCTGCTCACAGAGGAGGAGCAGCTGCACCCTTCATCTCTCACAATCAGCTGATATATGAACTTTTATCCTTTCCAGGAGGTTCCACCAACAAGCTTAAAATTGCCCATGGGGATTCATGGGCACTCTTCTGGCAGAAGCTACCTTGGGTCTGTATAGCTTATCTATGGGGAGTCAAGCACCCTACATGTGCTGGCTCAAGGCCTTGATCTTCCAAATCCTTCCAGGTAGAATTTCTACTGAAGGATGTGCTGTCACCTCATTCAAATCCCTCCTTAAAACTTGTCTTTGCTGTGATTCCTAGAAGAAAAAAACCAAACTGACAATGGTTAGGCAGCTGGTGGGCTTCCCATCAGACTAACCAGTATTTTCTCATTGTTTCCTTGGTCTTCCCTGACTGTCTGCATCTACGGGTTGTCTCTTGTCTTAACCTTAAATTGTAAGCTCTTTGGGTAGGGACCCTCTTTTTGTTATGTTTGTGTAGCACCCCTTCCACTCGGTTACCTTGTTTAATGCCAATTTTCTTACTGGTTTATATAGACAGGCCTGGGTTCATCTGGAACCTGTGCCTGCCTCCAGTTCAGCAGTGTAACTTCCTTATTTTTTTCCCCATATGAATTTAAATGGTAATGTTTCCACCCCATTTGCTCCTTCCTGACAGAATCATCAAGGCAGCTTGGTAGGAAAATTCTAACCACAGAGTAACCCCCACCTACTTGACAGATTGTTGGAGACTCCCAAGAATAACACAAACACACAATATATTCAACGAAATAACTAATATTTAACAGGAAGTAAATGTAAAAGCGTAAAACATTATGCTCAGGGTCACTAGTGCCATGCCAATAATACCTATGAATTTCCCCAGTCATGTGACCTGACATAGCAAGAATAAAATGTAGTGTCCTATTGGTATGTGTCATTCATAGGTTCTCTTGATGACCTGAGATGATATCTCAATAATCAATTTGGCTAACTTCGTTCAGTACGGCCCAAAAAAACAGCCCTTCACCAAAAATCTTTCATGTGGGGTAAGATAGCAAGTCCCTCCACATATGCCTTCTAGGCAGTAGGTAATAAAATTTCCAAACCCGTCTCCCTGGCTTTAGGACACAGTTCAGTGAATAAAAGTTCTCCAAAACAATTTCCTTGACTAACTAACTGAAAAATGATGCACTCACAACCCCACGATTGAGACTCAGTTTTAGAGATAAATCTGGACTCCTCAGCAACTGCCAAGGGACTGACTGACTGTTGGCAGAGACCCTCTTCATACAAAATCAGGCTGCTTTTGTTCCCTAGATTTCCCTTCACTATAAAAGGGATCAGGTGGAGCTCCATTCATGGCAAGGGCAAGTTCATGGTTAAGCATCTGCCAACAGTCTATCTTAAAATACACAAGCCTAGTCTCAGTTCAGTATTCCTGTGGTTACCTGATAGCATTTTAGACACTGCCCAGCAACCCCACCCCTTCCACTTAAGCACACTATTCCCAGTTCCCCAAAACTCAGGGCAACTGTTGACCATTTATCTATGCTACAGTTCACAGGCCTCAAACCCTTATGCTAACTTTTTAAGCTAATGTTTTGCAGCTACGGGCCTGTAGGTTCCTTGCATTACTGCCAAGTAAAATAAAATGCTAAAGTTGCTCCATAGGCTACACACTGTAGTGCCAGTAGTTGAAGGAGGGACTGCGCTTCCCTACACTCTAGCTGCACTACTTGGAGGGGCACTCTTATAAGCCCCTGTCAGGAGAGGAAAGACACAAGACACTGGAAAGAAGGCTGTGGTCCAGGCAAGGCAAAGGCTCTGGTGGACCCCATGCTTTGAGAGGAGAAGATTTAGGTTATTTTCTTTTGGACTTTTGTTACCTTAAAATTGGGGGACTTCTGCTTCTGGATTCTGGAGACCCAAAGTACTAAAGACCAGATTTTCAAAAGTTGAAGATGCAGATAGACACCTGAAGATGAGGATAGACACCTGAAGGGATTTTCAAAAGTGCTTACACACCTAGGCCTTGATGCACAAAAGGAGCGAGATGCCTAAGTCCCAATTTCGGGATGATTGTGATGCACAAGACTCTGAACACTCTAGGTGCCTAAACTGACTTGGTGCCTACATTTTCATGATACAAGTTCCCTAGGCACCGATGTTTCTGCCTCTGGGTATGTGCACTGTTGCTTCCCCTAAGGCTTCTGGACTATTTCCTGACTAAGCCCAAGAGCAATTCACAAATCAGGGGAACAGAGGTGTTCATCTACTTTAGTTGCATGTGGGGCCTAATCTGGGAGGCGTGCTCAAAGGCTGTTTACTGGATTGGGTCCCAGTCAAAATGTATCTGCTGGTGGTACTACCCACCTTATAATTTTTAGTCACGTGGTTAAAGCACTTGCCTGGGAAGTGAGAGACCCTCTTACAATTCCTCCTCTGCCCCAAAGATGAAAAGGGAGTGTAGGCTGGTGATACGTCCCAAAAGGTGCATCGTGACCTTCCTTGGGCCCAGGCTCCAAGGAAGGCCACAGTGCCTTGCTCTGAGGGAAAAAGCTAATGGGTTACAAGTCTTTAGCTCCAGTCCCCAGGCAGAGTGAGCTATCAATGCAGTCTGTAGCCCCCAGCCCTCAAGCAGGCAAAGTAGTCTATAGCCCACAGCTCTCAGGCAGGGTGGAGCTATTAAAGCAATCTGTAGCCCCCAGTCCTAAAGCAGGGCAGGGCTGGTGAGCAGCCAAAGTAGTCTATAGCTCCTGGCCCTCAGGCAGGGTGGGGAAGCCAAGTAGTCTGTAGCCTCCAGCCCCCAGGTGACGTTGGGCTGGTAAGGAGTCTATGGTCCCAAGGCTCAGTATCCTCTGTGAAACAGATCATAGGAGACGAGCACACCTGGGGTGTCTAAGGAAGGGGAAAGGGGGATGCAGGCCCACCTGAGTCCACTGTATCCCAGCCCAGGGCCCTATCAGTGGCAAAGAGGCTCTGCCACTGGCTCAGTGGGGCTCCGGAAGCAACATGCTGACTGGTGTGACCACAAACTCAGCCAAACTATAGTCAGCTGTCCCTGGGCTACTTCCTCCCACCCTGAACCTGGGTACCTGGACCCAGGGGTCTTCCTCCAAGATGCTTGGATAGAGAGTGAGTGGGAGTCCCACAAGTCCCTCACTGTCAGCCGGCAGCAGGTCTGGGAACTCCTCGGGGCCATTAGCAGATGGCAGCTCCTCCAGTCATAGGGTTCTGGTGCGTCCTCCGGCACTCTGGATTCAGTCAGCTCCAGTGGGTCCCCGATGACGGGCAGCTCCTCTAGGACAGGAATGGCCTTGGGGCATTTCTCTCAGTCAGTTGTCTCTGGTAGCTCTTCCCAGCTACTAGGGCCTGGCGGCCCTTCCTAGTTGCTAGGGCCTGGTGGCCTGGGCAGGCCTTGGAGGCTCCAGTTGGTGGGGTGTTTGCTCTGCATAGCCACGGAGCCTGAGTCAGGCCCAGACTGCAGCCTCAAGGAAGGCATATCTTCTCCAGCAGCAACTTCCCCTTGACTGAGCTGCTAAGCTGGCCTTTTGTACTTCCCCTTCCTGTCCTGGCCCCGCCCCTCTGCTTCCAGTGTATTTGGCCTGCAGGGTCCCGATCTGCCCACCAGGGGCATCACGACCCTTCCTCGGGCCCAGGCTCTGAGGAAGGCCACAGTGCCTTGTTACAGGGAGACTTCCAGTTTAAATCCTGTCTCAGGACATTTCTGTAACCACTGGGCTTTGGGATATCCTGATGTGGGGCTCCCTCAGTCTCTCTTTGTTAAACTGTTCCTTGTCAGATAAATAACGAAAGAGTGATTGGACCAGGAGGACTGGCTTGACGATCTCCCACCTCCTAGGTGGGTGCCCTAACTATTTAACTATAAAGTCATTTCTATTCCTTCAGCTTAGAAAAGAGACAACTAAAGTGGTGATGACAGAGGTCTATAAAATCATGAATTGTGTGGAGAAAGTGAATAAGGAAATGTTATTTACCCCTTCACATAACACAAGAAACAGGGGTCATCCAATGAAATTAATAGGTAGCAGGTTTAAAACAAACAAAAGGAGGTACTTCTTCACACGATATACAGTCAACCTGTGGAACGCATTGGCAGGGGATATTGTGAAGGCCAAAAGTATAGCTGGGTTCAAAAAAGAATTAGGTAAGTTCATGGAGGATAGGTCCATCATTGGCTATTAACCAAGATGGTCAGGGATGCAACCCTATGCTCCAGGTGTCCCTAAATGCAGGGGATGGATCACTCAAAATTTCTGTGTTCTTCTCTTTCTCTCTCCAGCATCTGGCACTGGTCACTGTCAGAAACAGGATACTGGGGTAGGCAGATCATTGGTCTGACCCAGCATGGCCATTCTTATGTCAATTTTGGCTCCAAAAGAACCTTAAATGGAATTAGAAGATGGTCACAGGAAGCACCTAGCATCTCAACAAACCAGGCCCTATGATAGTACAATCTAATTTATCCAAACCTTATATAGCTGAAATCCTTTCTTAACCAAATTTCTTATTCCACTCTTTGGCATGAGTTGTTTGCATCCTTGTTTATTTGAATGCTTCTGATGTCTGTGAAATATTTCAAATAAATGTGCTTGTGAGGTATATAATAAAAGAAATGTTGAACACACTATTTGATTTTTGGAGACTTCAGAACTCAATTTAAGGACAGGCAACCAATTTATGGAACATTCAGTGTAGTTATATTCACTACTCCTGTATCTGTGGCTTACAGAGAGCATATTGCTTTTGTTTGCAACCAGTATAGTATAACATCAAAGTAGTTTATGTGCTTTTCCCCCCGGTACTGTGATTATCTTGAATGTAAAAGAACATTTGATTATGACTTGTATTACTTATGGCTCATTCATTCAACCATCTAGATTTGTAGTACATCTTTGTCTATCTTCAGTGTTTATATCATTAAACTGTAATAGACGGATCTCCTCCTAGAGCTGTATAAAAGTCATCCAACCAATAAAGAAAAAGTATGAAAAGTAAAACAATATTGACAATGATAACATCTATCAAGTAGATATATTGTAATGGGCTTAGTCCTTCTTACTCAGTCTCACAAGTCATCCCAATGGCTTCCTTGGAATGACTCATGTGATTCAAGCAAGCAAGATTTGATCCTGTATCATGTATACAAAGAAAAGAACTGAAATATGTACATATTAGCGTATATATAAACAGATTATTAGAGGAAGACAGACAATTGTCATTGGTTGGCCTACAAACTAGGTGTGAACCTCAGAACAATATCTCTGCCATCCATCAACATTCTTATCCAGGAAAATTTCTATCTTTCATAAATGGAGTATTAATAGGTTTAGCCACTAGATCTGAAAGGATTACCCTAATCTGATCACAGCTAAGAAGCACAATTAGAAGGAAAGTTAATGATATCAAGCTTTTTGCTTATGCTACTGACTGAAAGAAGCATGGCTGATCTAACCCCTGACTAACATAAGTGTCATTTGTAAATCTCACCATGTCTAAGTTTATGCTAAATTGTAAGGTTAGGTGTGAAAACTGCATAGTATCTATTTTATACGCAAGAGTTAAAAATGAGTCAATAGTAAATATATATATATGGCCAAATTTTTAAAACTGCATGTGCAAAAATCTGTATGTATAACTTGTGCATTCTCTGTGAAATTTCATGTTTGTGGTATGACACTTTACAAACTTTACCATGTTATAATAATCAGAGCTTCACAGGTCCAGAACTTCAGTTTGTGTAAATCCATGTAGCTATGCTGAAGTCAGTCTCAATGAGATTCAGAATCTAATTGAACTGCTGCACATCCAATACTCCCTCTTCCTTCTTTCCCTTTGCCACTTCTTTCTCCTCTAGTATGAGCAATATAGTTTAAGGAAGGCTTGACAGTCATTTCTATCATCCATAGGAATCTTCTTGAGGGATTCTCTCCAGCTGTCCAGTAGCAGATTGGTGAGAAAGGATCTGCATCATTGCCTCTAAAGAAGCCCTTTTTTGGGAAGATGATTCCCTGCTTTCCCCTTGACAGCTCGCTTGATTAGGAGACTCTGCTGCCCTCTGCACAATAGCAGACAGCATCAGTACAGGGTCCATCCACTGCTGTCCCTTTTGAATTCCATGCCTATGGGACTTCTCTATCAGAGATGGCACAGATGGCACAGAACAGCTGGGAAGCTATAGCCTGTACATTGTGCACTCTTGCGCATCACTAATAGGGAAACCTCTGATAGGAGCAACAGACTGATACCTAAATGGAAAAGGTAAAAAGTCAGTTTTAAATGAAAGATTAACCAAACTTCCTTCACCTTTAAACGAGGCTTAGGTACAATTCAGTTGAAGGGATGGGGAAAAGTTTGATTAAAGTGTATGTGTTATTTAAACCAAACTAATTAATTCTCCCTCTATAAATTATAAAATATGTTATAAGCTACAGAATTTTGTTTGTGATACTCTCTGTGTAACTAACACAGTACACCATCCCATGAGTAGCTTTGCAATCATGGATAGCTATTATACTTGACTCATGGTATATTATATTGAAATATTTAAAGACCTATGATTTTTACATTGAATTTTACCTTAAAATTTTGCAGTTTCTAACAGATTTTAGGTGCAGCTACAATGTAAATTCCCTTTTTCACCTGATCATGAGTAGCTGATAAGGGACAGATACACTGCACAATTATTAGTATTATTTTAGTTATGCTATGTGAGAATACAGAACCTATCTGCAGCCATGAGGAGATAAAATACCTTGACATCAATAGCTCAGACATCACATAATTCCATTAGGAACATTTAGAATGCCTTGGCGCCATCTGGATATCTTTGTTAAAGAGTTATTTTTCACAGATTAACAAACCTCATCATACATTTATTCATGGGTGAAGGGTTGGACGGTGAAAACAATGCAATTGTAGCATCCTGCTTTTTGCTTTTTTTGAAATCAGAATTTGCACCCCAATGTTACTCAGTTTTAGAAAAATTCTTGAACTTAATTTATGGAATTCAAAATTGTAAAAGATTGTACAGGCATCTAAAAAAGGCACTTTTCCTTTTCTGGTGAACAATTTAGACTAAGCATGAAAAAATAGTCAGGTTTAACTAGGTAAAGCACAGCAACAAAGCTCTGTCTTCAAAAAGAAAAGACTCATGACAAATGCTATTAATGACACAGACGAATCTAAGAGACTTTGTACTCAGTTAAAGGAATCCTAATGACTTCACTGAGTACACAGTAATTCTGCTTTCAGAACTGAGTCCAAAACCTTAGCTGTTTGATTACATTTTAATTGCATGATAAGCAGCGGGATGCTAGTGAATGGCATGGAACCAAACTATCCAAAAAACTTTATTTAAAAAAAAAAGATAGTTATTGATCTTCATTCTGATGGTGCACAGTGCTCCGTTTAATAGGTTGTGCTTAGAAGCCAATCTCTTTATCTGTTTTAAGGTGGCTTGTACAATATTATAACAGTATTGCATAGAAAAGCTTTTAGAATAATTGGCATAAAGAGTGAAATACTTTAACTTTATAATAGACATTGAGTGTTATAATTTTGTAGCACTGCATGAGAAGAGGAGCATTCACAAACCCATGAAGAAACAACAGGGTTTGCATGCACATCTCTTTAAAAATTTGTTTCATACAGAGAGATCGAATTAAGCCATTTATTACTATAGTACAGTTACATCCTACCTTTTAAATCACAATCATTCAAGTTACAAATACTCTTTGAGCCTTCTATTTCCCTTGTGATTTAAAAACCCACACAATATGCAATAAGAAGCTGCCATTGCCATTGCATTGTTTTTCACAGCGATCTCCATGACAGTGTTTCACAGTGATCCCTATGACCTTGTCTACTCTAACCTTACTTCTCTAAAATTTCCCAATATTGCTACCTCTGATTCAGGTCCACAGGTGGCAGCAAGAATGCCAATGCTAGTATAGGCCACCAACATTTTAATCACTGTGTTGAGCAAAGCAGCCTTGATCGGCATAGACAACACAGTACTTAAAATGCTGATGACCAAACAGACGGATGATGACTCTAGTATTGTCACTGATGCTACCATCAATGGAAAAAGTAGAGTAGATCCCCCACAACTATGCATACTGTAATATTCACTGCTCTGCTGTAACAGAGAAGTGGATGAAATGACCTAATAGTTTTTTTTTCTGTCTCCTATTTCAATGGATTAACTCCATCAGTCATTATTTAGCTCTTCCATTTCCATCAGAGTTTTACATGAGTATAGACATATGGCTGATATGTTCATCATAGCCACAGCTTTGCATTGGGGACAGTGCAAAGATGCATCATTTCAGCAGGTGCCCCAAAAGACCCTATACTAGGACTACTCATCTCATGAAGTCTTCGTGTACACCCACTATCTTGGTGGATACACTGGAGCTTGAATGAAGGACTTTAAAGTCTTTAAAGCCGGAGATGGGATAGATATCATGTCTTCTGCAGTTTGGCACAGAGATGTACCTGTAACACACACTTACCAATGGGTTACTCTACACTGTACTACATTGGCAGCAGGTCGCTGCATGGGTGTGCAACTGGGATACAGGCTGCTTCTGACATTCCTCCGTTGTGCATGCATGCAGGTGTCAATCATAATCTGAGAAAGGACTACGGCATTTGGCTGTGCGACCTTAAGGTTCACAGTGTTGTCCAATTCCCAGAACTCTGAAGAAGATGGACAGGCTGTAGGTGCACTCACACACCTGTACATATATACTCTTGTGCATATAAAATGATTTTTGCTATGAAGCATGAAGGGTGTACAAGGAAAAGGAATCCCAGGGAGATAGTAGTTTGCGCAATCACAATGTATGCTTACTGCATGGGCTTTTTGACTACTCTGCTAGTCACATAAAACTACATAATCACCAAAATAGCAGCCATACCACATGGCTGCTACAGCATTCCAAAAACCTGTTTAATCATTTTAGTGCTGCAGGAAGCATATGTCCTATGAATAGACACTTGCGGGTCCACAGAGTACACTATATGCCCAGCCACTGCTCTGAAAATAAAAGGCCAGCTTATAAAAGACATTGTCCTGAGAAATAGCATGAAAAGGATTAAAGAAATAGATCTAGTGCTATATCATCCATTTTGATAATCTTATGGCCGTGCAAGCAATTTTTATAGTATCCTCTGTTGTCAGATTTCTTCTGGGTTCAAAGGTGTTTCCTTACTTCTTCCCCTTCAAGTTAATGGCATCCTATTTACAGCACTTTAATTTGGTACCTTTTTTTGGTGAAAGACGCAATTTTTCATTCCTCTGCCAGCTCCAGCAATAGCCTCTTAGCAAGTCTTTGACTATATTGGTTGTACACAGGTGACAAATTAGTTACAAAAATGCTCATGTGTTTATTCTATCTTTCATTAGTACACAGAATGAGAAACAATACTTTAATCACAGATTACAAGGAACAGAAAAATATAGGCCATTTTAAGGTTTGCAAAGTAACCTCAACGTTAATGAAGTTTTAACATTTTTCTTAAACATATGATCAACTTTCCTTTTGTGCAAGATTACAGTTTTCAGAAATACCTTATATCTTCTTATGGAACAGGAAAATTATTTAATTGTTCTTGTAAGTGACAGTTTCACTTGGTTGTGAGTTTATGAGTCAGTAAATGGTTCCTGCTTGGTGCATTTATGCAGTCCATTTCTGTGGACTATTTACTATTAAGAATATTTGGAGGAAAATGAAATTATTTCATTTTCACTCAGATGTGACATGAAAGGATGAAAAACAAATCCTTTCCTCAATTCCCCTTTTGTCTTATTCATTTTCCAGTTTTTTACAATATTTGTTTGAGTGTTAGTATGCTAGGGACCTGGTATATATAACAGGGCCAAATCCTTACTTGTTATTAATTAGCATAGATCCACGGAAATAATGGAGCTGCACTGATTTACACCGGATGAAGATACAGTCCAATAATGTGTATGTTACAGGTACTTAGAATACCCAATTTAGAATAGGTATACTGTCAAACTATGGACTGGGTACTTGTATCTTTACCCAGAGACTGCTCCTGGATTAAGGTGTTACTCAAAAGAAGGCCATCATACTCTGCCTCTATATTTGTATTTAGTTTGTTTATTTTTGCATGCTGTTCTTTTGATTTATATTCAAACCACAAATCCATTGAACTGTGGGCTTTCACAGTAATTACAAATATACAATATCACAAAAGAGTGGACGATGTCTTTCAGGTCAAGGGCGCAGGGTTCAGGAAAGGACATAGAACCTGTAATTAAGTCTTGGTCTTGGCTACCTTTATTGAAAAAGGTTTTCAACAAAATCTAAAAACAGGAGCTCTCTTCCTGGATTTGACTGCCACTTATGACACTGTTTATCACAGATGCCTTCTGTGTAAACTCTCTTGAGTTGCCCCCTGTTGTGTGGTCAAACTACTAGAGCTCTTCCTCCAAAATAGGCAGATCACGGTACATACAGGTGACTGTTGCAGTTTCTGGAAGTGTCAGATTAATTGTCTTCCTCAAGGTGGAATCTGCTTGGTGTAAAAAGTGATCAGTGATGACAATCGTTAATCACTCTCTCATCACCTATCCCAGTATCTGCTCATAAGGTTTTGACCTGCCAAGGCAGCTGTGGTCATCCCTGAGCTAGTTTTGAAAAGGACAGGGCAATTGTGTGGCCAGTCTCTTCAAATGGGATTTCTCCAACGTAGATGCAATCAATTTCAGACTGGTGCATTTCCTTCATGAGTGCTCACTGACTTATGGTGGGCTACTGGCTCTTCACTTGGTTGATGATGATGCTATCAAATTGTTGGGCACACTGTGCATATGCTGATATATACAAATAAAATCAATATCAATATCAGTTTAACAGACTGATATCTAATGATTGGTGGAGAAAAAAAGCCCTCCTTTCGGTACAATTTATTATAACCGATATTACCATTTTCAGTGTCCAAACATATTACCACATTGAATAAAGTACATATTACTTTAAGTCTATTCATCTCTTGGTGCACACTGGGACTGTCCATTAACATTAATAGGAGTTAAGTCTTAGTGTTAACTGTAGAATATATCCCATAAAGATAGGAAAATCTTGATCTGTCAATAATGTAGATATATACTGGGCTGAGCAAACTAGTTAAGTTTGACTAAAAACAGCTTCCCTTACTCCATCTCCTTATCCCATTCCTGAAGGTATACCTTAATCTTTCGGCCCTTCTGCTTCACATGCCCCTAACCTATAATGAAATGTTTACTGAACATGTGAGGATAAGCATGATTTTCAGGCATGCCAGTCCCAACTTTGTAGTGGAGGTACTGCTGCAGTCTCTTTCAGGACTCCTTTATCCAGGTCAGGACTTGCAAGGTCCTGTATAAAGATACTGGGGAGCAAAGCTGTATTTAATCAGTTTGGGAGCCAAGGAGAATCATAGGTCCCATCTATGGCCCAAATAGATGGATTTAAAAAAAAAATCCCCTTTTTGTTCACTAAATGTAGTCCTATTTTTTTCTTTCCAGTAGGACACTATACTCCAGAGTCAGGAGAGGGATCCCGTTCCCTTGTTCTTGCTCCTATATGCCCCTCTGAACTGTAACATCCTACACAGAGCCTGGGGGACACTGCATTGGGCTGGCATAGGTGGTTCTACATTGGCTCCTCCTGCAGGCCTTGGCACAGAGACATGCCAGGGTCAGGCCATACACTCACTGTTATGGCCATTCTGTCCTGTGCTCCCAAAGAAAGAACTGGGAAGGGTGCAAAATCTAAAGCAGCCCTTACTCCTGCCAGAGTTATGCAGGGGGCTGTTTTGACGCCCTTAGCTGCATGGATTAAGGGGGCCCAAAGATGGTTTTAAGTCACCTTTGCCTTGCCTTTCTCGGGGCTACACTTTCTGGGCTGTGCCTCTTGTTTACTGGCCTGTTCCAGAACTGGCACTCTTAAGAAATGATTCACTTCCCAGTAATCCAATAAGATTTTGCTTTGCTTAGAGTTTCTCTTTGAACCAGCTAAAATTGCATGAGTTACATTAACCCACTCACCTACCTCTTCTCCAGCTGACATTTCTTTTTCACACCAATGTTTAATTAAATATTTAATTGATTGTTTAATTTAATTACCTTTATTTAATTAAAAGCATAACCAGCCTACAACAGAATGCACACGACTAAAATCTCTGTGTTCTCCTCATTTCATTTCATTTCTTACTTCTCATAATCTCTGTATATTTTGTTTTGTTTCATTTAGAACAATATGCCAAGGTTAGACTTACTTAGGGTCAGATCATGAATGATCAGGGCACGTGAGCCTGCCCTGGAACCCTCATCACAGCCTATAGAGGGTCACCACAGACACAGCTGTTCTTCCCTGCAAAGGGGCTGGGGTCTCTAGGCATCCTCAGAGTAATTCTGTGTTTGAGCTGGAAGGTGCTATTCCCAGTTCATGTAGACATACCCATACTAGCACAGCTTAAGCTATTGTGCTAAAAATAGCAGTGTAGCCAGGCAGCCGCTCCGACTAGGTGCCCCAATACAAATCCACCTGACCTCCTGGGTATAGCCTCAGGCAGCTAGCCTGAGCCACCGCCTGTGCTATTCTGCTACACGCCTGATTTTAGTGCGTCAGCTCAAGGAGAGCTAGCACAGGTATGTCCACCTAAGCTCGGAATCACAGCTCCTAGCTGCAGTGTAGACATACCCCAAATGTGGATAAGGCAGGGGAATCAAGGCTGTAGCCATGCCTGCTCTGCACCTATCCCTGTGGAGTAAGAATGGGAAGAGCCTTGCAGTGTGAGCTCCCTCTTGCGTATCTGGAAGCTCCAGGAGCCACTGTGCCTACCTGAACACCCGGCCTCCCAAGGCCCCAGTTACTGCATGCTGCCTCCTATTTGAGGTTATTCCTTAAAAAGTGCTCCTATACACTAGTGAAATACATGGGGAGACAGAGAGGAAATAAAGTCCTAGCATGACACCATGGAATATGGTCTATTCATAATTCACATACGTATTTACAAATCACATAATTTTGGTATACTTAATAACAGAACCCTTTGTTGTTCACTCTGAAGCACCCCCCCCCAACAACCTCATTAAATCCTACACAAAATCTATTTTTTCATGCACACAAATATTTCAGCCAGAAACAGATTTCAGTTTCAAGCTTCTAACAAGTTATTAAGATCTATGAGTGAGAGCTGGGGGAGATATAGAAAAAGTGGGCCGTATTTTCATATCTACACGGCGAGGTGTTTTCTCCTGTGGAATTTCTTACTCATCACTCCAGTCTTTGTGGGGGAGGATTGTCCCCTTGCAATTTGGACAGTTGGTTTGTTCCTGTTGCCAAATGTCAGGCATCCTGCATGAGAGTAACATCTGAAAGTCCATCCCCAGCCAATGGATTCCCACAGCCCAGGTGAAATCATGCATTCAGCTGGGCTCTGGGAAGCAGAAGGGCTTGGGATGCAGTTGATCCCCTCCTCCTTGTGTGGCCCCTGACAGGCACAGAAAGGAAACCTTCCTGCCCTTTCCCTCCTCTCTGGTGTCTCTTTTCCAGCCATTTCCCAGATAACAAGAAGCCCAGGAGAGCAGATAGCTGGTGGTACAAGCAGCATCTGTGGCAACATCCCAGCAGGGGAACACAGGAGCCAGAGAAGGGACGTTGGAGCCAGTGGGATGAGGGGAGAAGAGAGTGGGGAAAGGACCTAATAAAGGGAGAGAATGGAGGGTTGGATACAGGGGCAGAGTGAATTTGGCTGGCTGAAGCAGGAGGCTAATGGGAAGCAAGGACCATATGGAAGGTCTCTGCAACCCTTCCTCCACCCCAAACTCCCTCTTCCCCTGCCCTTATTCAGTTTTAGTTCAGCTTCCAAATCTCAAACTCGCCACCATGCTCTGTACCAGTTGGCAGAATGAGTGCACAGGCCAAGAACTGCATGGGCCATGGAGATTGATTTACCGGTCACCCTTATAAGAAGTCCTCCCACTTCAGTCTTAAGGCATGCTATCAGGTTAGCATGAGTTGAAAGCTTGCACAGCTTCTGTCCCATAGAGACAAGGGGGACTTCGTTCACCAGGGCTGCCTCTCACCAGCATTAAGTAGACGTGATTTTTGAAAGTTCAAGTTCAGGTTAGATAGTGGGTGTGTGGAGCCTCAAAGCACTTGGCACCGAAGTTGGTTCCCTAAGCCAGCAGCTCTCAGGAAAACCACACACAGGCATTTTCCTCTTCACTGACACTCAGCTGCTGCCCCCTCTCATCCCCCTCTCCCCCGAGCACCTTCAGGGGTTGAGCTGCTGCTGCTGATTACTGCCATGGCAATGAAAGGACACCCGTGGAGGAGTTCATGCTGTTTCAAGCACCCCCCCATTTCCATGTCCTGTCAATGTGAATATACCGCCATCCTCCCTGTCACCCAGGTCTGCATCTTTGACTTCTGCACATGTCCTGGCTGTATTTGCCCCTTTTTATTCGTTATGACACTTCTAAATCTAAGCCTATCTTTCCATATCACTAAAAAGCTCTTCCAGGGCCACATCCTCTCCTGCCTTGACTATTGGAATGCCCCATTCTCTGGGCCTCCCAATAATCGATACCTCTTCTTTACAGGCCTCATGAAACACAACTGTTAAGATCATATCCTTTCCCTGGCCCTCTGACAACATCACTTCACGTTTTACATGGTATCGAGTTCAAATCGCTTTTCCTCACCTTCAAAGCTCTCCTCATCCACTCACGTCTGGTATTTCCTAGCCTCCTTTGCTTTGACAGTGAGGCCAGTCCTGAATATCCTGTTGGCCATTTCTGCCATCACTGTCTATGGGCTTTCACCCGTTCTACCCAGGCATCCTTATGCATGGAATAAATTATCTGAATTAGTATGTATTGCCACTCCTCTTTATAATCAAGAGCCACTTTTACCATGATGCCTGTAATAAATCAGCCAACCTGTTACATAGTTATATATGTCAGAAGCAAACAAGCAAAACTCCTGAGATCTTTTAAATGGTCCACTAGACAAACTGTTGGTCTATGCAGTGGTGTGACAATGATTACTATTATTCTCACCCATTCTCTTCCTTCCCCCCCCCCGTTGTTTATCACACTCAGTTGACATATCCTAGATTAGATTGTAAACCCTTCAGGGCAGGGGACATGTTGGCATACATACTTGTCCAGGGCTAGTTTAATGGAGTCCCTTTCTAATTTAGAGCCTTTCGGTGTTACCATAATGCAAATAGTAAAGATTTGGTATCTGGCAAAATGTTTGCCTAAAGGTGTAATATCTGATTTTTCCAAAAATAACATCTGTAGCACATAAAACCTATCCAGAAAAAAATTAAATAAAGGAAGTACTACAGTGCTGCTTCAGGACATGCTGAAACAACTGAGTTCGTACTGCTCACATTGGTTAAGATTAATGAAATGAAATCAGCTCAGAATGTTTCTTGACTCCAAACAGATTGGGTCATTTACTTCAGCAATGTCAATAGGCTGTCACTGTTATATACAATTTAATTAGTACATTGAAGGTAAAATTCAAGAGCACCCCTTGCACAGCAGCTTTTATCAACACAAATTTTCTAATTTAGTTTGAAAGATTTGAAATGAAAGCATCAGACCGGAGATGTGGAAGAGAGAGTGTTGGAATGTTCAGGAGACTGTGGTTTACATTAAAAATGAATATTTTTTCTTATTACAATAAAGATTTTTAACACAACAAGGCATGCTTTTCCCCCCTATTGCTAGAATATAATTTCACAAGCCAGTATCAATGCAAGAAGGAAACATTTTCTTTTTCAGCGAGTATGTTTATAATGTAGCAGTGGCAGTAAATGATACTCTCTAAACTCTGTCATGCAAACACTTTGCTAGTGGACTGCCAGCATACATGTAAAATTAGGTGTTTATACCAACAGTGCAGCGAACACATTTGCTTCTCAAATACATCCTCTCCACCTTTCTGTCAGTCAAATTCACCAAAGTACAGTGTTCTACTTGGTTCCAAAGAGTGTCAGTCAGTACAACAAACTGCTGCAGTTTACTTCACTTCATCCACCATCGTGGCTACTCTTTTAGAAGTCAGCAACTTGCAAGATGCTGAGTACCTCATGGGGAAAGTTAAATCCCCTCAGCTCCCATTTGAATGTTTCAGGGAGGAGTTCACCACTTTGATGGATTAAGGCCCTAGAAATCTCCCAAATGATTTTTAGGGGTTTTCAGAAAAGGTTAGTTTGGCAAAGAAATATTTTGTTATGAAAATTTTGCATGGTCACTCAAGAGCAGCCGTGATCATTTCCACATATGATTGCAGGCAACTCAACAATACCTCTTGATTAGTGGCTTTGAAAGAGGCTGATTGATCCTGTATCCATCCTGATGTAAGCAATTCTTTCTTCACTAGAAAGGGAACATCGACCAAAGCAACCAGATCAGTTTTTGTACCATATCCAGGTGTGATAACAAATTGAAAATGGGCAAGGACATCCAAGGCATCAGGATACTACGAAAGTTGTCTAATCACAACTTTCTCAGTAATCTTACTCAAAAAGGAAAGATTTGAAATAGGCTGATAATTGGTCAGATTGTCATTGTTAAGTAGTGGTTTCTTGAGTACATGCTGCATGCAGACTTCTTTCAGGGCACAAGGAACCTGACCTCCTTAAAGGGGACAACGATAATCTCAATTAATGGCTGACCCAGTGCTTCTCCACTGCTCTTCACCAACCAGAAGGGGGTGAGGGTTTAAATCAGAGGGCGTGTTGACTCAACAATTCCACTATCTGAATGACAAGCCAAAAATGAAGCACAGAAGTCTTCATTTTTGTCCCTTCACAATACTGCTGTGCAGCCTTAGACACGGAGAGCTCACTTTGAATCCAAACAATTATCTATTCAAAATGACAAGAGATTTCCTCACAGTAGGAGGTACTCAAATCATCAACGAAGCTAAAATAGCCGGGATTAATCAGGCTGTCAATGGCTCAAAACAAATTTGCTGATTGAGATTCTGTGGATGTTACTGAAAAGGCAAAGAAGAGTTTGAATAGCCCCTTCTCTCAGCTCATCTTTAATTGGTTGGGTAAGAGGGGAGGGAACCTTGCCCTGTCCTCTCTGCAAGGTTCCTGGCCCTTAATGATGCAGTAGCTGGATTTTCTCCTGAACATTTCTTATTCCTGGGACTATAATCAGGCCTTTCAACTCTTAAAGAGCCATGCCAAATGGTGGGTTGGACTGACCATTAGGGAAGACTACCTGTCACATACTGATAAATGGTGTCTGGTGGCATAAAATGTCACATTGATAAATGATTGGCAAATCACGCTAGTAATATTCCATTTAAATAATATTTTACATTTGTGTCACTATATTCACTCACAGTATCCTTTAGTTAGCATTAAAAAGCTTTACTTGTATTTTTAATTCCTGTTTTATACTTTTCCCTACGAATTCTTAATGTACATATTCTTTGCTCAGGTCTCTATCTTCTAAGCCCCGCTCCCCATTTCTTATGGCATTTGAGAAGTTAGTTTGGTGGTTCAGTTAAGTTTAGAGAGCATCTAATACTCAGGGCGGTGCTTCCTGAACACTTTTGAAGTTAGAACACACTTCCAGGGTCCTCAAGAGGAAGTCCTCTGACAGACTATAGTTCAGGGCGGTCAGCATATTAAAGAAAGGAGAAGCTAGACATACTCAGATTGGTATTTCTAATGCGAGGACTGAAGCTAATGATCTCTGTGGTTCTGAAAATATCAAAGCATTTGGTGTACTAACAACATCCTTACCAGAATTTAAAAATGAAATATTGTTGTTTAGGGAGGTAGAAATAGTTCATCAAAATAAGTGGATGGGATTAATTTAATATCATTAGACTACAGGTACATTCCAGAATACTGTGGCAAAAGAAAGACTGTCCATTACAGAAATATTCAGGTGAAGTCACAACTTTTAGCAGCCTTCATGTTCTCATCCATTTCAGAAATAGCTGATAAAATACTCTAATATCTTTTCCTTTCATTCTCAGTGCCTGATGTTTTGCTCAATTACTAAAAAATCAATCAAACAAACAAACCCCTTTCATGAGCACAGTTTAAAACTTTGTATTTGCTGATTTATAAATTAGAAATCAGTGTAAACTAGTAATCACAGAAGGGTTAAGCATAAATCAAAGAAATACTCCAAAAATACAACCAATGGACATAAAAATACCACCATAAGGTACTTTTTCCTTCCTGATGAGCAGGAAGAAGAACTAAGGTGTCAGTGTTTAGTGAGCGATATATCAGTTATATATTTTTGATAGTGAAATCTAGCCAGCTAATTATCCATTAGCCCATCTGTGCTTTTCATGGAAAAAATAAAATTAAGAACAGTATAATTTTAATAAAACTGGAAATACTGATTAATCATAATTTCCTAAATTCATCTTCTATGCTACCACTGAAATCCAATTCAATATTATGAATAAAAAACCCAACAAGCTTCTAATATGTAGGAGCACCAATTAACAACTTTGTGGGTTCCTTACAATTTACAGAATTAAAATGTTCTCATTTCATACTGTATTTATTTAAAATATATTTCACATCTTTGGGAGCAGAAATAATATTCCCCTTTTCTGTTATATAATAACTTGCACTAATGTAGTGCCCTTCATTCAAGGATTTCAAAGGATATTGCAAACATTAAGTCCCACAACACCCCTGTGATGTTGGTATTATACCTTATTGTACAGAGAACTAATCTGAGACAGAGTTCTTGTGTGATTTACCCTAAACCACAGATCAAATGAGTAGATACAGTGCAGTCAGAGAATCCAGGTATTCCGACACAATCCCCTTTTCTAACCTTTAGACCACACTCTGTCTCATTTTCAAGCTGGCTGGAAAGAGCAAAGTAAAAGATTGGTCCTACTATTGCACTTTTCACTTTACTTGGTCAAAGGTTTTCCTCTGCTGATGGGTGGTGTAGCTCATGACCAAGAAGGATATAAATACTTGGGCATCTTTGCTAAAGATTTCTTGCTGCCTGGAGAACTTCATCTGTTTTGAAAGCTTGGCATAAATGGTAATGAGGACTATCTGAAGATGTTTTATTGAACTGCCAGTAGAAAAACAGCCCTTTACATGAATACTGGGTCATGACCACATGCAATTTCAACACAGTCGGAGACCATGTTTCAACACAGGGTATTGGGTTGAGATCCTTTGCTCAATTGTGCAGGACAAGAATCACTTAATTATGTGATCTTACTTAATTACTCTAAAATTTCCAGTCAATTGATTCATCATGGGAAAGTTTGAGACACTTTCTATTTAGGGACAATGTTTTTTCTATGTGGCATAGATATTCTATACTTACTTCTTCTGTTTCTTATTTAAAATACTATTGTATGGAATATTTGCATAACAATAGATTATTTGTTTTAAAGATTTTTTCTGTTCCTGTTGCCGGACATGAAGCTAGCATTTCAAACATAGGCACGTAAAAAAGTACTTTTGTATGCAATATGTGCATAGGCACAAATAGCTACTTTGTGTATGCAGCTATTTATTTCACTCAGAGTTACCTGTTTATTACTGAAATCATAATATTCTGTTTGTAACACCACAATAGGCTGTTGTGAAATTGAGTATGATGTCACATACATCTAAGTCTTCATTCTCTTTTAGGCATAGGAAAATAAAACAATCTAAATAGGTATTATGCTTTGGCCAGATATTTGCTGATCTTGACTTCATTTCTTTCCTTCTTTGTTTGATCCAATTTCAAGCACTCAGCAATTTTATTATTTATTTAGTGCCAGTATTATGCTTAGTGCTTTACAAAACACAGAAGTAGAGAGGTCCCTTCCCCAAGGAGTTTACAATTTAAACGCTAGATTGTAACTACATGCCCATCCAGAAGACTAAGGGGGAGTAAGAACAGGGGCAGGAATACACAATTATCTGAGCCACAATTCTTTCTCTGAGATGTTCCTAAGGTGACACGTTTCCCCTTATTTCAGTTTGTGTCTGTGCCCTTGTGACATAATCTAGTCCTACAAGGGAGAAACTTTTTTTTTAAGCAAGCTTGATTTTAAGACTAATTACATCCACTTAGTACCAAAAATTCATTCTGGTCCAAACTCACCTCTCTTACCCTAGTGTAAATGCAGTGTGGTTCCACTGCCAGCAAACAGAGCATGAGCACTACAATAGCAGAATTTTGGCCCTCTGAACATAATGCAATTTGTATAGATGCAAGTAGAACAATTGCCTTCCTTTGCCTGCATTTTAAAAGATTGTAAAGGCGTTTGTGCGCTGCATTTGATGCTGTGACGTCAGCCAAATTATCCCACAAGCATTGTACCCATTAGTGCCTTCTCTGCTATCTGAGAATAATGAACATGTGGGGAACCATGAATGAGACCCAAAAAAGGTAACTGCATCTTCCTGTTCAGTACTTGACTGCCTTATGGCAAACAATAATATTATTTTATATCATCACTTTTAAGGAGGGCAAAAAAACCTGTGTGTTGTCATTTTTTTGTGTGCTGATTCATATTGCAGTGCATGGGTAACAGCCTTGCTGTTATGTAATAGTTCGCCTACATTATAACACATAACTTCCCATCCTGCCTGACTTTTGTGATCATTCTTGTAATTAAATCTGTGCTGATCCTTTCTGGCAGCTCACCATCTGCAAAACAGGAAATACTGGCTTTGCTGTGATTTCACACTTTTCTTGATTAAACTAGGCTTATGTCCGGGAATATTTACAACAACCATGTATCACAAGGTGGCTATGTCTGCACTTTCTTCAGTACTGGGACAAATGGGCAAGAAGGCAGTAACAAATGGGCACAATCTGGAACGCCAAACAATGTTGTCCAAATCAGTTAATTTTCCTTACACTGTAAAGTATTCAAGTTCTATTCTATTCTATATAAGTTTTTATACTGCACTCATCATGATGGCGTCTGAGCCCCTTCCAGTAGTGCATTAAGCAAAGTGACTACTCATCTGTCACATGTTATTTGTTCTCTCATTCTCTCCCCAGTGTGTGCAGTGGAGTATCTTGTCTTGGTAGCGTGTATCTTTTAAAATATATATATATATACTTGTTACTATATGTTCATATTAGAGAAAGCAAGGTCAAAGAAATGTGCCTTGCACTTGGAGTAGAAAGTGGTGAGATTTGCGATGGTCTTTAATTCCACAATTTCAAACTGCCCCTGGAGAAAGTTCTGTCTTCTGTACACACACACTTTACTCTTATTGTTGAGAGTTCCTTTGTGCCAGAGGAGCATAATTGTCAACCAAGGTCTTTGTTCTAGAACTTTATATAGTATTTTAGATATTCTGGACCCAGACCATGCAGCATTTTGAAGATAAGGACCAAGACCTTGAACATGATTTGAAATTCTATGAGAAGCCAGTGTAGAGAGTGGAGGACAGGACTGATATGCTCATGGTAGCCTCTCTTGCTGAGGAGACATACTGTATCATTCTGAGCTAGCTGAAGTTTCCTAAGTGCTGAAGGCTTCATGCCATTTATATTGCATTGCTGTCACACAGCCAACAGGTGCTGAAGGCATGAATAACTAAGGTCAGGTCTTCATCTGATAGAATGAAACAGAGCTTCCTAGACGAGTGAAGATGGTAGAATGGTAGAATGATGCTGCTATTTGAGAGCTCAGCATTAGCAAGGAATCCAAGAGTACTCCTGGACTATGAACTGAATTGACTACTTGTGTATCTTCAGCCAATGGAGACTTCACTATAGCTCCAAACACTTTAAAATGCTTTCCTATACACTAGCATCACCTCTGTTTTACTTGGGTTCAGCTTCATCCATAAGCTGATCTGATCCATGCACTGGGCCATGTTAATTGTAGAGGTGTGGCTGTATGTGGTGAAGGATAGCTTGAGATGTATATAACCACTATAGTGCTGGCTTCCATGTCGTCTGACCAGTTCATTTAGTGGTTCAAGTATATGTTGAAAATGATTGGAGGGAGAACTGATTTTTGTGGAACTTCACAAGAGAGAGGTCTAGTGATGGAGGTGGTTTCCCATCACTATTTGTTGGGTGCATCCCTCCAGAAAAGACTCAAACCATTTTAGTGCATTACTCTGGATCCTGCCACCTCTCTGAGGTGAGACAGCAGTATCTCATGGTCAAGTCAAATTCTGCAGAGAGGTCTAGGAGGACCAGAATGGATATCTCTCCTCTATCCTTTGACGGGATGAGATCATCCATCAGTGCCGCTAAGATCATTTCAGTTCCTTGGCCTGGCCTGAATCCAGAATGTGCTGGATTTAGAATGTTAGCTTCTGTTAAATGAGCGTGTACTTGGCCCTGTACTAGCTTCTCTTTGATCTTGATCAGGTATGGAAGGTTTGACCATCGGTGGTAGTTGACTATGACTGAAGTATTCAGAGTGGTTTTCTTCAATATTGGTTACACTACTGAATGTCTGAAGGAGGAAGGGAAGATTCCTTCTCTGAATGAGGCATTGAATATTTTGGTCAGAAGTGGCACCAGTTGTTTATGACTCTCTTTCAGAAGCCAGGGAGGGTATGGGTCAGATTCACAAGTCTTGGGTTGAGATTCCTTTAGTGTGTTCAGAACTTCTTGATGACTGAATATACTGAACTGTGGGAATGCAGATGGGATGTTGGTTTGTGGGTATAAGCAAAGTAGATTCATGCTATTCAAGACTTCCTGAATGTATCTGATCTTTTCAGCAAAGAAGGGTGATAGTTCTTCACAGTGCTTGGCCTGGTGCAGGCTGGTTTACATGCTCAAATGCTCCTTGGGGTGGAATTTGGCAGCTTCAATGGAAGCTGATAGGAAGGTTCTCTTGGCCTGTAATACAGCCTTAGCATAGGGTTTGAGGAATTTGCTATGTTTCATCTTGGCTGATTCAGCCTTTGTTTACTGCCATCAGCACTCGAGCCTCCACCCCCTCTCTTCATCCAGTGTCAGTAAACCAATGAGATCTGTGTGGCTTATGGGGAGAAAGAAGCCATTTAGGGGCCATCATGTAATTTGGCTGAGGCCAGTGTAGAATGGAAATGATTCCCCAGGTCCTCAACTCCTTGTCCTGTGGGTGGGAGTCTGTGGTCCTTTATCAGGCTTTGTAATTAGTTGGAGTCCATGAGTCTTTGTGGTTGAATCAGGATCACTGGTCTTTCCTGTTCCAGAGTTTCTGAAAGTTCTCTGACCAGTGTCCTAATGAGAGATGGTCTGTTCAAGACAGTGACTGGGATGTTGTGGTACCAGATGGTGTGATTTCAAAATGGACAGCTCCCCCACACTACCAGGAATTATACATATTGTTACTTAATCTTGCAGTCCACTTCTTGGTGAGTTAGCACAGCCAGGATGAGTCTCTGGAATAATGACACAAGTATGGGCTCAGGAATCTTCAACACCACACTTACTAGTGGCAGAGGATACAAAGACATCTCCTTTCCTTCTGCAGGTGTTGTTGTGCAAACCAGTTTTGCTTTCTGCCCAGGCAGGAAGTACACTTCACTCTGAGCTACCTCTCAGAGTTACTTCCAGAAACAGGTTTCCTTCCCACCACCTGGGAGGAGACATATCCTTTAGGGGCTTTGCTGGGGAACAATATGAAACACTCGCTCGTTCAGCCAACACAATAATTCTGTTAAATATCTCATAGATTAATCTATTTTAAGTCCAGAAGGGTCCATTATAATCATCTCTAGTCTGACCTGCATTACACAGGTCATAGAATCTTGCTCAATAATTTCTATGTCATTCCCCTGACAATTGTTTGAGTTATAGCATATATTTAAGAAATATATCTAGTCTTCGTGAAAAGACTACAAGTAATGGGGAATCTACCACACCACACCACACACCAATGTAATGTGTTCCAATGTTAATTACTCTCAGTGTTAAAGATTTGCCCTTTATTTCTATTCTCAATTTGTCTATCTTCCAAATTTATCTATTGTCTTTCACTTAGCATATGTGTCTAATATGGGCCAAACCCAAGAGTCATTATTCAGGTAAAACTTCCATTCACTTCAATGGCAGTTCCCCCTTACTATGAGCTGCAGGAGTAGACCCTATGAACTTGTTGGTGTTTATTTAAGTTAGTGAGAACAAGTGATAGAGACAAGAGACTAAATTCAGCTTTGGTACAAGGAAGCCCAATTCCCAGTGACTTCAGAGGACGTTACATCTCCTTAAAATACTGCTGAATTTGGTCTTTGGAATTCATGCACGTGAATTTCATAGGTCCACAAAGGTGCCTCATATCATTATCTTTAATTATGTAAGTTATGCCACTAGAAATGTGCAGAACTGTAAAATAGGTTGATTTGTGCTAGAAGACTCTGCAGCTGGGAGAAGGGGCATTAATAAATTCAAACCGAACACACCCTGCAAGATTGAGGCAGTTGCCAGTGACATCCCCGTGAGCAATTTTTAGTGCCGGCATCATTCACGTAATGGATAAGTACTGGTGCATTTAAGCTAGGAACCATCTTAGGTCTATGTCACCTATTTTCCAGAGTTTATCAGCAAAAGAAGTCACTACCATCATTCTGGAAGAAACATACCCTGTCTCTTACAGCTTTTCAGAAAATGACAGCTAACCCCTATGGCACCATTCAGAAAAACTTTTCACTCTTCCTGCAGCAGTTATTGGAGGTTTCCACATGCTCCCAAATGAAATGGGACCATTGACTGTGTCTGGTTCCTATAATCTCTTAAAACAAAAAGCTTTCCTCAGACAGATATGATTATCACAACTTGAATGTGAAATGGTATAAAAACAGTACATTTGTTTTTCATTGGACCCTCTATTTCTAGCTTATTTTTCTCTGTGTTTTTTTAAATATAAACCTCCCTGCTCATTTAGCTCAGCTGATCATCATGCCCTTTTCCCTGAGGGAGCAGGAGGGTTTCTCATTAACATGAGCATTTTGTTGTCTTTGATTAAAGCAATCACTCTAATTTTGTGAGTATTGCAAGTGTAGCACATTGCATCAATTTATTTCTCTATTTTTGTCTTGTTGGAGATAGTAGATGCCCTAATCCATTTGGTTAATTTCCTTTTGTGATTCCCGTTCACCCTGAGGAAGAATACATCATTCTAAGACACCAGAACAGCAAATAAAATAGATTTTTTTCTGTATGGTAAGAGTGCATTTTTAGCAGTGAAGAGGAAATGGCTACAGTCACTATGGGTGGGAAAGCTAAGAAAAGTTTAGGGTCAGATTTAAAAACTGTTAAAAAGTTCTGGTGACCTTTACTTTGAGAAGCATTAGCATGTCCATGCTTTGGAGAAAAGACTTAAGTTTAGCAGAGGGCTGGTCTTTGTATTGAGCTGTTCGCCATTTCTGCAAAAAAAAAAAAAAAAAAAAATCTGTCCAAACATAGCAATGTTATAAGCCTTGCAAAAAATCCCAGTTTACAGATGCTCAGTAGAGACTCGTTAGAGCCCCTGGGGCCCAGGCAGTGTGGAGAAGGAAGCTGCCTAATTTGAATGCAGAGTAGGACAAGAGCTGAATTGGAGGGAGGGAAAAGGGTTGAGCCTGGCAGGAGAGAACTGTGACTGTGGAGGATGGGGTAGGGGTTGAGGGAATCTGGGAGTTGGCATATGGGGAAGATTGGGAGCCAGTGGGGAGTAGAGGAGACTAGAACTGGCTGGGCAAGGAGACTGGGACTGACGCTGGGTCTACACTGATGGCTGCAAATTCGCCACCGTCACATTGATTGCTCTGGATCGACTGAGCGGTCTGTATAGACGTGCTCAATCGATCCAGCAAGCAACGCTGGAAAACCACCTCGGTAAGTGGAGTAGCGCTGCGTCAAAGGGAGCACTGTTCCCTTTGACACAGTGCAGTATGGGTCGGAGAAACCGAGATTGGATGAGGAGCTGGGGGAGATTGAGAGTGGAATGGCAAGGAGACTGGGACTTAGAACCAGTGGACTTGGTAGGTGGGGAAGAGGAGACAGCTTTATTGAGGAACCAGAGTATGGGTCAGGCACTGGCTGGTGAAAGAAATTAGGTCAAGGATCCCGGAGCAGTGTGGTGGATAACTAATTTGGGTAGGGATCTGGAGAAGGTGATTGGGACTAGGAGCCAGTGGGGGGAGAGGGGGACTAGGAGCCAGTGGGGGGAGAGGGGTCAGCTAGAGAGCCAGGAGGTCAGAGAGACAGACTGGATGAAGAAACTGGAAAGGGGAACTGCGTGTAGCTGGGCAAGGAGAATGGAACTGTGAGAGGAGGGGAGGATGGTAGGACTGGGATGGTGAGTCCAGACTAGAACTTGCAGGGCAAGGAGACTGAGACTGGGAGGAGAAGCCTGAGAAGTGGATAGGCTAGGTAAGGAGAATGAGACTGGGGTGTGTTCCATGTGTTCCATCTGCTTTGGTACACATACACTTCATCAAACTAGCACAAGTATAGATAGCAATAGCATGGGAAGAGGGAGTGAAGGCATGGCTTAGCTCTGCTGAGTACAAACCTGCCTGAAGTTGTGGGTACAAACGCAACAGGGCTAAGCCATGCCTTCGCTGCTGCTTGATGAGAGCTAATGCAAGTATGTGTTCATGAACTAGGGAAGCTAATCCCTAGCTCATAGTACAGACATAGCCTAGGATGCGAAGTCAAGGGTGGGACAAGGACAGGACAGGTTGTAAGGACATGGAAGATGAAGTCGAGTTTAGGGGAAATGTTCAGAAGAATACATATACACTAGAGAACACTTCACTCCAGAGTTTGGAATGGAACCAAGATTCCTGCATCTCAGCATTCTTCTGCTCTCAACAAATGTCTGTGAAAAGCCACTTCTTATGTTTGGTTCCTTGGAAGTTGCTTGCATTCAGAGAGAAACCAGCACAGGAACAGAGAGAGCTGCAAATACACAAAAAGTCATTATTGAACTACAACTAAGACCAGCTGGAACTGGCTGAGCTATCCCATAACACTCGAACTCAGTTGCTACGGCAACCAGCTAGGCAGGACACAAAAGACACAACAGATTCCTTCCCCCCCTTAATGAAAACATCCATTTAACAGATCACTAAACTAGGGAATGAGGGTAGACTTCCTCATTTCCTGGCTGACCCCCAGAGATTATTCTGCCCTGTAAACGTGGGTTTGCCCTAGCTAAAGATTCAGCTATTGAGGAGGCCTTCTCTCTCTAGGTGGATTACAGTGGATTTCTGGTGTTCTTGCACCGGAAGATGTTATTGGTGTGGGTCTGACAATGTGCTCAGGACTCATATCTCAAATAGGTGAAGGTGCTGTATCTGCTTGAACAGGGGCAGGTGCTGTATCTGCTGCAGAGGTGGATGGAGGAGTGGAGTTAGGAACAGGTGACGTTGTAGGCCAGGCCATAGGTTGAGACCAACAGTTTGATAACTAAAATCTAAACCACTCTCTGAGTCCTCCACTATAGAGATGGCCTGTTACACTGAGATCTAACAAGTAAGAGCAACATCCTCATGTTTATTCTGCTGTCACTTAGACTTCCTAGTGTCCTGGGCTTCTAGGGCTGTATGTGTATTTACAAATGCATGGAAAACAGCCTGCTTTAACATTCTGTAGCGTTGTTCGTCAAAACTTATGTATGTTTGTTTGGGAATGTCCTGAGGCCCTTTTGCTATAACATATAAGTGCCTGATGCCTATCAAGATGCATTTGTTTGTAAATCAAGGAGCATCCATTACAACTAGATCTCTGATAATGAATGTCAGTGGAACCGATATTGATGGTTAGTTCTACCCTGGTATCTGTTTTGTTTCTAAGATAGTAGAATGTAGTATTTGGTAGGTATATGATCCAAATTAGTGAATTGGAGAACGTTTTGTTAACAGTGAAATGTTAGTTTGTGTGAATGCAGTTTGAATTTGTAGAAGATAAGGAGATGGAGATGCAGCAACCCTAAATCTCCATGGCAGCAGGATGGAGGGAAGATGTTTCACGTAAAGAACTTTTACAGTCCAAATGGCTGAAGAATGTGAACCAAGATAACCCCAGAACGCAGAGAAGTTAACACCTAAGGACAGGAACAAGATAAAGTGTGAAACGGGAATGGAAGGATAACAGAAAGCTGTCATGTTTGCAAAATAGTTGATAATCACATCAAACACAAAGACAGCATGACATGGTGAAATCCATAGACCCGAATGGGGATGGATTACTATAAAGATGGGGTGAAAAGATGAGGACTCCGGGGTTCGTTCTGCAAACATAGAGGATCATTTGATTCATGACCGACAGAGCCTGGCTCCACTCTCCTGTTCAGTTCATCTGGCCGGTGGACTGGCTTTAGCAACTCAGAGGCTGGTAAATATATTCCTCCTGCAGAACTGTGTGTGTATGTGTGAGTGTGTGTGTGTGTAGGCAATTGCTTTTTGGAATCTCTGTATTCACAATAAATGTGGTATATTGCCTTGTTCCTCCTGAATAAGATCCTGCTGTCTATTTCATTTGTAAGTATAACAACTCTAGATTCGAGGATATCTCAGCAGGCAGTTCAACTGGAGATGTGTTCTTGGGACTTGTATGACCTGGCAACAACTGATCTACATGCCACTGCCAGGTGAGATCATTTGCAATCTGGACAGTATAGGAAACAGGTCCTGTCTGGGCGATGACTGTAGCAGGGACCCATTTAGCTCCAGAAGCATAGTTTCGAGCTAGAACAGGCTGTTCAGGACTAAAGGTTAAGTCTTTTGCTCTTTGTGCATGTCTGATGACTTGGTTGTGCTTTTGATGTTGCACAACTTCTTGTGCTTTGGAGGGTTTCAGCAGGTTAAAGCAAACGTGCAGCTGTCATCCCATCATTAGAGAGGCTGGAGACGCTTTGGTCGTAGCATGAGGTGTATTTCTGTAGGATCGTAAGAAGGTGTCAAGATGGTTTTGAATGGACAAATGTCCTCATGCAGATTTGAAAGCTTGCTTCATTGTCTGCACAAACCTTTCTGCTAATCCATTGGTGGATGGAAGATATGGTGCTGAAGTGGTGTGATGTATCATAAAATTTTCAAACTCCTGAGAGATGAACTGCGGTCCGTTGTTGTCCACAAGTTGTTCTGACAGACCGAAATTACTAAAGATTTCACGCAGTCTCTGGATAGTACTTTGAGCAGTAGAGGACGGCATTACAGAAACTTCTGGCCATTTGGAGTGGGCATTAACAACAACATGCTTCCTTCAAATGAACATGCTTCCTTCAAATGGGCCAGCAAAATCAATGTGAATATGCACCACGAATTTTCAGACCAGTCTCATGGGTGTAGGGGTGCCACCTGAGGTGTGTTCCTCAAACTCTGATATGAAGTACAAGCCCTTGTCTTCATTTCAATGGTACTGTCCAGGCCAGGCCACCAAAAGTAGCTTTGTACAATTTCTTTCATGCGCACTATTCCACAGTGACCTTAATGTAGCTGTTCTAACATCTGCACTCTTAGTAGTGGTGGACTAATGATGCGCATCCCCACCAACTGGCAACCAGAATGGATTGTCAACTCCATCCTCCTGGATTTGTAGGGACAAAAGTTGGGTGAGACCTGAGAGTCCTGTAGAGAAGTTTCATGCATCACTAGGTCCATAACTTGGGACAGTATTGGGTCAATGCGAGTTGCCCTTCTTTCTTCTTACTTGAGTAGCAGCAATGGGTGTGTTCTCTACCTGTTCAAAGTAGATTTCTTTCTGGCCAATATCTTGACGTTTAACTGGTAAAGGCAGTCTTGAGAGGCCATCTGCATTGCAGTACAGAGTGGATCTCCGATATTTGATCTTATATGTGTGTGCAGAAAGCAACAATGCCCATCATTGCCTATGACTGGCAGCCAATGGTGGAATGCCTGTGCATGACCCAAAAAATGATGTTAGACATTGATGGTTGGTGAGAAGTGTGAATTTCCATCCAAACAGGTACTGGTGACATTTCCGAATTCCGAAAATGATTCCCAGTGCTTCACATTCGATTTGGGAATAGTTAGTTTCTGCCTTGCTTAAGGTGCTTGATGCAAAAGCAATGGGTCTCTTCTTTCCAGAAGGCATAATGTGTGACACAACTGCTCCCATGGCATAAAGGGAAACATCGGGGGCCAACTGTAAAAGTAAGGATGAATCAAAATGTGTCAAAACCTTTGAATTTAGCAATACGTGTTTAGCCTTGTTAAATGCAACATCAGAGGCTTCAGTCCATTTCCAGACCTTGTTCTGGCCAAGGAGTTCATGTAGTGGTTTTAGTAGTGTTGCTAACTGTTAAATAAACTTTCCATAATAGTTCAATAGCCTTAAAAAAGAGTGAAGTTGGCTTACATTTTGAGGAGGTGGAGCTTCCACAATAGCTTTGACTTTTGCCTTACGAAGGAGCCTTACGAAGGCCAGTGGCATCTATGATATGTCCCAAATATTCAACAGAGGGTTGGAAAAAATTCACGTTTGTCTTTGCGGACTTGTAGGCCATACTCTTCCAGTCTTTGTAGGGCCAGGTTCTTAAGGTGATCCTCCTCATTCCTGCCAGTGACCGAGATGTTGTCAAGATAGCAATGGACTCCTGGCAAGCCACTCAAGATCTGGTCCATACCCCTTTGGAACAAAGCTGGAGCAGATGTTATTCTGAAGGCCAAGTGACAGTATTGGTACAGTCCTTTATGTGTCACGATACTCAACAGCTCTTGGGACTTCTCATTGACATGCATTTGTAAATATGTTTGTCTTAGATCAATCTTGCTGAACTTTTGTCCACCAGCCAAGCCAGTGAAGAGGTCATCGAAGGGGGAAAGAGGATATTGCTCTGCACACAACACGTGGTTAACAGTAACCTTAAAATCCATGCAAATCCAAATGGAGCAATCTTTTTTCAATACTGGAACAATTAGGGTTGCCCATTTGCTGTGGTTAACTGGTAGTAGAACTCCATTTTTGACTAGGTGCTCCAGGTCCGCTTCAACTTTTGGCCTGATGACATATGGCACAGTTCTGGCTTTCAGAAATTTTGGTTGGCTGTCAGGCTTAATGTTCAGTTTCACAGTGATTCCTTTCACACTTCCCAGGTCCTCTCCAAAAACTGCAGCATATTTCTTTAATACTGTTTCTTCTTTAGCCATCCTGTGCACTTCTGCCAAATTCAGGCGGATCTTCCTAAACCATGACCTTCCAAATAAGGCTGGGTAATTGCCTTCCACCACAAACAGTGGCAGTTTAGCAGCCTGTCCATTAAGCCCCACTTTAACATCAGTAGTATCCAACATGGGCACAGTTTCTCCAGTGTATATCTTCAGAACAATTTTTGTTGGCTTAAGCGGGAGGTGCCTTAGCTTCTCCTTATACACAGTGTCTGAGATCAGTGAAACTGCTGCTCCTGTGTTCAGTTCCATGTGTACAGGCTTACCTTCCAACAGCGGGGTAACCCAATATTCATGTGAACCAACCACCATGGACAAGATGTGGAGTGGTACATCTTCTTCTGACTGGGTATCAATTTGATCATTCTGACCCTGCTCTACTTCCTGCAGGTTTTGTTTTTGGTCTGTCAGACAGCAGGCTTCTTTTTCTCCTGCTTGCCTTTTCTGTCTGACTCTTCTTTCTTTTGTTTGCAGGTATGCTAAATGTGTCTCTTTTTGCCACATTGTTCACACACTAGGTCTTTACATCAGCATTCCAATGCATGTTGACTAGCTTTCCACAGCAGTAAAATTCCCAGCTTCCCACTGTCTTGTAGGTAGGTTCTTGTGATACCTTATGCACTCTGGTTGATGCAATTAGCTGTTGTGCTTCCTTTGCTGCCAATTCCATAGCAACTGCAATTTCAATGGCCTCTGCAAGGTGAGCTTGGCCTCTCTTAATAGGCACTTCTATATTGCTTCACTGTGCAGACCACACACTAACCTATCATACAGGGTGTCATTTAACACATCATTAAACTCACAGTGCTCAGCAAGCTTCTTCATAGCTGCTACAAATTGCACAATTATTTCACCTTCTTCTTGATTCCTTTTGTGGAACTTAAATCTCTCTGAAATTACCGGTGGTTTGGGAGAAAATGTTCCTCCAGGATTTTCACAATGTCACTGGAAGATTTTGTACCTGGCTTATCAGGATGCAGTAAGCTGTATATGTTTTAGCTCCCACAACACTTTAAAAAATTGGCACCTCATTTGCATCTGTAATTTCATTTGCAATAACAAAAAAAAAAAAAAGCTGAAAACGCTCAGTATATGAGTTATATTGTGCCACAGTTTCATCAAAATGCCCCAGGGGCCCAGCAAGGGTAGCCATTGCTGCCTTTTTTTCTTTTTTCTTTTACTGTATTTTATTCATGTGTATTGGAGTTGCTCCCACACAATTGGAGATGATTTCCCTTCACTAGCACTAGCATTGTTTCTTCCCCCTTCCCAGTCTGTCTGCTCAGCACAAACAGCACAGCCTGCTTTTACTTTCAGTTTCAACTATCAGCACGAACAGTACAGTCCCCAGAACAGCAAAAGGTTTTTCTTACATTTACTTTTGCTTCTTGCCAGTGCAGCACAGGTTTGTTGTCCTCGTTGCCAAGTTTGCTATGTGTGGATCCTTGGAAGTTACTTGCATTCCGAGAGAAACCAGCACAGGCACAGAGAGAGCTGCAAACACACAGAGTCATTATTGAACTACAATTAAGACCAGCCGGAACTGGATGAGTTACCCCAAAATACTTGAACTCAGTTTCTATGGCAATCAGCTAGGCAGGACACAAAATACACAACACCACTGGCAAATGTGATCCCCCTCTACTGCTGCTCCACGTAGAATATAACTTAATGCTGCTATCAGTTTCTCTGTTAGCTCAAATGGCAGAGGTCCGTGTGTTGAATCTAAATGTACCAGCCCTGCTGATGACCCATCTGGATGTGAATATGATGCCATATGCTGGAATTTCTGATTCTTCAGCTTGCCTTTTTAAAAACCTAGGAAATTACACTCCAAAATCCAAAACAATCTATGTCAAGAAAACGTTATTAAGGTTGTAAAGTCAAGCACTCAAAATTTAGCAAATACTAAAATTAAGATTACCTGGACAAGTGCAAATCCTGTTTTTTGGCCAAAAAATGCAGATTTATTTGACTGACACAATTAACTAATTCAGTTTAATGTTGGCTAAAAAAAATAAGATGTTTTTTTCCATTAATGTGAAAATGGGTGATTTTGGCATTTCTAAAATAAAACATTTGACTTTTCATTTTGGAAAGACAGTTTGTTTAGAAATTTCCCAGTATTTTATTTTAAAAACCATTTGCAAATGTAAAAAAAACCTGGAAAATCAAAACAAAACTCTTTTTTTTAGACATTTCAATTCACTAAAATTTCAAACCATTTTTGGGTTCATTCAATCCGAAGGGATGTTATGTAACCAGGCATCTCCCTTAGCAATCTTCTGAGGGCTTTGGAGAAATCCTGTCCTATTTCTTGCGCAAGTGAAACAAAGCTTCCCATGCCCTTTTCCCCATCTCTTTGTGCACCAGGGCAGGAGACATCAGGATTTAGCTTGTTAGCAAATACTTGAATTATCTACTTGTTTTTCTATAAAATCAACTGCAGCTATGATTATGAAAAATATTGTAAAATATTGTAAAATTAAATATTAATTCATGTTTTAACATCTACTCAAACTATCTGAGTAAAATTAAAGATATTTATGAAAACTCATGATGCAAAATGTGGGAAAGGGTAAACTGTATTGTGTACTACTTGTTTTGTTCTGTGCTAAAGGAATTTTCCCCCTGTAATTTTAATGTAATGATCACATGACCTCTGGCATTAATTATTTCCAAGAGCTAGTTAGCAAAAGAGCCCTTTAGGGCCCATGGAATCTAAAAGTAAATTAATCCTCAGAGTTTTATGTGATCGTTGGATAATATTTTAGCTGGGCCATTAATCATCAAGGAGCTAGTATTCTCTAGTTTTTACAGGAAAATGTTTTAAAACACCTCACAAGTCCATTGGGCTTATAACTGATTTGAAATTTAACATCTGGATCATAATTTGATGCAAAGGCTTTGATGTTTTCTTGCTGAAATTTACTAAAACAACACGGCACAATAAAAGGTGAGCATTTCAAAGTATTTCAAAGCTCATGTGGTTTTCTTTTTGCAATTGTCACATAGCATAAAAGCTGTGAGAAGCACTGAGATAATAAAACTGGAAAGATATGGGTGGATTGGAAAAGTATTGTTTCTCACATGAAATATATTTTTTCCTTTATCTGACAGGATGAGAATAAATCCATTATTATATCACTTGTTCCATAAACCAGGGTTTGAAAAATATTGTGATTGTCTTTGCATTGCCAGTAATTACAGCAGATATTATTAGTAGCATTAAAAATTTTTTTTAAAAATGCTTACAATCTTGAAATCTTTAGGATATAGTGTATTAGTGATGGATGCAAATCAAAACCACAGGATTTAAATTTGAATATTGGAATACTGGAAATCTGGGCCTGAATGTTGAAGTCCAAAGCAATAATTTAGGCCCATATCTTGGCCCACTCTTCCTATAAAATTTTTAAACCATCCATCAAAATTGTATTAAATTCTACAGGATGGCTTACAATTCTATATTTCATATAATTTTCTATTCAATTGTATATATTTCTATAGAATCTCATTTAATTCGTATAAAACCCTATTGGATTCAATCCTATTACATTCTAAGAATATGTGTTCCATGTGATATTATTTTCATGCTGCAACACGTCACTGGATATTTGTATTCAAGAAACAAGAAGAGGAGAATTTAATTGGCTAGGGGATTGGGAATGGGAAGGAGTCACCCATGTGGATAGGCTCTGAAAGAGAATGCCATCTGTAGGCTGTGTGGCGAATCATAAAGAGTGTTGGTTGTCTTACTCCAGTTCTTAGAGGACAAGTATACACATCACATGAGCCACCACTGCAACTGGAACTAACTGGTACACTCAGCAGATCGGCAAGGAATGTCTTGATACAAAGACTGAACTACCTTCATAGTCCTAGACATAATTCCAAAGGATCAGGGTTTAGGCATATTGGCAGGATGTTTGAGGGGAAAAAAAATCTTGTGCTGCTGCTCGGGATATACCTACTCTGTGGCTAGACAGAAGACTTTAGTCTCAGGACTGTCAATGCAGTGCCTTTCATAAGCATTTAAGTTCATGACAAATTTAAAGTTTAAAAATAATAAACAGGAAGAAGCCAGACAATTTGGAATCAATAATGTGAAAGGTTTAGCTACAGGATTTGCAATGTCTCAGCGCAGTCCTGCAGCTGTTATGCAGACGAGAAGCTCCCTTGGAATCAATGGTATTACTCACCTGAGCAAGAGCTGCAGGTTTGGACTTTAGTTCTTAGCATAAGGGCCAGGTCAGGAAATGTCCACAGTGCTATTGCACTTTGACAATCCTTCCCTGGGGTGGAGCCCCTTGGGTATTGTAGCCAGCCAATGTAGGTTATAGCACCCCAACTTTGCTATATAATAGGCTGGCACTGAGCTTGAATGAGCCCAGAATCAAGGAGCTGAAGCTGGACATGGAATCACAGGAAAGTAGGGCTGGAAGGGACGTTAAGAAGTCATTTAGGCCATCTCCCCATGCTGAGGCAAAAGAATGGGAACAGCACTGAATCTGGGCCTGTAGGTCTGCATGGTAAAGGCTGGTGATCGATTAAATATCTGATTATATGTATGCTCCCCCTCCTTCCCTCCCTCCCTGAACAACCCATGGCTCAGGGACTGCACAGACTGCACTTTCCTTTGAGAGGGGCTGACATTTGCTCCCACTGAATGTTGATGGGTGGGGAAGACAAAGCTCTTCATTTCCCCATGCATCTTTGACCTCTTTGAGGCACTGTATATCCCTGAAGGAAGAGAGGGAGTAGTCCCTGTGCTCTGCTGAATGCCAGGATAGCAGTTGAAACAGCCCTTGTATGGGTTCTGTGAGGGGGAAGGGATGCTTCTTGATGGCTCTGCTCAGCCCCCTGTGAGCCCACATAAGTTTGTGTCACAGTCTGGCCTGCTGTGTCAGTATATATTGGTTCGTTAGAGCCGAAAAGCCTTCCCACACTACCTGCAGAGCACACTACTTATGTAGCACTGTCTGTAAATTTGATCCTGCAAAGTGCTGAGTGCTCTCAACTCCCCAGGGGAGAATAGAGCAGCTCATAGGAGGTGCTCAGACCACTGCAGGAAGGGGCCATGAGAGACCAGATGCATTTGCCCTGCCCTAAATCTCTGATGCCAGAGAGAATGTGCCCTGCCTACACTGTTGGGCTGGCCAAGATCATTAACGATATTTTATCTTCATTAATAGACTGACTAATTTCTTCATCAGACAATTTTACATAAATAATTATAGGTCACGCCTTGTAAAGTATGTGTATTTGCATAAAGTGCATTAATCAACAGTCATTCCTAGTCTGAAAATAATGAAACAGATGGCTAAAGCAAGAGTACGAGTGACTGTCTCTTGCCTCAGCAGTCCGGATGTATATTCGCTCAAAAAATTAGTTTATATGGCTACGATTTATCTGAGCTTCAGCTATCTTTTTCCAAACTGCACATAAAAATTCAGCCATTTTGAAATTCAAAATTTGCATACATTTGTTTCGGTGGAAGAAAAGGGATTATTGCCGCAAGAAAATAAAAATTGTAACTCATCCTAAACCATTTCAAGAGACTGATGTGTAGTTTGCTTCCCCCACCACCTCAGAAAGACCTTTCAGGGGGCAAGATGAGACAGTTACAGATGTTACTGCTGCAAAGATACATGTTTGTGGTGGTCTTGCATTTTAAGTCTCTGGGCCTTATTGTGATCTCACTTACAGCTGTGTGATTTCTCCACCTGTGTGACTCATTCATTTCAGTGGAGTTACTTTTGACAAGACAGTGGTGTTATTCTCTTGGTTTTTAAAGTGCAGCTTGCCAAAGCGCTGGCTGGGATGATTTAGTTGGGGTCAGTCCTGCTTTGAGCAGGAGGTTGGACTAGATGACCTGCCGAGGTCCCTTCCAACCCTAATCTTCTGTGATCTGTGATTTTATATGACTCTTAATTTAGGACCTGCCCCTGGAAGTCTCAGAGTTTAGAGCAACTAGTGACACAAGAGGGTTGCCCTAGCCAGTGCCAGGTGTGGAGCCATTCACTAGCAGCCCTGTATTAGGGATACACACACCTGTCTCTTCTTGGTACCTGTGCCAGCCTAGCTTCAGCACAGGCTTGAATTCCCCCCAATGCCTTCAACAGGATTGGGAGCAGTGCCCTCAAATTTGAGCTCCCCGGAACAGGTACCTGTCATATTTGATATGTCTCTGAAGCACCGTGCATGGTTAAGACACTACAAAAATAATAATTCATAGTTATATCTACCCTTTCAAAGATGGTCAGACTGATTCTCCACTGCCTCTCACCTTGGTCAGCCATGTACACTTGTGCAAGGTAAACGCATACTGGCTGCAAAAGGCTACGAGAGCAGAATGGCAACATTTTATATCCATTTTACAGAGGTGTAAATGACTACCCAAGGCTCAAAGCAGTGAAGAATTGAGCCTGCTTGTTGTGAATATTGGTGAAGTTCATTATAAATGACCAACTTCATTATAACATGTTGGTTCTTAAGGTAAGAACAGGCTTTTAGAGGGTGAGAGACAGCTTGATTTCTGCTTCTATTCTGGTGTTGATTATGATCACCACCACTTATCATGACACTTGCCAATACTAGAGAGTTATAAAAAGGCAAAGCCCATGTTAGCTGTAATGTACAATAGCACAGCAGCATTGGTAGAAGGCAGCTTCTCATCTCTTCCCTAAAGAGAGATCATTTCATCAGGCACAATGAAGCTTAGAAATTCTGAGCTACAGTATAAAGAATGGTTATGATTCCCGACCCAGCTGGTGTTGTCAGGCAAAGACCCGCAGTCATCTGAGTGCAGCAGGATAAACACACTGGAGCATTAATTTATTCGGTGACTGTTTTGGCTTGGAAGAAATACATGCTTATTTACTACAGTGGTGCCCACTAGTGATGCAGTTAAGGTTTTATCAGTAGTTTATAACATGGCCACAAAACATATCTTCAGGCTCGACCTTAATATGTAATATCTCAGCTCTCAAGTAACTTCTGGGTATTATTATTGCTAGTGCTGGTCAAAAAAAATTCAGTGAAACTTTTTTTTTGGTCAGAATTTCCCAAATTGTCAAAATTGATATGTTCCATGGAGGCGGGTCTGTTAGAAAGAATTTCTCAGAAACCTGCCTTGTTTCCTGACAGTCAGTGGCCTTGTTCCCTGGCAGCCCTCCTGGTAGGCTGACAGGGAGCCAGGAGTCCGGAAGTGTTGGGAGTCCAGACTTGCAGTGGCTTAGCAGCCTGGGTTTTCAGGCTCCAGACTCCTCAGCAGCCCACCAGGCAGGCTGCCCTAACACTCAGGCAATTATTTTGTTTCATAGAAGAATTTTGAAGCTATGGATTTTTATTTCATTCTTCCACCTTAATTCTACTTCTGTGATGTGGAGCCAATAATGGTTAACAGGTGCTTGAACAAATACATTTATTAGTCGAAATAGCCTCATGTAAACTTCTGCACCCAAGAACTTTATGTAGATTTTGTATATTTCTTGGAGAACTTTGATTGAAATCAACATTGGTGTAGTTTTACCAAACTGAAAAGTTTTACCAAACTGCCGTGACTCCTGAGAATTCCCTGGGCTGTTCCCAACTTCACAGTCAGGGCAATGCCCTGCCACAGAGCAGGGAGCCTACGAGGCCCAAGAGCCCTGAATCTGACAGGCCACATGGCGGGGCAGTCTTGGGGCCATGTACTCTGGAAAATCCTGAGGTCCCCAGCAGCCTGCCATGAAAGCTCTCAGGAAACCTGAGAGGTTTCCAACAGAAAACTACCTGCGCTGTGTCAGAAGTTAATTGACCAAGGTACGTTTCCATGAAATATTTTGGGTTTGACAAATGGGGCATTTTCTGATGAAACCCTGTTTTATCGGAAAAATTCCCAGCCAACAAAAGTATAGAGGTAGAGTCTGTCCACAAGGAGTTCAACTTCATATAGAGGTAGAGTCTGTCCACAAGGAGTTCAACTGAACATCTGATCCAGGCTGAAATCAGAATGAGCTGCTACTCTGCTATCCTGTAAGAAGTGACGATCCTGTAAGAAGTGAGGTCTGGAAGCTCTATGTCTTTGAAATCAGTTCTAAAAACGTAGGGTGTGATTTGCTCCAAAATAGGCAGTCCGTAGCAAAAAACTGAAGATCCTTGCATGCTAATGACTGAAAATGTATAAATGAAAACCTACAAAGGGCATAAGTGTGAGTTAAACACTGGGGTGGACACTAACGTCCTTATGGAGTCCCATTGAAATCAGTGGGGCTCCATGCAGACACAGCAGTCACATGGAAAAGCTTGCAATGTTGGGGACCATGTTTCCAGAATAATACTGCCAATAGTTATTTCCTCAGAGGTGGAACAGTCCCCAAAAGGGAATGATAGATTTCAATGTATCTTCCTTTATAGTTCATAGCTTTTTGCCAAATTACGATATTTTCTTGTAAGCACTCTTTGCATGAATAGGGCATTAGAGCACCCCAGGTGTAAAGCACACATGTGCAATGTCAAGGTACAATGAGAGAGTTTTAGCCTTCCCTCTGATTATTTTTTGTGGATTCAAGCTAGTTCCTTATTGTTTGGAATTATTTTTGGAAGCAGACGTGCAGAAAATTAGCTAAAGTAGGACAAAACAATTATGTGGCAATGTTAATCTCATCCAATATTCATATTAATGATCTATTTTTAGACAAAAAAGAACAATACTCTAATTGTGCCATTGTTTTAAGGTCTTCGTTTACAATTATGAGAATGTATCTTTGAAGACAGGCTGAAATTGACTGCATTTGGCACAATACAGTAATTTTGATTGCCTTCCTTTTGTTCCCCCCAAGAGCTATTTTTCATTTCTGCCTAGGAGTAAAAAACTCTTTTTATTTTAATCTGACTTTTTTTTTTTTTTTTTTTTGGCATAGAAACAATCAATAAGAAACCTGCCTCAATATTAAAAGAGATCGACCTTTGCATTCTCAGCTGAGGATACTGCAGAAAGGCTTGACTCTGGTGTCAGGCTATTATTTCACTGTATTTTCCAGCTACTTAGAATTTTCCTGATACATCTATATATTCAATTAAACAGGGTTGTTTATTATAAACGAACACAGATGTTTATAGTTCTGCTTGACTGACAACATTTTTCTTCGCTAAACATTATTGTTTAGAGAGTCATTAGAGGTCTTACTAGAAACAATTTTACATATAAGAATAGCATTACAATACAGTTTGAGGTAATTAGATCACACTTTTGTGAGTAGGGTGATACAGTAATATGAAATTTAGATTTTCATAAATGGCAGCATGGCTGAGATAACTGAGGATCTTGCCTAAACTTGTATGAATGAGCCAAACAGGCCTGTGCATACATTTCTAGACTTTTCTTTTGGTGAGTTAAGTTGCCCATACCTATTAAACCTAATAAAGGTATACTATCCTATAGATTTTCTCTTGTCCGTATCATAGTTAAGCCTGACCAAATAGTTAGGATCCTATCCTGTGTTCCTTTCCCACTGCAAGCTCTCATTGATTACCAGGTGGCAGAAGGTGAGCAAGGAATGCAAGTGGAATTATTTAATCCAACCCTATGGTAAACTTTACAAATTTACATATGATGTTCGAAAGTGACTAACTCTGAGGACCAAATTCATGGAAGACACATAGGATGCAGGTCCTCAGCCTGAACATTTTCTAGTTTAAATGAGGGATTGATGGACGAGTGAAGATATAGCGTACTATGTGGTTGGCTCCAAGAATTTTTAAAATATAAAGTGCAAACATACTCCTTTTCTTTAGATAATGTTTGCATTACAGTAGCTATTATAGGCCACAGGCTGTCATTTCATGGCCCTGTTCTCCAGCCCACCCCCCAAACCTCTACTATGTGCTTGCCTGTTTATTCTAGTATTGATCTCCAAACCATGGTTTTGTGGCTGTGGAAGAGCAGTTAGTGCGTCTGCAATCTTTATTTTACACTCTCACAGTCTGACTAAAGTGGGATAGAGGGCCTGAGAGAGGCTCACTGCGTCAGTGGAGAATTTCACGCACCGAGCATTTAACTATTTTCTTCCAATTTATTTCTTAATCATTTTAATTATGCTTCATTACATCTCAGAAACTGCCAAATGCTGATACTTTTCCATGGCTCACTCATTTTAATAAACTGCGTGTTGCCCACTGTGGGAAAAAGTGACTAGTAGTCTACTTTATATTAATCATAAGGTTTAAATTAAACAACGTAAAGGAAATGTACACCCTTATCGCTTATGGCAAACATAGCATTCTTAAGTAATTTAATCACTCTGTGTTCCTGATAATTATGTTACTTTCTGGCTATGTGACCAACACCACTGTCAACTCATCTCCCTGGCCTTTTGACTTTTCCACTTGTTTTTGTCCGCAGCAGCCTGACGGTAATACTAGTCACTGGGCTAGGACACGACATCCATGCCTGAGACTGAAGGAGGAAGTGTATGTTCTAGAAACTGTATTCTTCAGTGCTCCTCCTTAAAGCTTTCAATGTTCTCTTTTCTTTGCGGGGCATGTATGTGAATTTATCCATACAGCAGTCATTTTGCCCACCTAAAAATTAAGAAAAAGAGAGAAAATGGAATTAAAACAAAAAGAACAATTGACTTTACATCTCTAGATTTACATTTCTGGTTCATCCAGTGCCCTAAATGCCCTAATAACTATGTGAGTGAAACCAGACAATCACTATGCTTTTGAAGGAACTCACACAGGAAACATGATAAAAGACAAAAACATCATATCACCTGTGAGTAAACACTTTTCACAAGGTGATATATATGTGACCTATCATTATATACCTATCATATATATGTGACCTATCAGGCCTCATCCTCTAAGGAAACCTGCACAAGTCTTTCAAAAGACGAGCTGGTAGCTTAAATTTATAACTTTGCTAGACACTAAAAATCATGCATTTAATAAAGAGACTGGATTTATGGCCTAATACAACAAACTGCAACCTACTAACACCCCTTTTTGTCCTATGACTACAGAGACTACAGGGACATTAAGGGGCCACTTCACCTTGAATGTTAATAATAATAATAATTTACATGCTGCTATGTGTTTATACTAGAGAAGGACAGGTTGTCTTTCAAATGGAAATGCAGGTGATGAGGTTTGTGATGGTTCTTGATTCCTGTGGGAGTTCATTCCATGGTCTTGGACCAGTCTCCAAGTAAGCTCTGTCTCCTGTACAGACGAGCTTGACCTTATGGTATAAAGTTCCATTATGCTGGAAAAACAGAGTTGTCAACCATGGTCCTTATCTTAGAGCTTTAGATGATCTTCTAGATAACCTGTGGGTAGGCCAGTCCATCAAGGGCCTTGAAGATAAGAACAAAGACCTTGAACTTGACTCACTGTTCCATGGGAAGGCAATGTAGAGAGTGGAGGACTGATCTGATATGGATGTGATAGTCCATGTTGCTGAGGACATGCACTGCAGCATTCTGTAATAGTTGGAGTTTCTAAGTGGTAATAGTTTAATGCCTAAGTACATTACATTGTTGTAGTCCAAACAGAAGGTGAAAAAAGTGTGTATAACTGAATCTGGGTCATTGTCTATCAGGAAGGAATGGCGTATCCTAGCCAATTGGCAATGATAGAAAATGTTAATTGTAGATGCTGTATGTGAGAGTTTAGTGTCAGCAAATAATTCAAGAACATGCCTAAACTACAAAGTGAACTGGCCAGTTGTGGGTGTATACCTTCAATCAAAGCAGACTGCATCATACCTTCAAACTCTTGGCTGTGGTATGGTAGTATGTGGTGAAAGATAGGAAGAGCTGTGTGTAATCTTCACATTGCTTGTGCTTGAGTTCGTGCTGTCTGGCCAGTTCACCAAGTGGTTGCACGTGGATGTTGAATAGGACTGGAGGACTGAACACCACGAGTGAGGGGTCTCGTGTGGAGGTGACAGCTGTCATCACTGTTTGGATGGATCCCTCCAGGAAAGGCATAAACCATATCCCCTCTGCCTGCCTGTCTCCAAGGCTGATATGTCAAAAACCCCAGTTAAATTAAAGTCAGTCATCAATTTTCAGTCTGTGTCAATGTTCCTTTCTATAGAAGAAAATTCTCATCCTCAGCTGAATGTATCCCATCTCCATCTATGCTGGGAAGTCACCCTTGTAAAAATTATTTTATTAATTTCTCTCTCCATAAAACATAAATTATTGACTGACTCTATATCCTCTGTCACAGGCCACTAAGCCAAATGAAACAATATTGGTACTGTTGCAGCACTATTATAGTAACCTGTTGTTTTCCAAATTAGATGATACTCACACACCTTACTGAGTTCTAAATTAATTGCAACAGCTCAGGAAATGGTCTTGTGTACCATTATGGTCAACTCAATGAAAATCTATGTTCATTGTGCATCAGTCAGAAAAGCAAACAAAATGTTAGGATGAATAAAGACTGAGATGAAGAGTCAAACAATATATATCATAATGCTATTATGTAAATTAATGATACTCCATCACCTGAGATACTGTGCTCTAGTCCCCCCTGCTCAAAAAGCATATAGTAGGAATAGAGGAAGGTCAGAGATGGGCAATAGCAATGATTAGGGATTATGATAACGGTCACATGAGGAAAGATTGAAATGACTGGTACTGTTTATTTTGGAAAGAGGAGACGTAAGAGGGGATATGGTAGAAATATACAAATTAGTGAATGATACAGAGAAGGTATTTACCCTTTGTAACAGAGAGGCTTGCTCAATGGGCTGGAGAGCCTGGGGTAAAACAGTCAGATTACAGGATGAGCCACACCAGGGTTAAATTATGGGCTCTCAAGGTAAAAATCAGCAGGACGCTTCAGGGCTGGGGTTCCTGCACTGAGAGAACTGCAGAATGAAGCTGCAGGGAAAGAGGATCTCCTGCAGTGGTCCCTGAGGAGGGAACAGTTCCTCAGAAGGAGGGGTTGTGACCAGTTTAAACCTGATTGGAAGATGGTTTTGTGTTTGTTTGATAACTTTGTCAATTTAATAAAAACCCAAAGCCTAAGAAGGGCTACGACTGAAATGGAGACCATGGAGTTTCTTGAAGGAGCACTGTGAAGAAGAAAACAGGGATAGAGCACAGCAGAGGCAGCCCTGGCCATGAGGGGGCACTCAGGTGGCAGAGAACCCTGTTACACCCTTTTTCATAATTCAAGAAGAAGGAGACATTCAGTGAAATAGAAAGATGGGAAAATCAAAACTCATAGAAATAAATACTTTTTCACAAAAAGCAACAGTAGCCAGTGGACCTCATCATTGCGTAGTGGTCATGAGGTTAAGAGCACTGTGGGATTTTTTTAAAAAATAAAAAATTGGGCATTTTTTGGATAACAAGACTCTCAAGAATTATATTAGTTAACTAGGAGACAAGAATTTTGGAAGGTATATAAAAGTAGATGCTTCAAGATATAAATCAACCTCTTTCCTGGGAGATGGGTTGACCCATAACTGCTTGCCGATGCAGAGTTTTTTCCTGTGAAGCAGCTGGTGCTGGCCACTGGTGGAGAAAGGACACCATACTATATGGGGGTCTCAGCTGGTGAATAGTTCATATGTGGGCTTTTTGCATAGAAGTGAATTTCACCCCAAGTGTATGTTTCTGCAATTTTGCTCAACTCTTTAGACCAAATTCTGCTCTGACTTGTACCCCATTGAGATCAG
>ML675614.1:24634832-24698923 GCA_007922155.1 Mesoclemmys tuberculata | reverse complement strand
AGTATAAGTGTAGGTGATATCGTTCTTTTTTTCCTCATATAAATATCTCTGCTATAATAAAATACAACAGCATGTGAATGAATAAGCTACTGGGGACTGATCCGGCTCCCATGGAAATCAGTGGAAAGATTCCTTGGTGCACATCTCACCAAGATGGTGAGGCTGTATGGTTCACACAGATATACAACTCTTGGTAGAACTGAGAAGTTTGCTGAAATAAAGGAGTCCATAGAATTAATTTGAAAAACCATAGACTGTGGGACCTCAGGGTCAGCATTCTGAGAATACAGCATATTGCAACCCTTTAAGACTCAATCCTACAATATGTACTTTTTGCATTTGCAATGCAGTAGCTATTGGTAAAACAGCAAAATTAAGCTTTGACCTTGTGGTCGCACTCTCTCTCTTTCACACACACACTTTTATGGCATGTTTATTTTTGTAAAGGCTGCAGGACTGGATCTGTTGAAAGTCTCCTTTTTGTTATAGCATCTGGATTTCAGGTCAGGATCCTGATATGCTGTCAAGGGTGAAGTTTATGTGTCTGAAGTCTTCATTATTTGTTGCGATTGCCAATGGCTTTTAAGAGCAATGACAGTTCACCAATCCTAGAGAGAAAGATTGAGGAGCATATTACGCCTCTAAAACAAATGCTTGCATGTGTCAACAAAGTCTGTCACAGCTTTATTTATTTATTTATACATTTTAATTTCAAGCTAAGTTGCCAAATTTGAGTGCATACAAAACACAAAAGGCGAGCAGAGCTATGTAGAGCCATGCATAACAGAGTCAGTGACTGTTGACTGTTTAAATGTGGAAAAAATTAGTACTCTCAACAACACAGGGAATGTATTTTGCTTCTACCCAACTTGTAAAACAACAATAAAAACCTGCATTTGCTTGAAGGTTAAACGTTTCACAGATAAAAAAAATGTATTTCTTCTCAGCTTGGACCATGTAAAAATGGTCACAAAAGAAAACACTTTTCTATTTTAGGTGCAAATATATTGAGATCTGTTCTTATTCTAACCTGCAGAAATTCCTCTGTGCTGGGTGGGAACACTGCACAAGACCTAAGCCTTGAGGAAATCAATAACTACAATACTGAAGGATAAATAATATATTTTAAAGATTGTGTGGGAGCTCAGCATCTCCAGGACCACTATAGACCTTCTGATCCCCATGAGGCCTCGAGGAATCATACCTCTCAAATGTCCTTCATTTAGAAGGAAATGGCTCGTTTCAGTCCCAAAGTTATCTACATTCCACACAGATTTGGGATGAGATTGTGGCCCTGCTGAATCAATAGCAAAGTTCCCACTGATTTCAAGAGAGCCAGGATTCACCCTTTGTGTCCCCATGAATTTACCTGCCCAGTGAACCACTCCAGCAGAATGTATTTCATATGAAAAGGAGCATTACACCCACTTTCTTTGAAAGTTGCCCTTTTGGCTTCCTTGTTCATTAATGGGTCTTAATTACACACCTCTAAGCTACATGCAGTACATTACATCTTTTGTCCATGGTCATCCTTATATAAACAACAAAGCCATTTATATTTGAAAATCTACAGAACTAATAGTAGCTTGGCTGGAGCTCCTAGGCAGTGAAATGGATGAATAGTATGGAAATATTAAAAAGAAAAACCCTTACAAGATATGTGCATTTGACATGTTTTGTTTTGTTTTTTAATCATTTTCTGTCACTCCTGTCTATTCAGGACATGATCCCGCTCCCACTGAAATCAATGGGAAAATTTTCCTTTACTTTAATAAAAGCAAGATTAGACCCTTAAATTGCAAGCTCTTTGTCACAGAGACCATGTCTTCCTATGTGTTTGTACAGTACCTAGAACAATAGGCTCAAGATCATGATTGGAACTTGCGGGTGCTACTGCCCTATAAATAAATATTAATAATCTTTTTCCTGCAGAAAAAGTCTAGTAATGTCACAGTGAACAGCTAGTAATGCAATAATATGTAATGCTCCTGCATTTTATACATGGGAAACATCTCTGGTTGGGAGGGTGCAACTTCCATTTACTTTAGTAGGCACAACAGTGCTGAATTTAGCCCGTTTGGTGAACCTTATTATTCAGACCATACATGCTAACACATTAGTGAGAATCAGAGAGCAGAATATCTAAAGGATGACTTATAGCAACCACTCTAAAAACTATATAAATGAATTATCTTTCAAGTGATTTAAAATGTATCTCCTGTCTTGTATTTATTTCTATAGTCATGGCATATAAAGTTGCATAATTAAAATATTTTATTATGGCTATTTTAAATGATTGTAGTAATAATGTTGTAAAACCTAAATTGCTGTATTTTAATTTCATAGAAAAAGAAGTTTAAGTGAATTTAGTAATTGTGAAATGTTCCACATTGACATCCTGGGAAGCAGAATTCCTCTATCCACAGAACAGGAAAAGTGCAAACAGTGGCATTGCAATCTTCCCCATGTGGCCTCCCTAATGTGCTGTATTCTTATGGAGGAGCCACCAGTAGAAATAAAGCGATAGATATAACCCTTGATCACTGTTGACCTGTCAATATAGATCTGATTAGAGCCAGTGTTTGTGTTCTTATTTTGTGAAAGGGACATTTGTCTGTTAGGAATTGGATTCAGACCATAATGATTTCACATGAGCTGTCAAACAGCCATCAGATGGAAATAACTTTTGATCTCTATTGACCCAAGCTTGAATTGAAAATTTTTTGACCATAGTCAGCAGCTTTGCTCCTCTGGCACAATGGAACTCTGAACAATAGGTTAACGTTTGTCTGTGTGAGACAGAATTTTCTGAGACAGTGGAATGAACTGCCCCAGGAACTAAGGACCATCACAAACCACACCGCTTTCCACTCCAAGTGTAAGCAGCATTTCTTTGATCTTCCCTTCTCCAATATAAACATGTAGCAGCATTCTTTTTATTTTTAAACCTACCAAAACAAGACACTCCACTGCACATACTTCTTCCCTGGGGTGAGGATGAGAGAACAAATAATACGTGGCAGGTGTGTAGTCACGTTGCTTAATGCACCACTGGAATGCACTCAGACACTACAGCAATGAGTATGATATAAAAACGTACATAGAATAGCATGGAATGGAACTGTAGTCTATGAAATCAGTGTGGTCCAATCGAAAGGACCAGGGACTAGAATTCAGAAGAGCTAGGCGCTGTTCCCAGCTGTGCCATGGAATCACCATGTCACCTCTGCTCAGGCTTTAAATAGGATGGAGTTGATGCATAGGGCATTGTCAGGCCCTCTGCAAAGAGGTCAATTTTACTCTTTGTGAACAAATGTCAAGGATTGTTTGTAAATTATTCATTTTTGATGAAATTCACACCTGAACAGACTGATCTCTTAAGTTTGGTTTAAGTCCTCGAGATAAACCTTAAGTGAGAGTTGAAGAAGGCAAAGGCCTCGTGCTGGACCTTCTGGACTGGGGTGAAGTTCATCCCTTGATTGGTTGATACTTTATATTAGTTACTTGTGAAATCTGATTAATCACCCTGAATCCTTTTGTATTATTTCTGGTCTCTAGTGAACGTCTTTAAGCAGGAAAATAACTAACAATGACAGATAAATAGCAAATAATGAATCATGAATTCAAAATAATGCAGTCCGAGCAGGAATACTCACTTAGGCTAGAGTTTATGAAACATTTCAGACTTGACAATATTTGCATTAATAAACTGGAGCTAGCCCAATTACTCACTAACAATTAGTAATACAACCCTAATACTAATACCGGTAGAAGTCTCTCATGTTTATTCATGAAAATATTAATGATTCACTTTGCATGTCATGTGAGATACTGGCAAACCAGGTGCCAGCTCATGCCCCAGCTTCCATGTCTCAATTGAACACTGACAATACGTAGCTGGAATTAATCTGTCCCATGTGTGTCGGTATTGTTAAACTAGATATTAGAGTTATAAAAATGTGCTTATTGTTTAGACTTTATGAAATGCTTTTAAACTGTTGTATGCATTAATCTCATTTATAATATCTGTATCCCATATTACTATGTGATATTTAAGTGTTTGCATTGTAATCTTCTTTAAATCATCAGACAAGAGAAAAACATGAACTAGTGTGAAATGCTGGCTTCCAGCAGAAGATGTTGCATCCTGCCCAACAGAGAATCTCCATCAATGCCAGACAAACTATTATGGAACCTTAAAGGTAATCAAATACTTTGTTGGTTCCTCTTCTCTCTCCCTTGGAGATGAGTCTTGCAAGTGAATTCCTCCCATCAGTTGAACAGCACAAGGGGAGAATGGGATAAAAACCCCTAACAAGAAGAAACGATATCTTTATGCTGCTTGGACTCTCAAGGGCAGGATTTTTAAGGCATAAGCAAGAAATCCCCGGTGGTTAGCCTGTATTAGCCTTAATAGATATATAGAGCTTGCTTATTTATACAAGCTTCTGCTACCTTTTGAAACATAAGGTATGTGTGTGTATGTTTACCTGCTTTAACCCTGTAAATAACTCATTTCCTTTTCCTAGTTAATAAATCTTTGGATAGTTTATTTGATGGCTACAAGCATAATCTTTGCTGTGAGATCTAAGGTGCAATTGACCTGGGGTTAGTGACTGGTCCCTTGAGACGGAGAGTAACCTGGCTATTGTTGTGATTTTTGGTGTAAGGGATCATCTATCACAAAGGCAAACTTGCGTAGGAGACAAGATAGATCAGAGTACCCAAGGGACTGTCTGTGAATGCATGGTTAGGCTGGTATAGTGGCTGAGGAGTTTACACTTGATATTTAGTTGGTGAGATCTAATTATAGAACTCACAACCAATTTGGAGTTTGTACTCTGCTTATCAGTCTACCCTGAGGTTGGTAGTCAAGCTCTTGAGACGCTGCAGGACAGTTTGACATCTGGTACTAAATGAAGTACGCTGTTTAAGGAATGTATTTTTTCAAAAGTTATTCTGGGTGTGGAATGCTTTCCAAATAAGCCTTTAATGAGGCTCAAGTGAAATTCTGAGAAACGTACCATAAATCACTGCTTTCTCAAAGGGGTTAACTTGTGTAAACTAGTGTTAACATTCGGTTTCTATTAACATTTACATTAATGAGCCAATTGAAAGATTGAATTGCTTACATACTTTACACAAACTTCATCTACACACATTTAAACATCAGTTACTGATTAATAAATTAGATACTAACAGATTATGTATAAATCAATGTAAATCGCTCATTTTCTTTCACATTTGCCATGCAGTGTGAGAAACACTGGCTTTTGATCTTATGAGATACTGTGCATTTCCACTGCTTATTATTCATGGGTATTTCCTAATGGATATTAAATACAAACTGGTAATTTCAATACATCTGCAGCACCCCTTAGTAATGTGTTCATAAGGAACTTTGCTATGTTTTTTATGTTTGTCCTAAAATGTCAGAAATGGCTTTTTGTAGACAGATTACTAGACTGTCTAATCATAACCTGAGTTCTATGTTTCAATGAAAAATACAAAAATATACAACAGAAAGATAGTTTCTTAAAAAAGTGTTTGAAAAGGGCCATCTTCTCAACCAATCTTATTAGCATACCAGTCATTGGGCCTAAATCCACACACATTATTTGGACAAACTTTACTGGTTTCAGCAGAACCCCAGAATGTCACACTCAGGTCAACATTATTCCGAAGTAGCGGGAACAAGCTGGGGATCAGCTGCCCCAGTGTGACAATCATCAGCCTTGGCTCCGGTGTACTGAGTTGCAGAGTATGGTTCTCCAAAGTGGACAAAAAGCTGCCATACCCAACTCGTGGATAGGCGGCTGAGTCAGATCATGAGAATCATCACAGGAACTTTAAAATCAACACATCTACTGTGACTTTCTCTATTGGCAAACACCAAACCTCGAGCTACCCATCAAGATATAGCAACAGCATGGGAACTTAAACATGCTGAAGATTACTAGGAACTTACCATCCAGCAAGTTACAGATAACATGCCCCAACAATGCCTGAAATTGCACAAACCTTTAGGGGCCACACATGACCACCTCATGTCTCTGGACATGGCCAGGGAATATGCAAAGTGTCTGGAACTCATCTATCATTCCAAACAAGCACATTATTATTGGGCAGTGTTTGGGCACTATCACACCCAGTGGGGCTGTCAGGGGTCAAGAGTTTTCCCTGGAACAGAGGCCAGGAAGGACCCCTGTCTGAGCAGGGTACAGACACTAAGTCAAGTGACACAGGGAGGCTAGCTGCTTTCCTGAAGCCACAATGTGAAGCTGCTACTTGTAGTGTCCCTGGGTTGGGGCCCAGAATTGAGGATGGGACCGGGCCTCCCCACCTTCTTCTGGCCATTTGCTGGAGGGGCAAGAGCCCAGCAAAGAGGTTAGGGCCAGTGAGAATCAGAGACAGGACTGGGAACTAGCAGGGAGCGGCCATCTTAAAGAGGCCGTATTACCCTTCCCCGCCACCAAAGTATGGAAGAACACTAAAGGGTAAAGCAGTTCCCTCATCTACCACTAGAAGGAAGCGCTGGACACACTGAGGTAGTTGAAGAGCTTTCCCACAGTATGTTCAATGCAGATTAAAATATACACACATAAAATAAAAGCAAGATACAAGGCACATACAGAATCACACTTTTATAATACCAAATATGATGTCAATTACAGTATTGATAGCAAACTGTTTTAAGCCTCTAATCAATGTATTTGAAAGGACTTCATCAGAAATAAGCACCATTAATCTTCATTGTCTTGTAATGCATTCTTTAGTGTGCATGTATATCACTGTCCTCTGCTGCAAAGAATCAGATTTGATGAGTGTTTATGACTAGAGCTTGATGAAGCAGTTGGCCTACAAAGAGTTACAAGCCAACACTAGGACTAAAGAGAGCTAATAGCAAATCAGATTTATCTGAAGTGTTAGTGACCAGTGCTTTTGAACCTGAAGTTCTTGAGTTCTGTCCCCAAGGCTTGATGCAAGCAGTTTAGCTAAGCAGCTGTGCTCCCTGTATATCTGCAGCCAAGGGCTCATTACACTCTGTAAGCAGGCATGAATGGGTGCGTCTCTCTTTACCCATGAGTTGGGTCACTGAGCTCCAAAGGGATTTTTCTTCTGCAGCGTTTCAGCAGTGAATTTTGCTTTTTTTTCTCCCTTAATCATAGTCTTCTATTTTAATAACATATATTATTGAGAATCCCCAGCTTTCAAGAGTATTTATTAGCTGTTGAACAGAACTGGCTCTATTGCTGCTGCACCTGGTTTTATAGAAGCGTCATAAAATGTTCATGTTCTGCGGCTAACCAGAGTATTTTAACTATAGGGCTCAAAATATAGTGGCATTTTCCAGCTTTAAAATCAGGAAGGGCCAAATCCCAAAGTCCTTACTCAAGGCTAGATTCTGCCCTGGGGATCAATCATAGATTGGGCCATCTGCATACAAATCTCTCCCTCCCAATATAGGAAGGGGCATGTAGCTGCCTTGGTGGTACCATTGCCCCTTGGTTTGGAAATGGGGAGACAAGCAGGTTGTGGGCAGAACAATGGGGGACATGTATCAAGCCAGTCTGACATACTGGGGATTGCCCTTAAAGGGGTATCTCAAGTCATGCTGGAGAGCCCTGGAGCCACACTGTCTGAGAATGGGGACAGAGCTGTGACAGTCCTGAAGCTAATGCAGAGGTTCTGGGCCCCTAGTAGAGCCCAAATTCCTGGTGGTAAGTAATAGGATCTCTAGAATTTGCCAGTGCCCCTCTCATATGAGGATGCAAATCCTGCCTCGTCCCTGAGAGAATGTAGAGGAAACCCCATGAAGTAAACTCTGCAGAGTGTCCTGTCCTTTACATGGGTGTTTCTATAGAGGTGTGTGATTTTTCCCATAGTTTTTACTCAATGCCTTTATGCAGGCAAATGAACTTTCCATTCCACTCTCACCAGGGGTGCAAGGTGGAAGGGGTTCATCCAGATGACAGGGAGAATATTTCCTTAGGTCGTGACAGGCTCTGGCACCTCTCCAAGGAAACCAAGGATTGGCTTGCTTGGTGCTGGGAATGGAGGGCAGGATGTTGTCTCTGCCCACTGTGGTACAACTGGTGGGTTTGGAGGGAGCTGGTTCTTTTGTCTTCTTCGGTAAAAAGATATAGAGAGATAACTTGTGGTGTTTTTGGCCCTCACTTTTATAGTTCAGCCACCCTTTCAGAGGAGAGTTACCCATGTTCCTGAGAGTGACTACTAGATGAAGTTCTTTCCAGCTCAGAGCAAGGAGACATGGAGTCAGGTGGGGGATGGGGCTTTATGCTGTTGTGTGCTAAGATGCAGATCTGTTTGTTCTTGTCTCCTTCTTTGCCTAAGAATGGCCACTTTATAGGTGATAGTCCATCAGCTTTGATGATAGCTGGCTAGCAGCGTCAAGTTGTCCTTTGTCTTTGAGAAACAGGTTTACTCACTCCCCACACTTGTCTGGTAAACACACATCAGTCATGATTTCAGCTTATGTTAATTAATTTACTAATTTACTAATGTTGCTACATACATGTCACCATGTTATTATTGACCAGCAAGTTATTAGTTTTCAAATGGTACCTTACAATGCATATTTTGTACAAAGGTTATTACACTAGCATGTAGGGTGTGAATACAGAGGTGCATTCATTCACAGCAAGTTTTCACCTTAAAGGCCACTTCTTGAGGTGGTCATGAAAGATCAGTGTGTGGTCAAGAATAACACTGAACTATGTTGGCTTTGGGTCATAATGCACAGTTTCATCACAGAACTTGACAGTTAAGAGCAGGGGTCCCCAAACTTTCAGCTGCCAGGGCCACATCACTCAGTCTTGTTCTTATGATGGAATGGAGCAGCTCCTCCTGGCCAGAGTTCTGGGCCCATGTCACATGGGAGAGGGGAAGGGTCAGGGATGGGAAGAGGAAGCAGAATCAGCAGGCAGGTCAAAATGTGTTGGTGGGCTGGATGTGGCTCATGGGCAGTAGTTTGGGGACCACTGGTTAGGAGTGTTTTGTGTAGTTCTATTGTCAAGGTGGAAAGTTGAGACTACAGATTTGCCCAGATTTGGTCTCAGCCACCATTTTAGGAAGTACTCCTTTGTGATCTTAAGGTCAGATTTAAGAATCACTTCAAATTCTTTAAAACTACAGGCGTGAGTTGCAAATGCCAAATCAACAGCATATGCAAACTTATGCACTCTTGTTATCTCTTGAGTACACATTGAAGAGTGTTAGAGCAAGTACAGAACCTATTGGTAGCCCATTATTCAAAGTGTGTGGTTAGCTGGTTTGACCTCCAATGTGTACACACATCTTTTGGCCACTAAGCATGGGGTTCAGCAGCCCGAGAACCTGCACAAAGGAGATCACTGTGACCAATTGCAGAAGCAGATCATTCTCCAGTCTGTAGTCATATGCCACTAACAGATCAATGATAGCAGTACTGGTCTTGAGTAGTGGGTGAGCCTGGGTTCTCCCCTGCCTCCTAGTCATCATAGGAGTGGTGGCAGGACTGTGGTGGCCACAGTGGGAGGTGGCTAGAACAGGCTGCGGAATTTTATGGAAGGGTGGGGGGGATGGATTGTAATTCAGCCGGAGGCAAGCCAGAGGGTCCAGTGGAGATAGGACAGATGGTGAGAGGGATGTCTGCTTGGCTGAGAGCTGGTTCCCCAGATAACCAGCAGGAGGAGCCAATGCAGTGAATCAGAACTGTGTTACAGCAGTGTTTAGACCATCTAAACATTCAAGTCACCGTTTTCAATCTTGCTGCGTCTAGTGATACATTTCTGGGTCTCTATACTCATCATATTTGGGGAGGATCTCTTGGCTTTCTGCAGTCCAGCAAAGAGTGTACAATGACCTGTGTTCCGTGGGGATGTTCTTCTTTGTAGAAGAGATTGAGTGAGGTAAAATAATGAAAAGTCTTTATTTTGGGAGAATTGGAGAGATTATTTTGTCCTCAGGTATAGTGAAAGTGGCCCAGTCTTCTTTTATGAAGTTCCGGCATGGTGTCAGTTTTGAGTAAAGTACTGGAATTTGAATACCAGCATGGGTGAGTACTAATCCATGCTGGCTGTTTGGGAAGTCACTGAGGACAATCTGTGAAGTGTGGATCAGTGTGCTGGTATCCTTTTTAGAGGTGAACATCAGATCAGGGCGGTATCCTCTGCCCATCTTGTAGAATGAAAAGTGGAGCCTTGTTTCACATGAAAAAGGAGGAACATATCATTTGCTGATGCCCCGTGTGTCAGTTCTTCATCTGCAATATTCTTTTCTGCATAGGTCCATTGTGTGTGGTGACTATTAAAGTCATCCACAAATACAGCAGGGTCCTGGGCATTATGCAAAGCCGCTTGAGGCCACTGTGCACCAAGTAGTTATATATGTTAATGACGGTTATCATACTGAAGCACACGGAGATTGTAGTAGTTTCTTTGAGTGCTGAAGAAGGTAGGACCATATATTCATTAATCTGCTTTATGTAAATTGCCAGCCTGTATTAGGCAGTGCCACCCAATGAAAAGCACCCAAAGAAAGCACTTTGCCCTCAGAATGACTCTATTGCTTTTTCTTTGCACACATTATGAAATAAAGCCATAATGTAAAACATGGAGTAGCACTGTAAAAGGATTCCGTAACAGTTTCTCCATAAAATACGGGAAAAAAATACACTTTGCAAAATAGTCTCACAGTATTTGCAATGCCATTACATGTGGAACATAAAAGTTTAAAAGTCCAATTCTTCCTATGGAAGAATCCAGGTTTTTGTGCCATGCAATGTTATTGATCAGGTGCATGAAAAGTTTAAACCTGATAGCTTCTTCTTGACCTCAATCATCTCATACCACACCTTAGCTGATATGGCTTGCTTTCCCCAAGGCAAGCCAGTTCTTAAGTGTTCTGGCTAGGTGTTCATTGGCTTTACAGAATGAGATGGGAAAATGACAACAAGTCATATTTTTCTTCCTGTTGATCTCACAAGACTTTTTTCTTTTGTTTTGAATCTTTCTTAAAGTGAATTTAGTGCTGGCAAAAGGAGGCAGAAGTGTGACTCAAGCAGCAATCATCTTTCCATCCACTTCTCCAAAGTGCCTCAGCCTTGCCCTGGAGAGGCCAGCTCTAAGAGCAATCGGACAGAACAGTTTTCATATCCACCCCTTTGGCTTCAGAGGGGTGGTGGTTCTGATGTGGTCACACATCCACTGTGAACTAGTCAAAGTTAGTTAATTAATTCCACCAAACAGTCTTCAGAAGGGAATGGCTTCCATCCCAAGTGAACTGCTGAGTGAAAAAGGAAAGTCTGGATAAGTCTCTGAAGCCAGTCCATTCTCAGAGCTCTTCTGAGTCAGATTGATCAGAACAACATCAGGTCAAACAAGAGGCTCACTGTCTGTTTCCAGAGATACATGTGCTCCTTGCTTCAGTGTGTTTGCACAATATCTTTCCTCTGTGTTTGTGTGTGGGAAATTTAGGAGTTGAGGTGAGGAATGGAAAATAAGCAATAGCTAGGAGTGGTGTACACAGACTGAGGGCAGAATATAGCCTTCCCCCACACATCGGGGCAAGAAGGTGATTTGAGATCAGCTTTTGCACTTTAGCTCTTCTTGAAGCAAACATACAAACAAGTTGAAGAGAATGAATTTAAGTGACATCTGGAAATTAGATGAAACATCTCACACTTTGGTGAAAAAGGTCATGGTGCTAATGGTGGATAAGAGGCACTTGGGAGAGCACCTGTGTGTATCCTGTCCTGAGATATGTTTGGCTATTGTTCTTGTACAGCATGAACTTAGTTTTGGGAGGGCTAACAATAGGTATGGTGTACACTCTATATACTATAGTGCCATTTTCATTTGTGGTGCTGAATGCACGTTACAAACATTAAATAAGGCTCACAAATGTGAATGGTAGGTATTATGATTTCATGCTACAAATAGGAAAACTGAAATACAGAGAGGCTAATGGGTAAATTTTTTTAAAGGGCACAGGCCAGGCCTCCCTTTTTGTGGGCAGTCTGGTACTGCACACTAAATGCACATGCACAAGTCAAAATGTTTGCGCTTGCAACAACTGGGTAGCATCTATATTCAGGCTATGGGAGGCATGGGGAACCAAACAGGAGCTTGGAATTCAAAAGTGGTGTATACTAGCCCAAACTGACCCTGCAAAAGATCACTCAGCAAATAATGTCAGAGCCTGACCTAGGATATTTAAGTCTTTACACCCTGTCCAGCTCACTAGCCACTTGATAGCTCGCCCTTCTGATTTGGATATTCAGGGATCCTATATTTATTAAATTCTTAGACAAATAATACAAATTGTTTGGAATTTAATCCTGTCTTAAATATCAGTTCAATCGCTCTTTTGGCAAGGGGAGAGCAAGGCAAAGGGAGGGAACCAAAAAAAAAATGTTGAGGGTGTTCAGAAATTAGTCATGTCAGAATAAATAAAAGATTTGGGATCACTGGGCCTGCTCCTGCTCCAATTGAATTCGATGGCAGGATAAGAGAGTATTAATTCTCCATTGAACTTGAATTGAAGACAGTCAGATAGGTATTTGAAACATTAGGAAATGACCGTTTTCACAGCTGATTCACATCCACTCATGTAATATATGCCATCATGTGCCAGCAATGCCCCTCTGCCATGTACATTGGCCAAACTAGACTGTCACTACACAAAAGAATAAATGGACACAAATCAGACATGAAAAATGAAAAACCCAAAAACCAATTGGAGAGCACTGCAATCTCCCAGGACACTCTGTAGCCAACTTGAAAGTTGCCATACTTCAACAAAAAAACTTTAAAAATAGTCTTCAAAGAGAAACTGCAGAGCTCGAACTGATCTGCAAACTTGACACTATCAGACTGGGTCTGAATGGGGACTTGGAATGGTTCTCTCATTACAAGAAGTAATTGTCACTGTTCACACATTCTCACCTTCTAATCAATGGTTGTGAATAGCCTCAGCTACTTTAACTATATGGACTTTGCTATTACCTACCCCACTCATTGTACCTTCCCCTTGACTGTATACATATATGTATATATATATATATATACACCACCTATCTGATTTCCATTCCCTGCATCTGAAGAAGTGGGTTAAAGCCCACGAAAACATACGCCTGCAAAAATTAAATTTGTTAGTCTTTAAAGTGCTACAGAACTCTCGTTTTTACAGTTTTCACAGTTATTTAAAGTTTGCTAGATAGTGTATTTTCTCATAATTCCATGGGAAGGCTATAGCAAGAATTGCAATGAGCTATATATCTCCCACTGTGGTTGCCATTAACACTTAACAATCACTTTTTATGCCTAAATAGCACAATCGTTTATTATTAAAATATTTCTTTTACTAAGTATTGTTATGATGCCCAAATATTCCAGTAAGGATCAGCACCATATTGTACCAGTGATAAACAAACACATAGAAAACATATACTCTCTCCCTCAGACGGATTACAATTTAATTGACAAGAATACTGCGGAAATGTGAATTGCTTTCATATGTAATATTTAAACCTTTCACTGGGTACTAGTATACAACCATTATAGCAATAAAAGATACAAAGAGGGAATGATATTAACAAGGGTGGACTAGGAATACTTAAAAGATAAGCAATAATTTCAGGGGCTTTTTTAAAGCTATTTGATAAGCTAGAAGGGGTGAGAGGTAAATAGAATTTCATTGTTAAATAACCTTTCCTTCATTTCTAGTTGAGTATGCTGTTATTTTAAATGGTCCCAATCAGCTGCAAAATGGTTATGTATGCTATTATACAAGCTAAGCAAAGTAAAAGTCAGGACCTAGAATACACAGTCCTAGAAACATTCGATAGCTGGTTTTAGTACCTTCATTATTAAAATGTCCTCTTCATCTTTTCTTCCTAGTCCACTTCCATTTTCTTCTACATGTCCTGCATATCCTAGATTTTAGTATTGGCTCTCACTGGATGCAGAGAAAGCCTTTGACAGTGTGAAGTGGCATTACTTACTTGAAGTCATTTCTAATTGAATTCATCTTATATTTTCCTTGCTGGTGGCATTCTTTGTAAGTACCATGACCTTGTGGTACTCAAATACATATGATCCCAATCAAAGTGTAAAATTAATTAAAATAATTGATGCCATTACACTATCAGACAGTTCAAGATTACCAAAAGTTTTCTAACATTAAAGAATATTTATAATAGGAACATAAGTGCTATACTGGGTCAGACCAATGGGCCCATCTAGTTCAGTATCCTGTCTCTGACAGTGTTCAGTACCAGAGCTTCATGGGGGATCTAAAGAACAGGGGAATTTTAGAGAGATCCAACCCTGTCCTCCCCTCTCGGCTTCTGGCAGTTAGAGGTTTAGAGTCACCCCATGCATGAGGTTGCATCCCAGAGCATCTTGGCTATTAGCTATTGATGGACCTTCTTCCATAAACTGAACTAGTTTTTGTAACCCAGTTATACTTTTTGGCCATCACAACATTCCATGGCAATGAGTTCCACAAGCTAATTGTGTGTTGTGTGAAAAAGTACTTCCTCTTGTTTATATTAAACCTGCTGCCTATTAATTTAATTGGGGGATCTCTGGTTTTTGTATTGTTGGAAAGAGTAAATAACATTTCTTTATTCACTTTTTTCATGATTTTTTATTCATGATTTTCTAGAACTTTATCATGTCCCCCTGTATCCTTCTCTTTTCTAAAATTAATAGTCCTAATCCTCATATGGAAGCTGTACCATATGCTTATTCATCTTTGTTCTTCTCAGAAGCTTTTCCAGTGCCACTAAACCCTCTTTAAGATAGGGCAGCCAGCCCTGGACACAGTATTCAAGGTGTGGGCACACCATGGATTTATGCTATCTTCTGTCTTATTTTCTATCCTTTTCCTAATATTTCCTACACTCACTTTCCATAACAACAATCTAAGCAGTTTTTCAGGATTTTTTCAAATCACTGTACTCAAGAAAGATGTGGGACAGCATGTTGTATGGTTCACTAAGTGTCTTTTCTGCTCTCACAATCACAGAGTGTGTTAGAATAAACTGGAGGTGCAGCTTAAACAAAAGATGCAGAGTTTTAATAATGAATCAACTATAAAATGTCCCCCTTCACTCCTTTTTCTCTCTATGGTTATCCTGTCTGAGGCTATTTATAATGCAGATGAAATAAAGATGGCACTGATAGGATATGGGTGTGTTATATGCTGATGATAGGCAAATGGAAATTTTTTTTGAAATCAGACTGTTTAATCTGTCATGTACAAACACTTGGAATACCAGGATTCATTTGATGAAATCTGGAGTTATCTGCAATCAACTTTTTTCCTTCAGAACTGTGGCAATGTGACTTTCCCACCATTTAGGTTAGTGAGTATATGTATCAAACAGTTAGGAGACAGGGTTTCCAATTCCCTCTCTGAAGTTTACAGATAAAGTAGACCACTCTATTCTGAAGGATGTAGGAAGATGGTTTAATTTGCTGTTGTCTCTGGAAGGATTAGCCTGTGCCTGTGCACCCACATTTAGAACAGCCCATAGGAGGATTCAGCATAATAATTAATACTAATAAATAATAAAATATGTTGTTTAACAGTTTGCATTCTGGTGGGACCTAGATGCCCCCACTGAGATCAGGGCCTCATTAAGTTACACACTGAACAGTCACGGAATAAGAGACAGTTTTTGCCCCAAAGAGCCTACCATCTAAATACCCTCCCCTTTCCATGGACAGCTAGCTGATATTTGGTGCTGGAGATAGTCACGTCTTTGCTTCCTTCTCATCTGTCAGTGCACACTTTGGGATATCCCACTCTCCACTGATGGAGCTAGGAAGGAGCAGTCCATGAGTGTTGAGGAGTGCAGATACAGCAACTGTGTCTGATCCTTGTGTGAGAGAACAAACACGGAAGGCTCTTTATATGTTTACCCCCATTGACAGCCATGCAAGAGCAAACCACAATCCAACTACTTTACTGCCTGTATGTATTGCCTATTGTCCTTAAGAGGAAGGATATTAAGGACATGGGAGAATTTTTTTCCCCTTATTCATTCAGAGTGAGAAGTTGTCCATTTATTACCCATAAAGCTTTTAAGTGTGTCAAGGTAGAAAGAGGGATTTCCTTTGCATGTATAAAACTTTATGACATTGCCTGTCAGCAAAGATTTGTTGAATAGAGGCTGAGTGGAGATCCTTAGTATACATCAGTGGACCTAGAGAAAGGGAACATGTCAGCCTAATTCTACCCTGCAGATTCCATTCTTGAGTGATTCATATATTTTAAGGAGGATAAAAATTAAACCTGTTATATTAAGGCATGAAGAGAGGCATGCAGAATTTTCAGAAGGAAATGGGAAGAAGCTTCACTGCCTCTTGGCCCTAGTACGTAACAGCCTACCATTTAAACCCAATATTTTCCATTCTATTTTGTTGTGTGCAGTCTAGGGGCATCAAAGGCCTGGTAGATGTTAGAGTCACAGGATCTTTACTCAGCTGAATAATTAAAATCCAGTTTTGGCCTTCCCCAAGAGCATTTTATTGAATATCGTACAGACATTTGTGAGCCTGGAATTAGTTGACCCTGTCACCCTTGGAGAAGATTATTAATTTGCCTGGGTTGCCTGAAGATTTGATTTAATCTTTTTCTACAGTGTTACGTGAGTCAGACAGCGCTATTGCAGGAAAAGCTAGGAAGCTTGGGAGGAAATTTACAGATTGATATACAAGATCAGAGAGGAAGGAATATGCTGAAAACTACTCATAAGATATCTATGACAGCTGAGAATCATGAAATACAATTTACAAGTGTACATAAAATATACACAACAACCACCTTGAAGACTCAATGGATGGGCACAAATCCCATATGGTGTAAGTGTGAACTAGCTGTCCATGTTCATTTATTTGGGACTTTAGGATGAAAATATATGCTGATTTTTCTATTTGTTTGAACACAACTATTAAACAACTGGCCCAGGCTTGTTATTGTTAAGAGAGATCACTTGATAGAGCGGACCTCATACATGCAGCACTCTGATGTTTTGAGTTTATTGCTTGATCTCAAATGAATTCTTCCTTCCTTCATAGTGTCTCCACAATGATGACATTCCTGCTATCACACTGTTGGCTCATTTTCAATTTATGATCTACTAGATCATCACCCTCCTTTTTCGCTGCACTACTGCTTGCCCAGTTATTCTCCATTTGGTGTTTGTGCATTTGATTTTACTTTCATAAGTGCAATGCTTTGAACTTGTCTTTAATGAATTCCCTTTTGATGGTTTCAGATACTAAGCACCTGCAATTGCCATTGAAAACAATAGGAACTCTATGTGCTCATTACATAATCTGGCCTTAGCTCTCAATAAGAATTCTCACTGCATTTTAGGCTTATATGCTTAACTGAATTTGAGGATTGTATGCTTGTCTAATATTTCTTTAGGAATTAATGTTCATGAATGTAAATTATTTCTTACACTTATGGGCCATATCCTCAGATTCTGTGACTCAGTCTCCCTTTTGTCAACTAGTTGAGAAACATCTGAAGCTTTCTCTGAAGATCTGTGTTTTAAAGTCAGTTTCTCAAATAGGCCCTTCTCCTACTGTGATTTTCGCATATGCTAACTACAATCTCAAACATTGGATATTGCACACAAGTGCCTGAGAATATACTGCTACAATTAATTAACAATAATACTGCAACTTTGTACAAAATAGCATTTTGTCATTCAGAGATCAAAGAGCGCTTTAAAGGGGACATTATCAATCCCAGTTTCACAGCATGGGAAATACAGGGAGAAACAACTGCATTATCTTGCACAGGATCATATAATAGAAGATCTAGGAATAAAATCTAGATCTCCTGACTCTCCTTTGGTCAGTCCACTAAATCACAGCTGTCTCCCTTTACTATAATTAATACAAGCATTGCTTTATAGTGGTGATTTGCCTGTCTGGAATTTTGGCTGACACTACACAGATGATTGATTGTAATCTTACAGAAGCACATGATTCAGCCTGTGGCGGGTTTGTAAGCTCATGAACACTGCCCCAACCATCATTGATTAAATACTATCTTTCTGTTTGCATTCATTAATACATTTGGTTCATTTATGTTTCCTTAAACTTTCTCTCCCTGCACACACAATGTCCCAAAGCCTCCTTCTGTGGTGAGGCCAGATGAGTGAACAACCCCTTCTGAGAAAGTGATATGCCTCTCAAAATAGAGCATCTCCATTTAGCAAAATTTATTGTACTGTACATTTGCCCAGAGCACTTTCACTATGGTTCTGCTCGATGAGTGTGCATTCATTATCTTATCATAATTGTAGGTTCATGGAGTTGAATCAGACTGGTTTGGGCATTCATTGAAGCAGTGTATCATGAGACATTTCCTCTTGAGGAATGAAGAGAAACTGGTTGCAGCAATTATGACATTCTGACAAGAGGGCCTTTTGGAAGAAAAGTGCAATAAGTATGCGGACCACCCCCCTCCCCCAGTTGGAATGGGCAGGGAAGTAGCCTGCATTGGAATTTAATAAAATTCGAGGATTCATTAATCCACAAAACAGACATATCATAAAACCATTGAATTAACATTTCCCAATAAAAGTCTATGGCATTGTAAAACTGTGCATGTGTTGTTTTAGTTTTAATGGCACAAATGTGTTTATGGAAAAATTACTCTTCTGCAATGGTACAGTATGTAGGAGATAATGCTACAAATCCTGATATTTAGAGATGCAGAATGATTTCCTTAAAGACATCTACCGTTCTACAAGACCAGGACCATAAGCGTGGACTACATTAGATTGTTTTATAATGTAAAACAAGAAAAGCTCCAATGGCTTGGTTTGCAATATATATAGTTCTGTGTTGTAGTTGCAGTCCGCAGCAAGAATTATTCTAAACAATAAAATGAAGTACCGTGCCTCCTAAGATGCACATTGTGAACAAAGCTTGAAAAGGCCATCCTGATTCATTAAGAGCAGTACCAATGTTTCATACTGTTAACTCCAGGTTATACAGCACCAGCCTCTGCTTGTGTGCTGCCCTCAAGAACATGGTGAAGTTGGAAAGGGGCACATGCTCATTCATTTTCCCAATCATTCCAAACTGCCACCTGGTGGGATTGTGCTGAAACTGCAATACAACTCTGATTTACAGTGCATCTTGACATGTTGATCTGCTGTGACGTGTCCTATTTTCTGGTTGTATGCCTAACAGAGGATCTCAGGATAGCATGTGTCACCCCTGCATATTCTCACTTGCCTTCCACATTGACTGTCCTTCTTTGACTCTGGGGTTTTCATCAAAGTATTACGTCCTGTGCTGTCCTTTACCACACAGAGAAAAACCCCTAATTTATATATATTATCCTAATATGGCCAAATTACAAAACTTATTGCATTTACATTGTATAGTGCTTTACAGCTTTAATATGCCATAAAAACATGGATTAGTTAATCCACACATTATCCCCTGAAGTAGGTTATTATGTATGAAAGCTTACATGGCTGTGATCCATTCAAATTTGCTTTCCATGAACCACCAAGTCCTTGAGTCCTTCCAGTGTGAATATTCATTAAAGAAAAATTTATGTGTGAATGCTTGGTTGTTCATTGAAAGTGAATTTTGAAATGTACAGTTAAATGCAAAGTTTTCCACATATTTGTTACTTAAGGAAATCATCCTGTCAGGGACCAGAAACAATACCATGTGATTTACACAATTAACTAACACATCACAAATTGCCAGTTGCAAAATTCACAGTTCTTGTCCTGCTGGTCAAGAATTATTTGTTGAAGAAATTTACAAAATGTTTTAAACAACAAATACATTTGAAAAGTTCACAAGCTATGAATGCATGTATTTTAGCAACAATAGAAACAGCTGCATTGGGAGACAGACATATGTAGACACACCATTCTGGGGAACTATAAAACTCATTCAAACATCTTTTAGTGTCCAGCACCCAAAAGTCATTAACTTTACTATTTTTAAAAACGTTACTACAACATTTCTAAATATATATTTTAGTATAATGTGTTAATGACATCATGTCACAGATGGATAAGATAATATCACACTAAATGTAAGCATTGCTATAAGTACCATCTAAATTTAACTAATGTATGATCTTTAAGACAGGCAACTTTTTTTAATTTGAAAAAGTTCCTGGATGATTTGTTCTTGATTCCACAGGTGCAATTTTTTTATTCTGCTGAACTGCGATGTCAGTAGTTAGTTCAGGAGTTTCCGTAGATAGTTCTTGCTGCCTTTCCCAAAGTTGCTTCCTTCTTCAAGGAAGAATCAGTTGAAGACACTTTAAAGAAACATCTTTATTAGCTCACCAGATACTGTCACCACTGATGATAAAGGAGTCTCTGTAACAGGCTGATTTTAATTTAATTAAGTTCAAAGCTGACTGTTAAAGAGGAATGGGCAACAAAATGGCATATGAAATTCAATGCTGATAAGTGCAAGTGTTTGTCATAAAACATAATCTGAACTATACATACAAAATGACGGGAAACATACTCTGAACCAAACATACAAAATGATGGGGTCTAAAGTAGCTGTTACTTCTGAGGAAAGATCTTGGAATCATTTTGGCTAGTTCTCTGAAAATATCTGCTCAATGTGCAGCAGCAGTCCAAAAGCTAGCAGAATGTTTCGAGCCACTAGGAAAGGGACAGATAAATAAAACAGAAAATACCACAATGCCACTATGTAAATCCATGGTACACTCACACCTAGAATACTGCATGCAGATCTGGTTGCCCGGTCTCAAAAAAGATGGAAAAGTTACAGAGAAGGGCAACAAAAAAGATTAGGGGTATGGAAACTTCCATATGAGGAGAGATTAGAAAGACTGGGGTTGTTCAATTTAGAAAAGAGATGATCACAGGGGGATATGACAGAGGTTTATAAAATCATGAATGGCATGGAGAAAGTGAATATGGAAATGTTATTTATTTCTTCACATAACACAAGAAGCAGGGGCCACCCAACGAAATTAATAGAAACAGCAAGTTTAAAACAAACATAGGGAAATTCTTCTTCACACAGTGCACAGTCATCCTGTGAAACTCATTGGCAGGGGCAGAGAAGGACAGAAGTATAATTGGATTCAAGAAAATATTCAATAAATTCACAGAAGATAGCTCCTTTAATGGCTATTAGCCAAGACGGTCAGGGACACAACCCCATGCTTGGGGCATTCCTTAATCTTTGACTGCCAAAAGATAGGAATGGATTAGGGGGATGGGTCACTGGATAATAGCCCTATTCTGTTTATTCCCTTTGAAGCATCTGGCACTGGCCAGTTGGAAGACAGGATACTGGGCTAGAAGGACCATCATTCTGACTCATTGTGGTCATTCTTATGTTCTTAGAGATTGGGTGTATACACACAACTAACCTATGTGTCTGAGCTAGTTTTTCCTCATCTTTAATTTTATATTGTACATTGCTGCATTTAACTGTGACTATATACCTACCTAGGAACTGTCACTGGTTTCCATAAATGTATCTTGCATGTTCTTAGTCGTGTGCACAATTTACATAAATAGACATGTAAACAATATGATATCTGGTCATATGGCATTAAACTGGTATCATTTTGGGAGATTCTTTTTTCCTATGTCTTCTCTTTTAGACTCCTTAGGTACAACAATAACCACATGTGGTAGCATGCAAGATAAATCTCTGTTAGCCAACGTTTCTATCTGGCCTTCTGTCTCAGACTAATCAGCAAAGGACCCCTTAAAACATCATCTATTTGGAGATTTGCTCCAAATTCTCATTGCTGGTTAACTTCTCCTTTTATTCCATGTATGAATTTATGGACTCTTCAGACTATTGATTCCATTTATAAAAAATGGAAGAGTGCTCTTATAATGAGTGTTTAGATACATGCTAAAATCTTTGCATTGCTCTTCCCTTTTGGCTTCAGAAGTGCTGGAAGAGGACAAAACAATCTATGTTTTACTTCCCAGAAAGATAAAATTGATGGTATTGTGTAGTAATCTGCTTCACCATCAGCAAAAGAAAACTGCTCCAGCCTTACATCATCGGATTCAACATAAGAATTTGTATGTCCATCATTAAACAGAACCATTATGGTCTTGATTTTTAGTGCTGATTAAAATATAGCTTCACAAAATTGCTGCATACAACTATTGTCTTCACTTGTTCACACAGATGAATTATCAAGCGATTCCAACTTCATTCTCTGCTTGCAGTTTCTTGGAGACAAGATTCGGAAAAAGACACAAATACAAACCAACAGAAGTAGCACTGAGTTAACTTTATTAACACTTATTAGGAAGAACAGTTCACCTTTAGGATAAGCTCTCTTATTTGTTGCAATATCTTACTGCCTATTTGTCCAATAAACCATGAACAACAAATTATCCATTCTTCTAGTGAGCATTGCTATTTTTATTTTACAAAAGGAGGAAGGAAGACACCCAAAGATGAAATGACTTGCCCAAGGACACCCACTGAGTCAGAGACAAATCCAAGGTAAGAATCCTCAGTTATTCACTCCTATCCCAAAATTCAATCCACTAGAAGATGCTCCCTCACAAATCTAATAAAAAAGGTAAACATTTGTTCTAGAGTGCTAAACTGAGTCCTAAAATTATATCATGCTTCAGTCCCAGGAAAAGATTTCTGAATCTCCATTAAAAAAGGACCTGAAATATGCATTTTCAATAATTGAAATAAAAATGATATGATTAACATGGATATTAGATAAGTAAATATTAGAAATAATAAAGAATCACAGGGTATTTTACAGAAATGTGCATATTGCCTTTTCATGGGTCATTCATCAGGAATTTTATTCCTGACTGAAAATTGCTCTTGAAAAGACTGTGATAATGGGCCTGCAGCCCAACTGATAAGCAGTTGTGTCTTTTTTTAAAATAAATGTAAGAATTAAAAAAGGTTTCTTAAAAATTTGTATTGTAAACACATTGCAGCTCTTAAACCTTGATGTTTATAATAGTTACCTTTCTTTTAACTATTTAATCTGACTCTTCGGAATTGTATTTCTGGCTTGCATTGCATCACTTTGTTCAGGGTTGTTGCACTATAATAATAATAATCACAGCAACACAACGTGATGGATAGGATCTGCCTCATTACTAAGCAAAAAAGTGGAAAAAAATTATGCATTTTGGGAAATGTCAAAATTCCTGGTCTTTCCTGAACAGCTCAAAGAACATTGCCCACATTCTATGGAAGGTACACATGGGGTTGGGCTTTTTTTAGCATGAAGTAATCAACAATAAAGTAATATAAAATTAACCTCAAACTTTCTCCCCCAGGCTTGTCTGTTCCTAGGGTTTCTATTCCAGTCTGTTCTGTTCACACCTCTACTCTCTTTTTCTGGGGAGTCTGCCAAAGGTTGTTACTGGCCCTTCAAGAGTGAGCAGGGACAAAACACCTGTGACTCATCAGTTCACTCTGGACAGCATGGATGGCTGTCCTGGCATAGGGACAGGAACAGAGGACAAGGAACCTAGGTGTGCTAGAAGACAGCGGCATATGATAAGGAAGGACTGCCAGCAGAAAGGCGGGATGGAGAGGTTCTTCTGAGGAAAGTGGTGTTTTAAGGATTCTATTCACTGGGTGTGGGAATGGGCTATGTTTGTGATTGCTTGAACTATGGTTGGTAATACAATGACCTCAGGAAGGGGTATTATTTAATTATTCAGGCAAAAGAGCCTGAAGTGGATTTGCTGGGGACTCTGAAAGGGAAAACTGAGACAGGTGTGCCGGTTCTGCTGAAGGAGGGCACTTCAGGTGAGGCTACACTCTGATAGAAGGACTCCCACTTCCTTTATACCCGGCTAGAATAATGTGATGTCTGCACCAGCAAGTCTGCAGAACCCACTTTTACCCCATTTCCAGCAGGGACAATACTGGCTAACATGAGTTTCAAGCAAACACTACAGCCTGAACATCACTGTATAAAGTACAGGTGTCAAGCTGTACAGAGTGGCTTACAGCCATTAGTGCCAATGTCAAGGCAGTCTGTTAAGAAACTAGGTACAAACCCAAACAGGTTGTTGATACTTAGATTACACCAACCAAGTATCAAGTGTGAAGTCCTCAAGCACTATAACAGCCTTAACATGGAGCCACAAACAGTCCCCTTGGGCACTCTGGCTGTCACATGGGCAAGCCTGCCTTTGTGGTAGATGGTCCCTTACACCAAAAATCACAACATTATTCAGGTTACTGCCAGTCCCAAAGGACCAGGCACTTACGCCAGGTCAGTTGTACTCCAGATCTTTCACCAAAGACAACGCTTGTAACCAATCCTATAATAATTAAAGATTAATTAACTAAGAAAAAGAAATGAGAATTATTTACAAAGTTAAAGCAGGTAAACATACACACACAAAGGAGTTACAGTCTTAGGTTCTAAAAGGTGATAGTAGCTGCTATATATGCAAACTCTATTTGTCTTTTAGGTCTAACCCAAACTAAGCAGCTTGGAGATCCCTTGTTTATGCTTAGAAATATTGCCCTCTGTGAATTCCAAGCAGCACAGAGATACAATTCTTGCTTGGCAAGTATTTGTATTCCCTTCCCCCAGAGCTCATGGGCAAGACTGATGGGAAAAGTTCTCATGCAGGTTACTTCTCCATGGGTATGGTGGGGGAGAAATCAACACATTTTCCCTATGGCTCATTTGGTTTCAGTGGAGCTTCTTGTGTGCAGGATTAACATTTTACACTAATTAAATGCTTCTTTCTGGTTTGGTGAGTTACACAACTGCACAGGTTTACAATGCAAACACTCAATACAACTTTATACCATGAGCTACAGATGTTATAACTGAGATTCATACATGTAGCATCCTACAAACATTTCAACACTAAACACATTCTTATCAATTTAACATCTGTTTTAACAATGCTAACACACAGATGAGCCAGACTGGTTTCCAGCTATGCATTTGTCAGTGTTCAGTGAAGCCTAGGTTCCTTGGCATGAGCTGGCACCTGGTCTTCCAGCCTCACATCAGGTATGTCCTATAAAATGCAAACCTCAGACCAGATGCCCAGGTCTCCTAAAGCTGCTCCATTCTGCTCCAGCAGAGCAAAGCAATGTTAAGACTAGCTTACTAGAACAATGGATCTTTCCCCGGTGTAGAGGATTCCTTTTGTGGCATGGTGATGCCTAGCTTCTCCTATACCTATCCATCCATCACCTGGTATAAGGGGTGCGGTTGTAGGAGAAGAAGAATGGATAAGGCATCTCTACACACTGACAATCCCCATCTTCTGGAATTTCCCCTTAGTGCCATAGTTATCTGAGTGTGTATCATGCTAGGGACCATCCTGGCCTCTGGCCAGCTTCGAGTTTGGGAGTCCATAAAGGAGGCTTTCTACATTGACAGATCTGTCTGAACTAGCTTGCTTTGGGGTAGGCTCTAAGCGAATCTGGCACTGTATGTGCAAATGGATGCACTCTTCACTGTGTTTCTATATCATATCTGGAGCATGGAACCTTGGGAATGCCAGATGCTAATTGTCTGTTGTCATTGTTTTGGAAGCATCTTCCAGGGGATTGTATGAATGGTGAGAAGTGATGTTGGAGAATGATCAAAACACTTCCTAGTGCAAGACTGGAGTGCTATATATTGCACCCTGGCCCCTAAACTCTCTTGTATTCAGAAGCTCCCACTTTGGCCTTTTCAAATGATCTGCAGGATTTAGCTTTTGTAGAGAAAATAGAGGTCAGCCATTCCATCGTTAAAAAAATATGCTGTTGTGACGCAGAGTAACATCCTCCTTTGCTTGTGTTAACCTGTTGTATATACACTTTTTTGGTTCTTCTTAGTTAACTAGGAAACATCAGAAGCCCAGAAGGTTATTCTCTTTTTGATATATTGAGTTCTGTAGTTACTATTTTAAACCTTTTTTTCATATCAAATCTTTGTTTAAAAAAAAACTTTCAAAAGATCTTATATAGTTAGCTAAGTTAATAGATTTTATTTTGTACTAGACGTCTTTAACTGGAATAGTGTTGGAGAGTTTTAAGACATTTGTAGACATGAAACTTTTCATTTCCCCATCATTGCTTCACTAAAAATAATCACCTAGCAGATGCAAGCAAATTTTCAAAACATCCCTTATGGGAAAGCCCAAAAGAAATGAACAGCGATGGAACCATTAGGTTTCTATAAAAGTTACTCTGAATATTTGTAGACATAAAAGAGCAGTGGGGAGCAGAATGGACAGTAAGAAGAAGGGTAATGTAGATTGGTATCTAATAGGCGATATTGGCAGTAGCATGACTGTGCCAAATCAGGTAAGGAACGTGAGTGAAGCCAAACAGCAAAAATTAAGATGTTTGTATACCAATGAGAGGAGCCTGGGTAACAAAATGGAGGAACTAGAGCTACTGGTAGAGGAAGTGAAACCAGATATTATAGGGATAACAGAAACATCTTGGAATAGTAGTCATGACTGGTGTACAAGTATTGAAGGGTATGAACTGTTTAAGAAAGACAGATATAAAGGCAAAAGTGGTGGAGTAGCATTGTATATCAAAATGAGGTAGACTGTAAAGAAATTAGAAGTGATGGAATTGGTAAAACAGAGTCTGACTGGGTAAAATCACATTGGGGAAGAAAACTACTAAAGTTTCCTCTGGGATAGTGCTTCGGGTGTGCTGCAGACCACTGGGATCTGATTTGGATGTGGATAGAGACCTCTTTAAGGCTTTCAGTGAAGTATATACTATTTGGAACTGTGTGATTATGGGAGACTTTAACTTCCCCGATACAGACTGGAGGACAAGTGCTAGTAGTAATAATAGGGCCCAGATTTTCCTGGATGTGATAGCTGTCAGATTCCTTCACCAAACAGTTACTGAACCAATAAGAGGGGATGCCATTTTAGATTTGGTATTGGTGAGTAGTGAGGACCCCACAGAAAAACTGGTTGTAGGGGACAACCTTCAAGCGAACATGAGTTAATTCAGTTAAAACTAAATGGAAGGATAAACAAAAATAGATCTGTGACTTGGGTCTTTGACTTTAAAAGGGCTAACTTTAAAAAACTAAGGGATTAGTTGGGGAAGTGGATTGGACAGAAGAACTCATGGCTCTAAAGGTGGAGGAGGCTTGGAATTACTTCAAGTCAAAGTTGCAGGAACTACCTGAAACCTACATCCCAGGGAAGGGGAAAAAATTCATAGGCAAGTGTTGTAGACCAAGCCAGATGAGTAAGCATCTATGAGAGGTGATTAAGAGAAAGCAGAAAGCCTACAAGGCGTGGAAGATGGGAGGGTTCAGCAAGGAAAGCTACCTCTTGGAGGTTAGAACATGTAGAGATAACGTGAGAAAGGCCAAACGCCAAGTAGAGTTGGACTTTGAAAAGGGAATTAATACCAATAGTAAAAGGTTCTATAGTCATATAAATAGGAAGAAAACCAAGAAAGAAGAAGTGGGACTGCTAAGCACTGAGGATGGGGTGGAGGTTAAGGATAATCTAGGCATGGCAGACTATCTAAACAAATGCTTTGCCTCTGTTTTTAATGAGGCTAACGATGATCTTGTGGATAGTGGTAGCATGGCTAATGGGAATGAGGATATGGCAGTACAAATTACCACATCTGCAGTAGAAGCCAAGCTCGAACAGTTTAATGGGACTAAATCGTGGAGGGGAGGGAGTGGATAATCTTCATCCAAGAATATTAAAGGAACTAGGACATGAAATTGCAAGCCCATTAGAAAGGATTTTTAGTGAATCTGTAAACTCAGGGGCTGTACCAGGGGTGGGCAAACTGCGGCCCGCGGGCCATATATGGCCCATTTGAGCTTTTCATCAGGCCCCCCAGCTGGGCCTGGCCAAAGCGCAGTGCCGCTCTCCCTCCCAGTCCCACCCATTCCCCCCTCCCTTCTCCCACCACATGGGACCAGCAGCACCCTGGCTGGAGCACAGTGGCCATGCCCCCCACTCAACCCTCCCACCCCTCTCCCACCATATGAGCCCAGCAGCACCACCCTATGGGCCCAGCAGCACCCTGGCTGGAGCATGGCAGCTGCTCGCTCCTCCCAGCGCCACCACTTCCCCTCTCCCACCACGTGGCCCACCATACAATTTCATACCCAGGTGTGGCCGTCAGGCCAAAAAGTTTGCCCACCCCTGGGCTGTACCATATTACTGGAGAATTGCTAACATAGTTTCTGTTTTTAAGAAAGGGAAAAAAAGTGATCTGGGTAACTACAGGCCTGTTAGTTTGACCTCTGTGTTGATTTTGGATACTTTGTGATTAGTGTGATATGGTATGCTTGATTTGCAGATTAATATGGTTTAATGTGCAAGTTTTTTATAAATATATTGGGTAGATATAAAGCTAAAAATTAATTTCACTATATTACACTTAGTAAGCTTGGAGAGCTAAGCAATCACTCAGAAGGTTGTATACAGGAATGGCTTTTTTTATGGGTTTTGCTAGGGAGTTAGTGGATTTTTTGGGTTAATTGGCAACACTTTTTGCGGAGTCAGGTGTTGGTGGAGCATTTTTCTGTTTAAGTGGTGATTTTTAAATATTCTTTTATAAATAATTTTGTTATTGTTATATATGCTAATTATTTATATTGGGTTTTTATTTTTAATTATATTTTATTTTTATTTTAATAATTGGGGTTGTCAAAACATGTAAGGGTTTTCCATACTAAAACGAGCCCATGTAAAGCAGCCAATTTTTTTTTTTATGATCAGGCTTTGTTTTTGTGAATTATTTTTACTGGAGCATCAAGTCTGCATATGCTGTTTTACTCTTAAATGCTCCTCTAGACCATGGGTTTTTACATAGGTCATTTACAAAAGCTTCTATATCCGACACTGGTTTTAGTGAAACACGAACAGGAATGGCAACCTCTCGACCTCCTGACTCACAACACATTCCTGTAGAACACATTATGCCCTCCTTCTGAAGCCAAATACAAATACAGTTTCACGAAGAACCGTACCAGACAGGTTGCTATGCTGCTGAAAAGCAGTGAGAGAAACCCTTGCACCGTCCGTCTCAAAAATCTTCTCACTCACAGCTGATTGAGCCCACCCAGGGATGCCAATTGTTGATTCTGGACACTTTGTGATTAGTGTGGATACCAGTGAGACACAGGATTGCAGATCAATAAAGTTTAATGTGCAAGGTTTTTTATAAATATACTAGTTAGATACAAAGCCTAAAATGAGTTACAATATATTATACTCACTAAGCCTGAGGAGCTAAGCAAGCTCTTAGAAGGCTGTATGTAGGAATGGCTTTCTCCAGGGCCCCGCCAGGGAGTCAGTGGATTCTCTGGTCCAACTGGCAGCACCTCCTACAGAGTCAGGTGTTGATGGAGCTACTCAAATTGTACTGAGCCGCCAACATTCAGTAGTATGCAAGATCTTGGGAAAAAAATTGAAAAAGAAAGTAGTTAAAGATATTGAGATTAATGGTAATTGGGATAAAATACAATGTGGCTTTACCAAAGGTAGATCATGCCAAACCAACCTGATTTCTTTTTTTGAGAAGATAACAGATTTTTTAGACAAAGGGAATGCAGTCGATCTAATTTACAAAGATTTCAGTAAAGCATTTGATATGGTTCCACATGGGGAATTATTAGTTAAATTGGAAAAGATGGGGATTAGTATGAAAATTGAAAGGTGGATAAGGAACTGGTTAAAGGGGAGACTAAAATGGACCATACTGAAAGGTGAACTGTCAAGCTGAGGGGGGGTTACTAGTGGAGTTCCTCAGGGATCAGTCTTGGGACCAATCTTATTTAATCTTTTTATTACTGGCCTTGGCACAAAAAGTGGGAATGTGCTAATAAAATTTGTGAATGACACAAAGTTAGGAGATATTGGGGCAGCCTAATTTGGCAATTGACTGATCTTTGGCTACTGATGGTAGATATGCCAATGGCCTGTGAAGGGCTGTTAGATGGGGTGGGTTCTGAATTATTACAGATAATTCTTAGGTGTCTGGCTGATAAGTCTTGCCCACATGCTCAGGCTTTAATTGATTGCTATATTTGGGGTCAATAAGGAATTTTCCCCCAAGGCAGATTGGCAAAGGCTCTGGGAGTTTTCCACCTTCCTCTGTAGCATCGGGCACTGCTCACTTGATGGTGGATTGTCTGTACCTTAAAGTCTTTAAACCATGATCTGAGGACTTTAATTACTCAATCATAGGTTAAAGGTTTATTACAGGAGTGGGTGGGTGAGGTTCTGTGGTCTGCATTGTGCAGAGGCCAGACTAGAGGATCATATTGGTCCCCTCTGATCTTAGAGTCTATGAGAACATTTAAACAACTCTATGTGATAATTATTTCCATGTTATTTTGTTCTATTCGGATTCTAATACTTTGCCTTGCAGAAGTATTTGAGTTATAGAATTCCGTATGTATATTTAAACATTCTACATAAGGTTAGCATTCTTTATTAAAATCTACAGGACTTCTTAATGAGGAAGTGTTATGGTCCATGAGCAAAAATGCATGTGTAGATAGCTACCTACATTTGCCTTGATTATGCATTCAAGAATGCACCCCATAGCCATCTGCATGCCCAGTCAACCGGTTTACATGCTCAGTTAAGTTAACCGCATGTAAAAAGGAGAGGCAAAATTGCTCATGCATTTTTATGGGTAGACTTCCCTGTTTGAAAACAAGTCCCATTACACTATAAAAAATATATTGAGACAATAGGGGAAAGCCTGGTCCCATTTAAATCAATGAGAGTTTTGCCGTTAACATCAGTGGAGCCAGGATTTCCTTCAATAGCTGGTTTTTTTAAAAAAACGGAAAAAGAGCAATCTGTGGTTTTGTGACGTCATTTGAGTTTTACAGGTCTTGTAAGAAATCAGAGCATTGCTCAACTTGATCCTCACCACAGCACAATTTAGCTTTCAAGATCAAGGTATGTATTTTAAGTATAGTAATATACATTTTGTTTTGCATAGGGGTGTTGTTTTTAGAGCTAAGTGGTAATGGGTTCTTGTTCTTTGGGTGAGAGCCAAATCCTGGTCCTAGAAGCATGCAATGCCTCAAGCCTTCTTCATCAGATCCTGAAGACGAAACACCAGTCATTGAGGGGCCCATGTAACATTTTTAACTCCAATTTCACAGGGTAAAGCCCTTGATTTTGCCCAATCCAATGGTCATATATGTCAATCAGACACTGGGGAAAGATGTCAAAAGCAGCAATATCTGCTTATGGTCTCAGAAAGGAGTGGGGTTTCTCTCTGGCTGCATGGCAGGTAGAGAAACTGAATGAGCAGACCACTGCAAGACAATGACCTTTCCTGACAGCTCAGAAATGGAGCTGTCAGCCGGAGATCATATGGGGCCAATGATAGGCAGAGATCCTATCATGACAAAGTTCAAAGGAGGGAATTGGTAAAAGTGACACTTAAGCCCCCAGTAATGTGGAAATTGTCCGTTATTTTTGTTTCCTAAGGTCAGAGACCAAATCCCACTCCTTCCCTCACCCTGCAGGAGTGGTCTGGGGGATTCCTGTAGCATAAGACTCTTATAATCTCTGTATTCCCTGAAAGATATGGGTAAAGATCCATGGACAATTGCTGAATGGGAGGGAAGGAGGTCATAAGGAGCAGATCCATTCTTCTGTCTTTTGTACCAGTCCAACCATCCTCATGATAGAGTAGCCTGGCCTATTGTGTAACCCTATGAAACTACCATGCTTGTAAAATGAGGCCCAGGATTTGTCCCTAAGAAAAAATAATCATTCACTTTTCCCTTTGTGCTCTCATTTGAATGTAGGTAGGGAAACAATCCAGAGAATTCATCATTCCTAAGAAAATCAGATTTAAATAGTTGACAGGAATGTAGAAATGATGTTGCCAAGGAAAAAACTAGATGTTGCATATAGAGATTTGCAAGCCCATCTACACATATTAAGAGATGTATCTTCCAAAATTGATGCATTAACATCTTTTTGAGGCAGTAAATCTTAGCAACAGGACAGAATTTTAAACTAATATTTTTTCAATTTTTTTTCAGTTATTGAACAACATGTCTGGCCAAACAACTCTAGCATCTACTAGAAATCTTTGGGCTTTTTTTTTTATCTTGCAAAGAAAGCTGCAGCAACGTGATGATTAGGTTATTTTTCTCCCTCTGCACAAACTACATGCTCAGCATCTTATACAACTTGCAATGGGTACATTGTGCTGTGTTTTGACTGTTTACATGCTGGTTCTCTATCAGTTCAGTTGTCTTTGCTCATTCTATTTGCTTTCTCTTCACCTTGTGTTTTGAATGTTAAAATGTAATTAAGATCAGAAGGGTAACTGTAAAAATGGCATCCTTCTGATTCATATTTATTCTCCACACTAAATTTTCTTACTTTTAACGTTAATCTCCCCACCTCTTGTTTTCTTATTACTACTTCTAGCAAAGTCAAGTTGGTATAGGAAAAAAATCAAGCTGGTTATTTTCTGCCTCATACACCAGAATCCATAATGATTCTGTAACCAAAATGTATGAGGCAATTTTGTGTATGATGCATGAGGCAGAATCGAATCCTGCTCACTGTTGCTGACTGCAGTGGTAAAATGTTCTTTTTTTCAGCAAACCAAGCAGATGTAATTTGGAGAATGTGCAGAGAGCAGACAAGTGTAGTAAAAAGGTGTTATTTTTGCAGTCACTTTCCTAAGTGCATAACAGCCCTTTAAGCAAGCTGTCAGAGGCTTGCATAACGCCATGGAACATTTACAGCTTTCTCTTTTGTCACTCTTTGTGGACAGGGTTTGGGGATAATCTAAATTCTGCTCATTTGTCATTCTTTACATTTGCAATGTATTCTGTTAATCTAGTTCCAGCTTTCTTAGTGGATCTTCACAATTATAAATGCATGTCATAGCTGGCTAGTGCAAATGTTTCTCTTTGCTTAACTGTCATTTATGAATAAGATCTATACACTTATGACAAGTTGCTCATTACTAACCTTTGATTCCTGAACGCTGTTTGTTGAGACACAGAAAGCAAGCCCATCCCAAGGCAATTTTAAATCTCTCATCCTTATTAACTTTCCACATTGCCTCTCTTCTTGCCTGTCTTTGGTGGAATAAGCTCTCTCTTTTGATTCATTCTACTTACATCACTGTTTTCTTTCAAATCTCTAAAAGGTAATTTATTCTCTACAAGTTGCTAGCCCAAGTCCCTCTTTCTCTCCCTCTTTCTCAATACTTGTAAAGTGCCTTGACCAAAGGCACCGCTGTAAAATAAATAACAATAAAATTCAGCATTCAAGATTGTTCTGAAATAAAGTCAAGAGTACTAAGCAGAGCTCAGATGCACTGTAGGAAATAAATGCAGATATGGAGAGCTTCCTTATTTGCTCATGGGCCTGATCCAAAGCTCATTGAAGACAACTGAGTCCTTCCATTAACATCATTGGGCTTTGAATCTTGCCCAAGATGAAGAAATGAAGGTGCAAGATAGTAGGATATATACCAGAAAAAGAAAGAATCTCAGAAGAAAGAGATGCAGAGCGTGAGACTTATCTGATATCTGTGAGATGTGCATTTTTAGCACATCCCACAGAATGCAAGACATTCACCATCATAAACACATGCACAAATACTGTAGCAGATGTTTCAAAATGCATAGGACGTACCCAAGTACTTTATCTCTGATTAGAACTGAGCATATAATGTTAAATAAAGTTTCATAACCACAGAAGAATAACAATCAGGAAAAATTGCCTCTATTTTCCATAGCATTCCTGGTTTACAAGTCAAAATAAAGTAATATCTATTGAGTCTTTAATTCCTATTTAGGAAGATAACTACAGAGAAAACAGCAAAGTTATCTTTCTCTTCTCTTCGCCTTTTGAGATACATATTGGCAAGTTCATCAGTGCATGGTGACTAGCATTTGGCTGGATCTGTGTTCTCCTAAAATCCGTCACTGAATCAGAATTGGCAAACCATCCAAAGCTGTTTTTAAAATACAAAAGAAGTATTTTAAACAAGATAAAATTTAAGAACTGAGTTCAATAACAGTGACTCATACTGTAATTTGTGGTCACAAGTCTCAGTTGTCCCATCCACTTTCTTCTAGGATTTTACATTTATTTGAGGGACCACTTACAGGTTACAAAATGAAAGATATCTTTGGGATTGGAAAATATATTTTCATCTATTGTACAGATACTCTTCCCTCCCGCACAAATTTGTCAAGTAAATTCTAAAATGTATATGATCGTTTAAAGGGACACTGTGACAGATATTGCAACCCCATGCAGTATCTTTAGGATCGATTGCATTAAATTTGTGAATTGATTATGTATGATTGTGTTCTACTGCATAGTGGAGGTTACCACAGCTCCTACAGGAAATAATATAATGGAGGTGATTAAGGGGAGTCGTTAGAATAAACAAATCTTGAGGTACCACCTCCTGGGATGGTTTGCATATAATGGTACAAACTGGGTTTGGGGGGCTTTTAATATAAAGGCTTTACACAGGGACTTATTTCTGATCCAGCAAACAGACAGGACCTTCTGTCCAAGATGGGGACCAACCCTTGCAGAAGGGTTGGAAAAATTTTGGCCTACTAGGGCCTCGTAAAACTAATGAGTGGCTCTGCCTGTTTCATGTATGTTTAAATGTCTTCATTGGTTTTGTTATGTTTTCTCTGTAATGCTTTTACCTGAAGAATAAATGTTTTTGCTTAGAGCTGTGGGGTAACTCATAAATTGCTGGCGATAAAATGTTCATAGCCTTGAGAGAGAAAGCAAAGTGCTGGCCATTAGGGAGCCTGATATCGTGGAGATATTGCAGTGTAAGGCAATGAGCTCAGCAGTCTTAAAATCTCCTGGACGGAAGAGAATGGGTCCTGGCTCAGAGACAGGCAGTCAGGAGACCAAAGACCTGACTGGGCACTCATGGAATGGACCATGGAGTGGGGAGTATAGATGCAGTTACCTTGAAACTGTGATGGGCACTTAAACTCTTTGGAGATTAAAAATCAGATGTTTGTTAAACCTTAAATGGGACAGCTGGATTATACTTTATATTCTATCATTGTGAAAATTAAGCATGTGCACAGTGGAATCAACATATTTGAACTGCATATTGTAGCTTTAATTGTATTTAATGGCTTGGATCCCTTGTTAATGCAACACAATATTCATTTGAGTCCAGCAAATCCAGTGTTTATTAGAATTAGAGCTTTTGACTTTATTTTAAAACATTTTTAAATATAGTTTGGGAGCAATGTCTAATGCTCCCTGGATGACTGTGAGTCTTTGTCCCATCTGAGCCTCATAGGAGGATAAGTCTACTGTAGATGTCCGCTTAAGTTTCTCCTTAAGCATGAGTCTCTACTGCTTAAGCTAATCACCTGAAGGTTCCATGTTCAAAACATGATGATGACCCTAGCAGGGTCATTAATTATGTAAACAGAACTTTATTAGAACTGGAGAAACTGGGCATGATTCTGGTCTCACTCTTGGTTTTTTTATAACAATATAATTCCTTTGGTTTCAGTGACGTTTTTCCTGATGGATGCCAGTGCAGATGAAATTAAAATCTGGCCTGCAGTTTTCAAAACAAGACCTTTAAGCTTTCTGAACTTGTTGCCAGCACTTCCTTTAGATCAGCAAGCAATGACTATCTTAGAAAAGCAACCTTTGAGAGGTTTGGCATGGTAGTTCCAAAAAGCACTAAGAAGTGGATGCTTATCAGCATAGTCTGAACATCTTGTGTCTAAAACACTGGGTTTGAAATCAAGAAGAAGTTCTTAGTAGAAACAATAACAACATTTTGCTTTTGGTAGTGCCCAAAGTCTCTCATCTCATTTATAACATTGGTGTTATAAAACCAAACACCTTTCAAAAATCTCAAATTCAGTACCCAAAAATGGAGGCAGCTAACAACCATGAATCACTTTGAAAAATCATAGATGCTTGTCTCTGGAGATCTCAGGATGTATAAGTTTACCAGGTCTCAGTGTAAGATGGTGAGGATCATGGGTCCTTGGTTAAAGAAATCCATTGGAGCTTGTCAGCTCTTCAGACTGCATGAATCCAGTTCAGAGATTATGAGGTCTACTGATGAAGCTGGCTTGTAAATGCTGCAAACTGAATAGTTTTCTTTTTTCTTTAAACACCCCCATACCAGCGGAACAAAATGCAACAACAAACATAATGAAATGTTCAAGTTGTGCAAACAATCTAAGAACAGCCAGGAAATGCTAAGAGTTAGTTAAGATTACTCTCAAGACATTAATCCAAGCCAGGATGAACACTGATAATATTTTCCGATCCTTTTTAAACCTGAGGGCCAGTTCTTTACTGGCTCAGCTCCACAGATTCAATGGAGTGCTGCCAATTTACACCAATAGGAAACTCGTCCCTCAAACTTTCTGGGTTTTCATGTATACTATAAAATGCATAGGTGAGATTTTTAAAGTCTATGAGAATTTTAACACTGACTTCAGGGAGTTGAGGTAGGCCAATGCTGAGTGCTTTTGAAAATCGCACCCACAATGCACAGTATAGCTGAGTTAATGATGTAGGGGCCACCTTAACATCTGACACATTCTGATGCATGAGGGCTTAATTTCTCATTCTTCATGTTTTATTAACACTAGTTTCCGCATTTAAAATCTAATTAAGGTTGCTTTTAGGCAGCATATTGTAAGTAATGCTTAACCAGTTTGCTGTACAACAACAATGCAATCAAAAGCTAAATCCCTAGCAGATCTTTCAGCCTCCCAAAATCAGCTCACTAGAAATGTGAAAAAAGACTCTCATACAAATTTGGAATAAAAAAAATTAAACTTTATTCTCTGTTCAGTCATGAGCAACTTCTCAACCAACTATAATCAAAGATGATGAAAAATGAATGTAATGAGGTAGAATAATGCCAAAACATATAGTGAAAACAGAATAACTTAATCAAATATTTTCAGAAATCTACACCCAGAAAAATTAGCCTGTCTGCATTTGGGTCACAACAGCAATAGAAATAAATGTGCTTTCTTGAGAACTATGAAATTATTGATAATGTGGAGCTAATTTGTTTGTGGCTTGGATGGCAATTCCTTTTTCAGTTTTGTAATCCAGCTCCAAGACTCCTCCTCAGTGCCCATGAACTTTTCAAAGGGCTTTTCTCATAAAAAGTACAACATTCACGCCAATCAAGCATTCATCCATTTACTCTCAAAAATAGTTCTCCTTTTTTGGCTCCATTGTTATATAATAGAAATGATCATGACACATCATGCGCATCTTGCAAATTGAGGACATGATCCACACTAAAATATAAACAATGCATAAGGGGAAAAAGGCAGCGTTGTTGACTCTTTGCTCTGCTGCATATCTTATTTGCTCATTCTGAGCCAGGAAAAAAGAGGAGTGTGAATACATTTTGGGTTTATGCAAAGGCGTAAGAAGGAGGAGTAGGACAGAGTTTACTTTGTCTCTTCCTTCATTTTACTTCTGTGTATTCTGGAGTAGGTGACAACAGCTCTGAAGAGCAGCTAGACTACACGAGGCATAAGTAGCTCATCAGCAGGCCTATCCCGGGATAAGAGCAGTGATGTACCGAGGGGAGGCAAGGACGGGCTGGCGGCCACCCCCCCATTGTCGCAGGAGGCCAGGGCCCTGTGACTGTGCTGACACTTGCAGTATTGATAGCTAGGACCTATCAGAATTTGAAACCATTTTAGACCTAGCTCCCAAATTCTGATAGGTTCTAGTTATTGGTACTACACCAGCAGCCGGGAGCTCCTACTCTGGGGGAGAGGGGAGGACAAGCGTCCTACCAGCCCCTCTGCCCCTGTGCTGGGCGCAATGAGGGAGTTGTGGGGACCGGAGCCCGTCACGCTACCCCACCCACACTGTTGGGCAGCCCATGGGCATCTGACTGGCTCTGTAACTCCTGCTCCCAGCCACACTTGCCTTCCCCACAGCGGGGCAGGGGGGAGAAGTAGGAGAGAGCAGGAAATAGGCCTGCAGACTCCCTCCGCCCTGGGGCGCTGCTGCCACTGCCACCTGGGGTGGAAGTGGGGGAGAGCAGGAAACTGGCCCATAGACACACCCCGTGGGGCATTGCTGCCAACGGGGGGGCACAAATGAAAGTATTGGTTCCCGGGTGCTGGAGACCCATGGTATGCCACTGGGTAAGAGTGGTAACTAGAGACATTCGAACACATCAGAGAGATGTCCAACCATTATAATACAATATCCTTCAGCATAGCTCAAGGGACAGATCCTCAGCTGCTGTAAATCAGCATTGATTCACTAACTATGTCAGTTTATACCAGCTGAGGATCAGGTCCTAAATGTTACATTCAACACCAGAACAAATTCAGTGTAGTCTAGAGGTAAAATGTCATCTCCTACAGTCATGAAGAAGCAAGGAAAAGGAATTACAGAGGGAGAGCTGCAGGCACAAAGTTAGCTCCTGTGGTGGTCCTTGACAGAGAGTAAGAGTCGAGGGAGGCAGGCCTGTAGGTGGGTATACTGTAGAACAGTGGAGAGCTGGAGAGAATTTAAGATGGACTCAAGCCCCAGTTGTGTGGAATGTTTCTCAAGATACATCTATATTGCTATGGATTCACACCCTGGACTTCACACACAGTATTTTGCAGTGTAGACAAGCTGTCTGTAACAAAATAAATAACTCTCAGGCTCCCATAATACACATAATCACATAATACAAAAATATATGGATGTTCCCTCTTCAGTTATGGAAACACATTCTCAAAACAAACAGCCTCTAGTCATCAGTAAACAGAGTAAACATGCCTAGGAATCAATGTAATGTGGGAGCAGAAACTGTTTTGTTTGGATTTTAATGGTATATCAAACCTGAGTGTCTAAAGTTAGGCTCAAAATTATACTTTGGTGTCTAAATAAAAGTGCCCTGGTTTACGAAAGGGCTGCTGAGCAACCCCAGCTCTCAGTGAGGTCACTGAACTCATTTTCAAAGCCCATTAATCTTAGAGAGGACTCCTGGATGTTGAGCACCATGTAAGCGCACAGCATTATTATTACTGTAAGGGATAGCAGAGCAGGAATGAATTTCTCCCCTAAAAAACTTCAGTATATTCATCCATGAAGGGTACTTAAGTGACATGGGAAGACTTTAGTGCCAATTCCTTTTCCTTCTATGAATCTGTGCTACCTAAGAAAAGAGCACCAATAGTTGGCATATGACAGGAGAAGATGGGATGCCCTGAAAATCTCATGCAGTCACTGAGACAGAGCCAAGAAGCCGGGACTTGGGAAGTCTGATACCGAAATAGATTTGCCATCCCAGTAAGGGAAGGAAGGAGAACAAAACCCAGTAAAGACAGCAATCGACTCCTGATGCACTGGATTCTGAAAGTATAAATACCAAAGATAGAATAATAGAAATAATACTTTGCATTTACAGGGTACATTTCATCCAGGGTTTAAAAAATGCTTTGCAAGGTTCAGAGACTAAGGCTGCACCTGGTACAAACATGGAGCCCATAAATGCAGTTTTTAAAGAGTACAACTGTACTTTAATACAATTACTCAGCGCTGTGGCAACTAAAGTCTATGTTTATTTACTCAGCTGCATGCTATGGCTTCTAAAGTCTCCATCTTCCCTTCTTTTACCTAGGCTCCTGGTGTTTTTTATAGATTGGTACACTGTGTGCCAGACTGCGGGACTCTCCTCACGCGTATAAGAATACATTTTATCCTAGCTAATACCCAGTTTCATTTTCAAGGTGTATTTCTCAACAACAGAATGCAAAGATTCATCTTGCCTCTTAAATTTTGTTGTCAGTATGTCACATTCCCCTTAGTTTGACATTAGGATTCTTTCTTAAGTTAGCAGGGGTCCACGCATTCTCAGTTTAGGTTAGTATCTTGATTTCCAGTTAAATAGCTGGAGTCCAAAGAGGAAATAATCCTTAATTTAATATGTTGTATCTAAAGCTTTATATTTCCAACTTTATCTGTATTATTTTTGACAAAATCTTCCATAGAGGCAAATTAGGTGATAAGAAAATGAGACAAAACACAAGCAGGCAAGTTAATGATAAATATTCTAGAACTGATTATTTTGGCCTCAGAACTCTGGTCCACAGGAGTTTTGGGGAATCACTGTGTAATGATGGTTAAAAAGACATAAACTTTAAACAATACTTTAAAATGTAGACCTTGCCCCAGATAAGGCATTCCCTGACTGCCTCATTTAGGGTTGTCACCCATCCATGGCTGATGCTTGAAATCTGTAGGAACTGAAGCCCTTCCACATTGGATTATATGGGAATTCAAAAGGATCCTGGATCTCAAATGGGTGTGTGGCTGTGCAGCCCACAGAGAAGACAGTTGTAGAGGACTTCAGGGAGAGAAAGGTCATCCAGTTCATCACCAGCTCATTTAAAACTGGGTTTCCTTTGAAGCCATCCAATGCTGCTCCAGTGCACAAGGTCCAAAATTCATTTTGTGACTGCCTTACACCCCTGTCCCAAAACTCATCTTGTGAGCTGTCCGATATTGCAGAATTGGAGAAGTAGGTTCCCAGTGCTTATGTAAGTTCAGCCTAGTGGGTAATGGTGGGAACAGGTAATGATGAATCTAAAATTGGCTTGTGTGTTTGTGAAGAAGGTCAAAGAATGGCGATTTCAGAGACAACAGAACTTGTGATGTGATCCAGTCAGAATAAGGAGATGGAAGAAAGTCCTGATCCCCAGAGTTTTCACTCTAGAGCATGTCTGGCATGCAGCAGCTCACACTGTGTGCTGCATGGCATTGATGCACACACTTTACACTACCTGCAGCCACGACTCAGGAGCCCTTGTCAATAGCAAGTCTGGCACCTTTGAAGGGTAGCTTCGTCAACAGGAGAAGCCCTGTTGCCAACATAGTGCCCTCTAAATCCTGAAATAAATGCTGTTGTATTCCTCTTTGTTGTTTAGTTTCCATCAGTTTCAACATCCCTGGATGCCTGAAGAGATTAAGGGTTAGTCTTCACTACCATCTTATGTCTGTCTAATTATATTGCTGAGGGGTGTGGAAAATCCATGCCATGGAGCAACGCAGTTATACCACCCTAAACCCAGGTGTAGAGGGCACTATGTTGGCAACAGGGCTTCTCCTGTTGACGAAGCTACCCTTCTCAGGGAGGGAGAGTGCCTTGGCTGATGGGAGAAGCTCACCTGTCGGTGTAAGTAGTGTCTTCATTAAGTGCTACAGTGGCACAGCTGCAGCTTTGTATGTATAGATAATCCTCAGATTAACCACAAGGAATAAAGTCTTACAAGCTGGGATTTCTTCCATGCTCAATCACTAGCCCTTCCAGCCCGTAAATGAGGAGATATGTAGAGATTTCTTACTAGCTAGAGGGCTCCCAACTCAATCAAATTTCATAGCTGCACTTCTGGAAGATGTAAAGCATACAACTAATGAAGGGAGTATACCTTTCAGATGCTACATTTTACCAATCTTCAGATCAAAGTGTTCAAATTGAGCAAAGATTTGAGGAGCTGGATCTAAAGATTGTTCACATGGGAGCAAACCTGCAGGAATAAAAATGTAAACAAAAATGCTCTTGCATCTATCAGTTTAATAGAAAAATAAAAAACTCACAGAACAAAACAGAGTTGTTAGAAAACCATTCTAAATCTCACAATCGAAAGCTGCCAGAGAGGGCTAGAAGGCAAGGATTTGATTGCATTTTTTTGGAGTGTTGTGTTGCCAGGATTTATTCAGGAATGAATAGCAAGCAGATCGATTATATATTAAGAGTGTCTATTGAGTGCTTGGGAAATACATGGAGAAGAATACAGAGCTAGCTAACCAGTGTTTATTTGTTTATCAAACTTGAAAGGTAAAGAGAAAAAATTCTCAGATTAGCTTAGACAAAAGAACAGTCACCTTGAAGGGAAGCAGATCCACATCTTCCCTAGTTTGGCAGGCCAAGAGGCGAAGTGTAGAGCCCTCCTACCATTATTTACACTGATCCATTGACAGCTGATCCATTATAGAGTATGTCTACTGTAAGGAGAGGCAATACTTATTGTGGAATCTTGAGACCACTCAGACAATGCCAGAGTAAGTGGGAAAAGGCACAAGTGTTGTAACAGATTTAAACATCTCTGAAACTTGATTTCCTCCATTAAGAAAAAACAGATTAAAAAAAAATTATTTTACATCTCAAATGGTATATGAATGTGTGTAGCATTTTTATAGAAATTTATATGATAAAATCATTGGATTGACATTAACTAATTCTCACCATACTTGTGTGAGGTAGATGGGTATGTCCAGTCCTTTAATAAAGTTGGGAAATTGAGGCAGCTAAATACTGAACATGCTGAGATGTATAGCATGAAATTCTAGAAACTAATGTATGTCTATATTTACATTAACTTTTTTCTTTAATTTACACACTTATCTGTTCATTAGCTAATACATCTCTTTGTTAAGAAGCCATGCTTGACTTGTAACTACATCCTTACTATATAAATCACACAGAAAAGTTAGACTTAATAGCTATCTATATTCTGGAGTAACCCTTGATAGAAGCAAAAGTAAATAAATGTAACAGAAGCTGCATCTCCATGGCTTTTTCCATATTGTTTTATAGATGAAGGAGTTGTGCTAAATACAAGTCTAACTTAGGGAGAGAAGAGCATTTCATACTATTGCATTTCATACAATGATTTTATGCAAAATAGTCTTGATGAGCAAAGAGTTTTTTCACTATGTGTTTTTGTAGATCATCTTTCCCTTTCCACAGCTGCTTGGAAAAAAGCCTAAACTATGCAGGGACAGACAGAAGCAATTATTTCGAATGTGGCACAATTCACATTTGTTCATTTTTCGTGTGTTCTCATCCTTTGTTCTGGTGGTTAGATATTAGCCTCTTTAGGGCACATTCTACCTGGCCTTTGCACGCATGTATGCACCGCACTCAGAGTGCACCAGAGTATGGGGGGGAGGGGCAAAAAGAGTTTTCCCCAACAGTTGTTCATAAGGTTTAGACAGATTTTCAGCCCCCATGAAGGTGGTATCTGCTCCAATTCATTCTCCCCTGCAGGCATGTGGAACACCACATGGGATAGGACTAAGTTAGGGCTACAGCTCCATCCACACTCATCAGATGGTAGGCTGTGCAAGGGTGGGCTTTCCAACTCTTTGAATTATTTTTTAATAACGAATTGTGATTATTATTATGAATCTCATTGTATTTGGTGTTTTTTTCTTGATTCCCAATTCCTCGATTTCAGTGACTATGGGGAAAAAACCCTCCGTTTCCATTTAAAATAAAAAGTCCCTTTCTAATCCTTGTGATTGCAGAGAAAAGGTTAAAAGTGTGACCTGAGTGTACCCTAAAGGCTCATAAAACTGGGAGACAAATAAAAAGAACCCCAAATGTATTATTTTGAAAGGATTCTGCAAATCATGATTTTGGGAGGCCCAAGCCATCATTTTGAGAGGTTGGGATTTGCAATATTGGAGCAGTAAACCACCTCCCAGTGTTCTCTATGGAGTGGGATAGAACTGAACCACACTGAGGGTATGTGTACACTGACTGTCACATCGACCTGTCTGGATCAATTGAGTGGTCAGTGAAGACCTGCTCAATCGATCCAGAAGTTGATGCAGTAAAACCACCCCCCTCAAGTGGCGTAGTGCTGTGTCGATGGGAACGTGGTTCCCACTGGTGCAGTGCAGAGAAGGCGCTGTGCAGAAAGGAAGCACAGCAGTCGATGGGAGTTACGTAAGCTACTCTGTGTAGCTTGAGTAAACTCCCATCAACTACCACCAAATTGCCAGGTAAGTGTAGACCAGGCCTGACACTTGCTAGTGTGAACTGTGTGTACAGTCCAGTTAGTTTGTTATTATGTCTTCTAATGCTGAATGTCCTATTTGCTACAGTAAAAGTCCCTCTTTTAGAAGTGAACATTTTTCTGTATTCTTTGCTTGGAACACAGAATATACTGCACTCTGTACCAGGACTAAAAGTCACCTACAAAAATGCTACAAAATCCTCAGTTCAGTTGCACTATATCTAAGGCATTTGATTGCTTTCAGTTAAAGCTTTTACATTTATGTCTAATACCTGTTTAAAAACTCACTCTGATCTGCTGCTCTACTATTATGTGGTGTTATTGTACAGGATTTGTAAGTGGATGGATAGAAAGAATATAAGGTAGCCAGAGAAAGGTGTGTTTAATTTTAATAATTGGAGGTGGAAGATTCACTACTAGAATTAATGTGAGCACAAATAGACCACAGTGGGTTTCTTTGTAATGTAATCAGTAGTGAGCTGTGCAATAGTATAACTCCAATGAGAGCTTTAAAAAATTAAATCAATCCTTTGGTTAGATATGTGATTGTTGCTTGTGCAATTAGCCTTGCAGTACTACCAAGATGAGTTGAGAAGGATTTACTGACTGAGGCCAAGTCTTATCAGAGCAGCCTTTTCAGGTGTAGATTAATGTGGAAATGACTTTTCCATGTCTCAGTAAACTAGTGCATTGGGAGTAAAGAATTTGCTAAATGCATTACAAAGGCCATTTTGCCTAATAGTGGAGAGAACAGGTTTGCCCTTTCAGTGGTGGATGCTATTAGAGATTGTCCTGTTGATTGCACTGAGGTTTGGCAAGTAGCTAACAATGGTGGCGATAAAACTAAACATATTTATTTTTTTTAAATGCCAAGATGTATGTTATTTCAAATTATATTAAGTAAAAGATGACAGAGCATTTTGCAGATTCAGTATATAATGACTCATGATATAAAATTACTAATTGTAAAGTGAATTTAGGGCTCATCAAAGGGGTCAGCCTATTTGAAATTCCAAAAGAGTAGGTGAAGTCCACCAGAACCAAAGACCCAACCTCTCAAACAGGGCAGGGGTCATTGAGCCTGGAATTAACAGAGGGCACAAGAAATGATAAAACAGGAAAAGGAATCAAAGGTGTAATACAAGGGAACCAGATGAGGACACCAAGCAGAGAACACTAGACAATGCCCACTGCTCTGGGAAAGAGACCAAAGAGTCAGTGGATGTGGCTATAAGTCTATTACATCAGGAATCCACTGTAACAGACTTCACTGTAACAAGGCTGTGCTGAATTGTCATTTTAGTCCCCTGCATAGTTAATCTTCCACACTTTTTCACTATGGGAAGTTGGCTGTTCCCAAAAGCCATGATCTAGCTCACAGGAAACAAAATATGAAGGTACCACGGCATATTAATCTGCCCCTTTGCCCCTCTGGAGTTGATTAGAATACATTTATAAAGTTCATCCATATGAAATATTAGTAAAAATAAAACGTAAATGTACAGCGGCAGTCAAAAAAGCTAATAATGTTGGGAATCATTAGGAAAGAAATAGATAAGACAGAAAATATCCTATTGCCTCTTTATAAATCTATGGTATATCCACATCTTCAATACTGCAGGTCTTGTCACCCCTTCTCAAAAAAGATATATGGGCATTGGAAAAGGTACAGAAAAGGACAACAAAAATGATTATGGTATGGAACAGCTTCCATATAAGGAGAAATTAATAGGCCTGGGAGTCTCAGCTTGGAAAAGCGATAACTAAGGGGGGATATGATAGAGGTCTATAAAATCATAGCTGGTGTGGAGAAAGTAAATAAGGAAGTGTTATTTATTCCTTATCATAACACAAAACTAGGGGTCACCAAATGAAATTAATAGGCAGCAGGTTTAAAATGAAAAAAAAAAGTATTTCTTCATACCATGCAGTCAACCTGTGGAACTTTTTGCCAGAGGATGTTGTGAAGGTTAAGACTATAATAGGGTTAAAAAAAGAGATAGATAAATTCATGGAGGTTAAGTTAATCGAAGGCTACTAGCTAGGATGGGCAGGGATGCAAACCCATGCTCTGAAGTGTCCCTTCTGTTTGTGAGATGCTGTGAGACAGGATACTGGGCTAGATGGACCATTGGTCTGACCCAGTGTGCCGTTCTTATGTTCTTAAGAGAATTTATCTGAATTTAAGATCAGAAATTTATTGTGTGTGCGTGTAGCTGATAGCAGTGTAACTGTAAGAAAAGTTGCTTTTCCCAAATATTTTATGAGAAAAGTGCATATTCCCCCTGCTTTCCCCTTTCATCATGTGCAAAGAGCTGGGCTTGGTATGTGTGTGTGTGTGGGGGGGAGTACTGGGGGGAGAGGAGAATGACATGGAGTCACCTCCAAAGAACTACTGCAACTCTGAAGTTGCAGCACTTTCTTCTATCCCCATTCCCCATTGATGGAGGGGAGCAACAGTCAGTGAACACATGTTCAAGAAAGTCCACCAGACTTGTATCTGCCCTCCCTCTTATGGCCTATTCATGCACTCCATGGAGACATGCCTGTGCCCATGAGGAGTTCCTGAGACTCCCTGAGGAGTTCCTGCATGGGTGCAGAAATTCTGGGTTTCCTGTGAAAGGAACCATATTGTTCCACTGCTTCTGGAAACCTCCATCTCCACAGAGAAGAGCATGATATTCAGTCTGTGGCCCTTACACCTTACTCACTTAATTTCATTTGTCTGTCTGTAGGTCTAGTACATGTACTCAAGATGTTGTACAAGTATTTCTCTGTGAACGAAAGCAAATTAAAGGAAGCCAGCTTGCTAAACTTTGTTTCTGAACATCAGTATCTTTTTGCCTCTAAGCAACAGGAATAGCAAAGATAATTTGCAAGACAAGGGGGATCATTTCAATATTATGCAGTGATGCTGCAGTTCCGGATGAGAAACCACATCTATTATAAACTCTGGTTTTCAGACTTCCTTTTTCTCCTCCAAAAGGTGTTGTCCCCGCATATCATTGAGTGGAAATTTTGGTAAAGTATCATTCTTGGTTTTTTTTTTAAGTGATCCATCACATAAATATGATTGGTTTCCTGAGTCATTAAACGTTCCAAGTCTTTTTCAGATAACTCAGAGACAGCTTCTTTGCAAAGCTTCAAATGTCCCTCAGTGATGACTAGTTCCTTTGCCAGATGGAAGAAATTTGGCTTAAAAATCACACTGTTAAATGTATTTAAACCTCACATATACGTATCCCATATGATATTTTCTATGAACTTTTGAACAATACACTAAGATATACTTCATTTGAAATACTCCAGTTATACCCACCCACAAGCATATGCAAGTATTATTAATGTGCAATGCTGCCAACTCCAAAAGTTCAGAATTCATAAATCAGACCACAATGAAGTATGAGATTGGGCCAAATATCCTAAGATTTTTTTTATCATGTGATTTTTGGTCTTTTGAAATATGACTTCCCCTGAGCGTGTGTGGTAGCACTGTTGCCAAGTCACCCATACTTATAGAGAAAGGCGATGAAGGCCTCGCTGCAGGATCTCTTACTGGCTGCCTGATGGTGCTGATCTTCTAGTGTCTCCCAAAACCCAACCTAGCTAATTAGTTCTATGCCACCCCCCCACAATCCCATGTGTACCCATCCTCATTCCAGCAATTAATTATGCATGCCCCAGCTGTGGTGGCTCTTCATCCCCCCTTCTCCGGGTCTGGGTGGCAGCTGAAGGGGGTCCCCTTCTCCCTCGTGTCAGGCCTCAGGGAGGCAGCTCCAGGGATTCTTCATGTCTTTCACCTCTCCCCCACTTTTCCCTTTCTCATGCCTGGCATTGCAGTGGCTGGGGGCAGACTGACACTTATTTCACAGGCAGAGATGGGTGATCAGGGAGCACAACTGTGCTAACTTTTTTCTGCTGCCTACATCCCCAATATTTGGAAAAATGGGGTTTTAGATAAATGGGCAAGCAATATATGACGTGCTTTGCTGTTGGGGACTTGACCAAACTTTTGAGTTAACTAGAAGGTTGTTAAATAGGGCTATTCTATGCAAAGAAACTAAATGCAACTCTGTCTCCTCCCACCATTGCAACCCTCTCCCCCCCCAAAAAAAAACCAAAAAGCAAAAAAACCAAATCAACCCACCAAACTGAGGCAGGCTACTTTCTGAGGCAGACTACATACATTTTTCCCTAGCTTCATTTGGCCAGTCATAAATCACAACTCATGTTGTATTGTAGATAAAATGCACCTGGCCAACTATTTAACTGTAAAGTGGTGGGAAATATAATTATCAATCTGTGTTATTCTATGGTATGTAATCTTAAGTAAAAAGCTAGTTTTCTTTTAGTGTCTGGGTGAGTCCAGATAGGCCCAAATTTTAGACAAAGAAAACTATACTGCACACACTCTCACACATTCCTAAGAAGTCACCTAATGGCCTAAATCTCAGATAAAGAAAACCAAACTGCGCATACTCTCCCACAAAATCTCAGACAAAGAAAACCACACTGCGCATCCTCACCCACCTTATCTATGTAAAATGTAGTGATGTTATGTATGAATATTCATGTAATCCTAGAAATGTATATAAGGCAACGCCCCAGTATAATCGGGGCTCAGCCTTTGGAAATTATTCCGCTGAGCCTGTTGCCGGCAATAATAATAAACTGCTGTTTTCCTCACGTCGGTGTCCATCTCATTATAAGTGCCATAAATCTTGCTACAAAACCCTAATATTTTAAAGGCACAAATGTCAGAAAAGACAAAGTTCACCCACTTGTAGCTTGGCCACATAATATATTAATGCATGATCTGGCAGGGAAAAGTTTTGGAATGGAAGTCAGGAGGCCTCATTTGTAGCCTTAGCTCAGCCATTGATTGCTCTGTGACTTTGGGTAAGTTGTTTGAATTCTCTATGTCTCAGTTTGCCCACTTGGAAACCAGGATGTAATAATGCTAATAAACATTTATAATATATAATAAACATGCAGGGTGCTTTGAAATCTAGGAACGAGAGGTGTGGTATAAGTCAGAGTTGGTTAATATAGTAATGAATAAACAGCTTGAACTTGTTTCAGTACTATTTGTGGCCTCATACCCTTTGTAATTTGCAAATATATGGATCTCTCCTGAATCTACATGAAAATGTTTGTGAATCCTGAAACTTTCATTAATTCATACAGTTTATTTGTATTCTGCATCCTCTCGCTATCCCAGTAATTCTCAAATCATGTTCTGTGGGTTGCTGATGGTCTGTGGTGCATTTGTTCAGGATCTGAGGAGATCAGTCAAGTGGTAGAGTGCTAGCACTTTCTACTCTTTTCAGCTGCTTCAACACCTGTTAATGGCAGTATATAAAGAGGAGGTGGAGGAGGAGCAGCCAGCTGCCTCAACTAGGGTTTCTGCTACATAGGAAGAAAGACAGACAACAGGCTCTACTTTCAGGAACAAGAGTACTCAACTAGAGCTGCTAGCTGCCATCAGGGACTCCCCATGAGAAAGGAATCCCCAGCATGGTAATACACACATTTACAAAGTTTCATACTAGTATTACAGAGGACACTGGCACAAGGAAACCCCTAGGCCCCATGCTATAGGGTATTTGGGCAAAGGGCTAACTTTAAACATGTTAGCCATCCCAGTGAAGTCAGTGAAACTACTTGTATGCTAAAAGTTAGACAACCCTTAAATGCCTTGCTGAATTGTGGCTTCAACATAGCCCTAATGTGGCTGGTGAAATACACTTACAAATAATTGATGGTATTGTGATTAAAGTTTTGTTGGAGAGAATGATTTATAAATAGGAGTTAATGGACTTCTTCCAGAATTAAAAATCTTTCTGTTTTTGCTGCTAACACCCTCTCTAAATTGCCTTCCTGCATTACAATTAAATTATAGCCTTTCATTATGCTCCTTACTAACATTTTTCCAATTTCCTGAGAGAGAGAGAGAGAGAGAGAGACCCTCTCCTTCAAATTCATCATCTGTTTTACCACTAGAATGTGTATTAAGTCTTAATTTCAAAAGGGATGAATTTCATCCATCTCAGGTGGCCATATCCTCATATACATTTATAGTATTTTACTTCTCTCAGACATTAGTAGGCAGGAAGGGCATACTAGGGCTTACCAGAAAAAAAAATCTATAATTTTGTTTTGTATCAGAAGAAAACTGATACCTTTTGAATATTTTTCATAAGATCATAAAAGCAAAAGTAACTAGCAAATAGCCCAGTAGTTAGTGAACTTATCCAGTTTGTATGACATACATGCCCAGTAGTTAGTGAACTTATCCAGTTTGTATGACATACATGTTCAGATGCCTGCTCTGGCTGATTCAGAGCAGCAACTTCAATTTGAATTTCCCAGGTGAATGTCCTAAACCCCAGGTACCTTATCTCCACCAATTTTTGCAGCTGTTTCAATCTGTATACGTAATTAAATATTTTTCAGGCCACACTGCAGGACCCTGTCTGTGTAGCCTGTTGATTAGGATACTCATCTAGGTTCTGGGAGACCCAGATTCAATTCCTGGTGATTGGACTCTTTCTATTATATTGACTTAAAATACAGATGCAGTAAAAGGTAAATGAGAAGAATTCCTTATGAGACTTGCAGTTGTTTCAGGCTTTGTTTTCCTGTCAGAAGGCAGCCCAAAGCTTCCCAAGTTTAAACTGGCATTGGTCACTGTCAGAAGACAGGATACTAGGCTAGATGGGCTCTTGGTCTGACCCAATATGTGTGTTCTTATGTTCTTTTACAAGGAAACCAGTTCTGACAAAGCTGGATGAGAAAGCATTGCACAACACCCATTGCTGTCACTGGATGTAGTTGCATTCCAATGTCCTGTTTAGCTGATGCTGATCAAAGTACTAAACAGAGGAGAAAGAGTTAATATCATCAGATGATTTCAAATACATCTGAATTAATATGTGTCTCTAGCAATAATGGTACTCACACCACAGCTCTAGTGAAGGAAGGTATTGATCAGGAATGTATACCTGCAGGGAGTGACTATTTAGGTGAATCAACTGAGCAAAATTCTCCTTAAGTCTAGAAGCTGATCAGATTGGGGCATGTACTGAAGCTGGTGGCTTATCTGGATTAATACTTTGTTATTAAATATTCTTTTAAAAGGTATTTCTGTATGAACAAGGGAGTTCATTTTAAATATTTGAGGGTGGGTACTATTTTCTTAAAACTGTAGCAGGACAGGGTTTGGAGAAGGTTCTAAACTCTGCAATGAAGCAGTGGGTGAGGCAGAATTCTTGTAGTGACAATCGCCTTTTGAATAATGTTCCTTGTTTGGTTTTAATAGAAAACAGCTCTTGCTTGCAATTCACCATTGTCACACTGTCACAGGACAGTAATAGTTGCTTTGGTGTCTTTGTTGCAGTTTTTTGGCAGGCTGTTTAGGACAATCCAGGTGGGAGCTGAAGTGTTGGGTGGATACGTGTATCACAGAGGTGAGAATGATTACCGTGACCCAGCAAGCAATGTACAGGTATTTACATGCCAACAATCCACAGCCTTCATTGTCAGGACTTTATGCAACTCCTAGTTTGCCAGGAGTTTTATTTAAAGTACAATATATTATTATTTATAGTCATTTATACACTATTGATGTCCATACTGTGCTGGGTGCTTTCCCATTCAAAATGTATACATTTCATCAGCTGGAGACAAATTGCTTATTCTAAATATATCTTTGCACCTTCTCCACCTGCCCCCACTCAGAGTTGGTGAAGATACTGGGATTTGTGAGAGAACCATATTTAGGATATTAGGCTAAATTTTCTTTTCTTATGTTCTTTGTGTGATCCTGTGAGAGAGGATTAAGTCTTGTCTGACCTAAATACATTTTTTATAACTGAACTAGGCATGTATAACTTCAAGTGTAACTGCTTATTGTTCTATTTTAAATTCAATGTGGGCATGCTTGTTGCCATAAACAAATTCCATGTAAAATGTAAATGGGGAAAACACATCAGAAAAATCCATAGGATATATTCTTCTCTTTCTGTCAAGGAGAGCTACCATGGACTTCATTCCATTCATTTTCAAAATTCATATTCACCTTCATTTAATCTTTAATCTCCACCATTCTAGGTTGTCATCTTTTTCTTTTTTCTGCTATTCCCCCATATTGATTGAAAGCCAAATGCGTGACTACAACTCATGGTTCATTCTTAAAAATGTTTGAGACCAGTTATCCAAGCTCAGACAAATTTATTATCTAGAGACAAAGCAATATGGTACAGGTAAGAAAGAGTTAATTCATCGCCAATCTTAGCTTGTGCTAGCTTTGTCTCCAGTGCCTCCCTGCACTTTCCTATCTTCCATTTTGAACATTAAATTCCAAAAATTAAGGGGCATCTAGATATTCCCTAATACAAACCGTTCATACATCTTACATTATCTTCTTGTACTACATTGAACCTTTGGCTCCTGACACTTGCCCATCTAACTTTTGACAGTTTTTCTATTTGTCAAAGCCAAGTGATCAGCTATCCTTCTCCTGGAGCATTGTGGGATATATGCCTTAGCATAAATGAGGAAGAAAAACCGAAGTACAATTTAGCATGTTTCTCCCTCTCTCTCTCACACACATTATTAATACAATGCTCATAATACTTATTAACATGCTGAGGTTTTGTATATAACGTATATGACTTAGCTAACACCCATCACACTAACTGATTATCTACATCCACAGAACATCCATTGTGATATGGATGGTGAGACAAAAGTCATGCAAAGTCTCCATCAAGACTATTTCATAAATCAACTAGGAGATTATTTGGGGGTCATTCATTCATTTCCTACTGTCTCAAAGATACATCAGTACACCTCCACAAAATGAGTAATCTTCTAAACTGAGTTTCCCATGTGCCGTTATTATACTAGTCATAAAATTTCTGTCTCTGCCATACAGTATTTCTGGGAGAAAACAAATGCAATAACTCTGGAAGATAATTTCCCACGACCTGCTTTCCAGTATAGTTCTTCCAGTAAACTAATACTGGGCAATGTACATACATGTATGTCAAAAAAGGGGGTAACTGAAAGTAGGTATCTTGTATGTAGGGCATACATAAATGTTCTACCCAGACATCTTGTCTGTAGTGTGATTCCTAATATTTTTCAGTAAGGATGTCTAAAAACTTCACGCCATGAGTATAATATGCTAGCATTTTGGCCAATGCCTCTGTTCTCTGTGTAATTGCCCTTTAGTTTGGGTTGCTTACATTTAACTTAGTTCAATATTTTAATCAGTTGAGTCAGTTTAGCGTTCAAATAGATTTACGTTTTTAATCAATTTATTGTGTACACAGATTAAATCTAAAATTAATTCGGCATCTAGACTGGCTGAATTCTAAATTCAATTTAGTGCTTGATCAAATTTTACTTTCACATGGAATCACATTTTTATGTACCCATGTTGAGGCAGTTTTTATTGATTAATAAGGTCATATAATCGTATAAATCAATCATAATTGGCCAAGGTGACTGGAAATAAATCATATCAGAAATGACATCAGGCTATTATTATATAGATATAGGTATAGATAGATTATATATTCTCGGAGTTCTTTATCATGTTGTTCTGGTCACATTCTCATCACATACTTTTCACTCTGATAGGAATTGTTGTTAACCTGGTCTAAACATTCTTCAAACTGGGCCTGATTCTTATTCTCCATGGTGCTGAGAACCTTCAGCTCTCAGTGAAATCAGTGGAAACTGAGGACATGGTCATTACTACTCAGGGTCTATTATTAATAGCATTAAGCATTGCAAACTATCATGGAATGACATTCCCTACCTACCCAAAAACACAGGAAAAAAGTCCTTTCCCCAAAGAGCTCACAATGTAAATATAAGAGAAGAGACAGACAGATGAGGGAGTTTAAGGAAATAATGAGACACTACCGGTCAGCATGATAGACAGCCGTCTATCTCAGCTGAATGTCCTAACATTCATTGAAGACAGGGTGTATTGGGAATGCTCAGTGCTCCTTGATTCAGACACTGTGGGTGCAACTGGTCCTCAAGTGCATTGAAAGAGAATTATTTTGCTTTTCCCGGACAAAAATCCACCACTCTTGCAGCATCTGTTGTACATGAGTAGCCTGCTTTTCAGCAGTGCTCGGCACTCACAGCTCCCATAGACTTCAGTGGGAGATGCCGATGTTCAGCCTTTTTTAAAAGCTTTCCCTTTCCCCCATCACAGTTCTTATCTGCTTCCTATTCAAAGCACAATACATCTAAATATATTCATATGTCCTGCAATCTCATGTGACAAGGAAAGGTTGTCCTAGGATGATAAATATTTGACACCAATTAATAGTTTCAATAGGTGATAAACTTTTTCAGTTTAGTGTTGGATATGAGGGACATTTTAGGAGTGCAGTATAAGGAATTGGACTCTTGTAAAAAATAATAATTAACAATCAATTAATAAATAACAACAAATAAGTAAATTAAATAATTGAGCAATGCAAAATCTTTGAAAAGTCTAAACACCTGTGAGAAACTTTAAAGACAATTTGTGCCATTGATTTTCTAGTAGAGCCCAAGGGTGGGCAGGAATGAAAGAAGACTGTGCCACATATAAAGAGGGATCTGGAGACTAACTAGGTAGTGAATAAGGTTAAAAGATTACAAGAAAAAGTGATGAACCGAAGAGTTTCATGATTTTTGTTGAAATAAAGAAGGAAGTTATTATATTAATCAAGATGACAAGGTATTTGAGCCTTGGAATCTCCACAAACATGTTTACAATGGATCAAAGCACTCAGACAGAAGGCAGAATTGTACTGCAGACTACACCTGACAGGCTTCTATGCCAACTTTGCCTACTTTACAAAGAAAAAATTTAATCTCTAGTTTATTAAAGGCTGCAGTGCAAAAAATCTCTGTAAAACAAATGCAAATGCTGTTGAATGGAAAAAAAGACAGCATCTTAAAGAGTCTGAAGGAACAGTGATCAGTGGTTTGTTGTCAAACTGGGGGAGGTATCTACTGAAGTCCCTCAGGGGGTCTGTCCTGGGTCTGAAACTGGTCATTATTTTAATTAATGACTTTGATAATGAAGGGGAGAGTATGCTTACAAAATTTGCAGATAGCAGCAGGTTGGGAGGGATTGTAGCACTATGAAGGGTAGGATTATAATTCAAATCTTCCTTGACAAATTGGAGAATTGGTCTGAAGTAAAGTAAAGACAAGTGCAAAGTACTACCTGTAGAAAGAAAAATCAAATGCATAACTACAAAACGGGGAATAACTGGCTAGGTGGTAGTACTGTTGAAAAGGATCTGGGTGGGTTACATGGGATCATATATTGAATATGAGTCAAGAATGCAATATAATTGCTGAAAAGGTTAATATCATTCTGGGGTGTATTAATAACAGTGTCGTACGTAAGACGTGGGAGGTAACTGTCCCATTGTACTCAGCACTGGTCTAGTTCTGGGCACTGCATTTTAAGAAAGATATGGACAAATTGGAGAGAGTACAATGGAGAACTACAAAAATGATAAAAGGTTTAGAAATCCTTACCTATGAGGAAAGGTTAAAAAAACCTGGGCATGTTTAGTCTAGAGAAAAGGAGGCTGAGAGGCAGCCTAATAATCATCTTCAGTGTTAAGGACTGTTATAAAGAGGATGGTGGTCAATTGTTCCCAATGTCCACTGATGGTAGGGCAAGAAGTAATGGGCTTAATCTGTAGCAAGGGAATTTAGGTTAAATATTAGGAAAAACTTTCTAACTACAAGAACTACTAACTTTCTAACTACATTGCACCCTCAGCAATTTTCCAAATGACACGAAGCTGGGGGGAATGTGGTAGATACGCTGGAGGGTAGGGATAGGATACAGTGTGCCTTAGACAAATTAGAGGATTGGGCCAAGAGAAGTCTGATGAGGTTCAACAAGGACAAGTGCAGAGTCCTGCACTTAGGATGGAAGAATCCCATGCACAGCAACAGACTGGGGACTGACTGGTTAGGCAGCAGTTCAGCAGAAAAGGACCTGAGGGTTACAGTGGAGAAAAAGCTGGATATAAATCAGCAGTGCGCCTTTATTGCCAAGAAGGCTAACAGCATACTGGACTGCATTAGTAGGAACATTGCCAGCAGATTGAGGGAAGTGATTATTCTCCTCTATTCGGTACTGGTGCAGCCTGATTTAGAGTGCTGTGTCCAGTTTTGGGCCTCCCACTACAGAAAGGATGTGTACAAATTAAAAGAGTCCAGCGGAGGGCAACAAAAATAATTAGAGGGCTGGAGTACATGATTTGTGAGGAGAGGCTGAGGGAACTAGGCTGGTTTAGTCTGCAGAAGAGAAGAATGAGAGGGGATTTGATAGCAGCTTTTAACTACTTGAAAGGGGGTTCCAGAGAGAATGGAAGTAGGCTGTTCTCAGTGATAGCACATGAAAAAAGAAGGAGCAATGGTCTCAAGTTGTAGTGGAGCAGTCTAGGTTGGATATTAGGAAAAATGTTTTCACTATGGGGGTAGTGAAATACGTTACCTAGGGAGGTGGTGGAATCTCCATACTTAGAGGTTTTTAAGGTGCGCTTGACAAAGCCCTGGCTGGGATGGTAAAATTTGGGTTGGCCCTGCTTTGAGCAGGGGGTTGGACTAGATGACCTCCTGAAGTCTCTTCCAACCCTAATCTTCTATGATTTTAAGAATACATAAGCTCTGGAATAGGCTTCCAGGGGAGGCCCCACTGTTGAAGGTTTTTCAGAGAAGGCTAAACAAACTCCTTCCAGCGATAGTCTAGGTTTGGTGCTAACAGGTTACACCCAGGGACCTGCTATATATTGTCAGAACAGGAGTTGAACTCATTACAGAGGATCCCAGTCGTGGGAGCTGATTGGTAGACCACTAGGGGTTCTAATTGGTCCACAGACCCTATTTAAATCCAGCACAGAAACAGGAAGTTGTCTATGCAACTGGGATTCAACTTCCTCTGGACTGTGTGCCTTGTGCTTCCTGCTCCCCCTCCCACTCTGTGGCTTGACTTCCTAGTGTCCTGACCTGGCCTGACTCTGGTTATTGATCTGTGGTTCTTCTCCCAAGTTTATCTCTGCTTCTGATGTCCTGGGATCCTGATCCTGCCTGGCATCTGACTCTCGGTTTTCCTTCCCAGCCTGACTCCTGCTTTGCCCTTTAGGTGAGACTGTCCATGTCCTGTTTGTGACAAGGGCTTAATTCTGCAGTAAGTGAAATTTAGGTTAGATATTAGGGAAAACTTTCCAACTCTAAGGATAGTTAAGCACTGGAATATACTTCCAAGGGAGGTTTTGAAGACTAGGTTAGACAAACACTTGTCAGGGATGGTTTCGGTATACTTGGTCTTACCACAGCACAAGGGGCTGCACAAGATGTCCTCTTGAAGTCGCTTCTAGCCCTGTGTTTCTATTATTCTTAAATTTGCCTATAGATAGGGCAAAACATAAATTAGAGCTTTGATAGGAACCTAGGACTTGCTATGATAGATCACACTCATATGCTATCTAACCCAATATCCTGAGGTTTTTTATAACTCTTCCAAAACTTATTTTAGCATTACCTATTTTAACTCTGAATGATCTTGTTGTCCAAGTAAATGTCCAGCTCCCCTTTGAATCTTGCTAAACATTTGGCCTGAACGTCTTGTGGCAATGAGTTCTACAATCTAATATGCATTGTGTAAAAGGATCTGAGTGTAAAGGAGTCTTATATACTTACATATCAGATCACCTCTGAATTTTTCCATGGGCTTCCTCCCAAGTAGTGCAAGAGGATTATGTCAGGGAGACATTGCACATCTGCATACACAGCAGACAGACAGCAGAGAATCTGCACATCTGTATATATAGCAGAGAATGGGCCATGCATTCCCAACAGAAATTTTTCAGCCAATTGATCTGAAACACAGCAGTAAATTCCAGAGCAGGAAAGAGAGAGAAGATCAGAATCACCAAGTCAGCTCAGTTGTGCAGAAAATTTATTACATAAATTCCTTTCCTCCCCAAAGTATCTCTACAGTTGCCTGTATTGGGATATGTTTGGGTTCCCCCCATTCCCATACGTGCACTGGGACAACATGAACCAGAATTCAAGTGCTGTTGGTGTTATTTGAATAGATTCAGAGGATTTTCCGCCCCTTCAGAATACATCACATAGCCTGATGAACTCCCAAAAGGCTTTTTAAATATGTGACTGGTTTGCAGCAGAGAATCTTTAGCACAAATAAGAATATTAGGGACTTCTTAATTTTACAAATGTTATATTGCTTTAAAACTTTTAAAAGTGAAAATGCATAGATTCAAGTTACAAAAACTGAGGTTTATTAAAAAGAATCAAAGCAATTGCTAGACTAATATAACATTTTGTGCTGTTGTTCACAACCGTAGGCCTTTTGAAACTGATACTTTCAAAGACACCTTGGGAAATAAATGTTGCTATTAGAAAGTGAGGGGGGAGATTTGTTAGCTGTGGCTTTCAGTGTTTTGGAACTAAGGCTGTCTGAAGCAAGACTGTTACAGAAAATCCTTCTATTCCTGCTATTGGTGACTATTGGTGATTTTGACCTAAAGGAAGATCATACTGGCTTTTAAAATATTGTGAGTAAGAAGGCCAGTCTTGTATCTCCCTGTGGATGGTTTTTCTAATACTTCACTGCAGAGTTAGCTACTCTGTTGCAGCACCAATGATTTCAGCTGAAGATACCCAATACTGTGCAATAAATCACAGAAAACCGGCAGTACAGTTTAGAGATTTTTAGATGGGATTGGCAGAATAAAATGGGTAAAATGAATTGGTCATATTAATCTTACTTCTGTACAAGAACCTTTTTGGTTAGGAAATAACTTATTTGATGTATCACTTACTAGTAATTATGACTTAATCACAGGACAGAGTAATCAATTTTTAAAGTGTAAAATGGAAGCTTAGAATGGGACCTTGTAATTTAGATTTCTGCTTATTCACATTTCTGAGGAAACACTTCGTGATTTGGTAGATGGTTGGTCCTGGGTTTTTTTGTTTGTTTGTTTTTTGTTTTTTTGTTTGTTTCCTTAGCAATTTCCAGTAGATTCTCCACAATAGAGATGAGTAGTATTTGCCTATGAAGGGAGAAAGAAGAAATGTGTTCCTTCATTTACTGGAATAGACATGAATGGCTGACAGAGAACTCAAAAGGGAAGGGAGTTTGGGAGATGATCACATTGCTAATATTTTTCAATTGTTTTCTTAAAGCTGGTGCTTGTAGAACATTGACATGAGTATGTTACTTATATAAGATGTGTAGTCTTCTATCGGACGGTAAAACCAGACAACTAAAGATGTAGTAGCAAAGAAGGTTAGCTAGCTTCTCCAAGATTCAGAAAAATGGCTATGAGGACTTGAGGAAAAAAGAGCACACAGCAAGACTGAATCAGTCAGCACAATCAAAGAAAGGGGTCCAAAAACTGGACAATGTTATGAGCAAGAATCATTCGATTATAATGTCAAATTCTCTCTCACTCTCCTGCTATTTCATTCTTTTGGGTCTATCATGCATAGCATTTGGCAAAAATTGTTGTCCACCTTTTTTCAGTGAAAAATGCAGATTAGGATTAAGTGAAATGTTCTGCAAATCTCTTAATTTCACTGAATTATTTCAGTTGGAAAAAGCCCCAAAAATTCTGAAAAAGAAATCAAAACATTCTGTTTCCACATTTTGAAAACAGAGCTAATTTTGTTTTGAAATGATTTTTTGGTTTCAAAATTTCCTTCAGTTTTATTTTCCAACAAATAAAAATATGAGTTCAAACAAAACATTTTATTTCACCCAAAATGGTTTGTTTTTCTGAATTTTTGGAACAGACAGCAAACTGAAAAATCATTTATTTGCGCAACTCTCATCACAGATAATGGAGATCTCTTGTAATGTAACCACAGTATAGAGGATCACTGGTATGTTGTATTGGGATGTAGAAGGACACAGTACCAAATAGACACATTCAATCTAATGTTTCATTTGTGTAATGTATGACAAATTACACTAACACTCTTTGCCGTAACGGCTTGGGTAAAATCCACTTTTCCTATAATATAAGGACTTGGTTAGATAAACAGCTAGTGTGCAGCAAGATGGGGTCTAAATTTGCAGCACACTAGTACGCAATGCCACTCACGAACAGTTTCTTTGGCCTAGTACACTGCCGGCAGCATCGATAAGAGATACGCAAACTACATGCTGAAACTTGCGTATCTCCCGTTGACTTACTAACTTTCACTTACCACAGTGTCTTTACTGTGCTGCGTCAACAGGAACCATCCTCTAGTCGATGCAGCATTACTCTTTTCAGAGTGGTGGGTTTACTGTGTCAGCTGGAGAGCACTTCCAGGATCAATTGTGCAGGTCTCCACTGCCTGCTCAATCGATCCCGCTGCATCGATCCGTGATCCAATGCAGCGCCCTCAGTGTAGACATACCCTTATGTTTTGATCTAATCTGCTTTCAGCTAGTGCATCTGCTGTAGATTTACACTCTGGCTCGCTTCACATTGTTTGCCTAGACAAGCCCTAACTTTCATATTTATTATATATATTGTGTCATAGAATTTTTTTTCTTTCTAATCCTTAGCAAAGCCCTTTAACATTCACAATCCTTGTTCCAATTTTAAATGGGATTTTTTCCTGTTGATTTCTAAAGCTGCTTTAAGTAGTGGTCAGCAGATGAAATAAATATGAATAAAAAATCACTGAATTTCAGACTACTGGGAGCCACACTCTCTTTATTTTACTGGGGGAAAAAAGGAACGTTGCCTATTATAACCATTACACACACAACGATTTATTCCAAAGAAAGAGAGTTTTTGTACTGTATTTCTATAATATATAGCATTGGAAAACTAAGTATAACATTTTCCTCTTATCTATAGATTGTTAGTGAGATGATGCACACAAATTATCTTTGTTCCATCCTTGGTAACAAAAGATTTGAACAAACTTGTTTATTGTTTTTCCATGTTTGGAGATAATGGGCCAGATTCTGATCTCAATTAGCCCACAGGAGCTAGCCCATATTTCACTTACAGCAGCACAGCCCAGGGCACTAGCTATACAACAGAAAATCTTTGTGTGTGTGCTGCATATTTTCCATAGTTCACAAGATATTATCTAGAAAGTGTGTTTGGTGTTGCATTTTGAGGCATATCTAATCCTGCTATAGTGTAGGTCCTATGATTCATACAGTATCTTCACCTTGATGTCAATATCTAAATCATTTGTACTACTCAGATATTGCACATATTATGGCAACCAATAAAGAGCAAGGGCTAGATCCTCTAGTCCTGACTCAGGTAAAATGCTAATTTAGATCAATGGGAATTGTGCATGAATCAGTATGATGGGCTTGATCTTTAAGAATAAGCATGCGTTTCACATGTAGGACTTTGGATTGCCCAGTAACATTATTGGTGATGGAATAAATCATGCAATAGAGCTAGTCAAAGCAGATTTTGAGCTTCACTTCTAAGAATCCCAAGCACAACCCAGTGGGAAGGAAAGGCCAAGGTGGCTTTTTGTCCTCTGAATTCCAGGTTGCTGCCGGGCCTGGTACATCCCTCCACCCCTTATGTAAGTTAAAGCAGTCCCAATATACAGTGTACTTAAGGGTGTCAAAGGAGACCAGACATTCCCATAGTGCTCAGGGCTATGTTACCCCCCATCCTGGCATGCTCCTATGCCAAGAGCTGCAAGGAAGGATTGTATAGGGAGCCTTATATTGACCCAGGAATCCAGTGCTTTAGGTGAATTGTCCCCAGCCGCTTGCTGACTTCTTTCCAGACCAGAGCAGGGACAGAATCCACCCCACTGTCTGTAAAGCTTGTACCCTGGTCAGGGTCAGCTAAAATATGAAATTTCTGATATATTTTGGGTCTAGCGCCACATGTGCCATAGCTCCATTGCAGACAGGCAAGCACCAAGCCAGTCTAAGTATTTGGTCTTCAGCTTACATAATCTCTGTGACCCTCCTGGCAGGTTCAGATTCCATTCTGAATCCATCTGTGCCTACTTGCCAAGGTTGGCCTGATGTGCCCATTACAAATTGAACCCAAAAGACATGGTTGGTGTTTGTGTACTTCAGTAGTGGTCACACTAATACCAAATACACAGATAACATAACCTCTCCACTCCTACTCAAGATCATTTGTCCTTTTAGCCACCCTGTTGCATCAAGAGCCCATGTTCAGTGAATGGTCACTTGCTCAGATTATCAAAGGGAGTTATTTGTAAAACAGGGAATAAAACACAAACATGACAGACTCCTAGGTCCAGATCCTTAAGGTGTATAAATTGTCACAATCAGTGGAGCTATAACAATGGTCCTAGTTGCCTGGCCTAATCACTAGACTACATTCCTTTCCTATAAACTTAGATCTAAACATTAAAGCTAAACCTTGCTTTTCATCTCAGAAAGCCTATGCAACACTGTAGACCCACTGAATTAAGGAATTAAATGGAATTTAAGGGGCACATGGGTCTTTTTCAGGTTGTCTGAAGAGGATGAATTTCACCCTTCATTCCTACCGCTGTGTTGGAGAAGCCTTACTTGGGACAGTGGCAGTGGTGCAACTTCTTCACCTGAGGCTTCAACCAAAGTGCTAACCATTTCTAACATAGGTTTAATACCTCACTGCTTAACCGAAGTGCACAGATTTTAGATCTCAAATAGCAATAAGAGAGCCTAATGGCAATTTGCAGAATAATTATGTTGATCACTTAATGTATTGTTTCATGTTAAGTGAATGAAAATGGCTTAACGTATTTTAATGAAATTGTATGCTAAAAGAGGTAATTGAGAAGTAATTGTCTCAGTTTTCAGGCATCTTTGAAAGTTTAAAATAGATGATCCAGTCAAATGTCTAATTCATTTTAGAAAAATGCTTTTTTACACAAATGAAAGTCATCGTGAACTGGACAAAAATATTTCAGTCTGTCAGCTAAAGATAAAACTGCTTGAATTTTTTTTTAAATCTTCCATTCTAAGTTCTAACATAGCTAAAATATATATATGATATGATAAATAGAATTACAAAAAGATTATATAATCAGTGGAGCCATAACAATGGTTCCTAGTTCCCGGGCCTAACCATCCATGATTAAATCAGTCTAATATTACCAGATACTTCACTGTAAAGGAAACAACATAACTGGAAAAACCTAATTAAAAACTTCTGTTAGTCTATTTGAATAAACCTGTTCAGAGTGTGTTTGCTATGTATCCATATACAAAACTTGGAAACAGCAAAAACTTAATGAAAAGTTTTTAAAGACTGGAATAAAATTGGCTTGAAGAAATCCAGGATTGTGACTGGCTAAATTAATTTGCAGACTGCATGTTTAATTAGTACTGCTGCATGGTTTGGAAATCTGTTTTCGGATAGGGGGATTTCATCAGAGAAACAAACAAATACGAATCAACATTCTAAATAGATATCTGAATAAATCAAGAGCTTTAATGTCCCTGAGAAGGATTTTAAAGCCTCTTTTAAATAACATCTCTTCAATCCCAATGAACCAGGATAGGAGGTATTTTTGAGAGGCTAGCCTCTTTAGGCAGTCAGAGGTACAACTACTGAGATTTACAACTCCAGAGGGTCCAGTCAGCATAGTCTTATGCACCACTGACTTCCCACATAAGCCATGCTTTGAGAGTGCTTAAATGAGATTTAAATGGTACATGCAGGATTACACAGCAACACAATCTGGAGACTGTTTGCAAAGGTTGTTGATTAACCTAATCAACCTGAGGCTTATCAGATGTCTCCAGGTTTCCTGGACTCTTTGGGTGACATTCTGGCCCATTTGAAGTCAATTGGAGTTTTGCCACTGACTTCAATAGGGCTAGGGATTTCATCCTTTGTTTTGGGTGATATTTTAGAAAAATAATTTGTCAGAGTCTTAGGGCAAATTCAATGGAGAAAACTCAAGATGCTGTCTCGTATCAAGTTTTCTGTTGTGGTGTAGGCCCAATGAGGAAAGAGGCCTACATTGTCCCTTTATAGGTGTATGGTCATAATGGACTTCCATCCATTCAGAGAAAGGAATCTCCAGAAGTGGAGGCTCCTTTGCCCAAGCCTGGCTGCACTCTCTTCTCTTGTCTGTATTAGAAGCCTTTCATAGTTCTTAGCATTTTAAAGGATTTTACAGGTTCAGAACAGAGCAGAGCTCCCATTGTCTTCCATTGTAATTGTGAG
>ML675614.1:24616701-24629832 GCA_007922155.1 Mesoclemmys tuberculata | reverse complement strand
TAGATGGCACTGCCTATAATAAACATTGTGTTCAGTGACACATTCCGTGGTCACTCTAATCCACTGTTGTGAATGTTGACTGCACAAAGAATCCAATACTGGCCCCTTAATTTCTCTAAAATTATAGCACATACCCCTTAATACATTTCTGACACATACATATTTGTCTAGATATTTAGTGAAACTGTGGCAAAAAAAAAAAAAAAGTGACTCTATACCAGATAAGCCTGATTGACTGCAAATGCTGAATGGGCCTTGAACTTATAAATTTCTTATGAATTTCTTCTGGGCCAACAAATTTCTTCTTTAATGTTGCTACCTTTTATAAAGTACTTCAATTAATATTTATTATTTGGCATAAGGAGATAATTATTTAATGGCAGAGCTTATGAATTAAGATCTGGGTAGCATCTGCTAGAGACTTTTGAATGAATCAAAGTGCATAGGATCTGATTTCAAGGTGCTGAACATAAAAATAGAATGCCCATGAAAATAAAAAAAGATGAGGTTATCCCTTCAACCTCAAAGGACCTCATAAAACATAAATTACAAGACAACCAATGTTTCTGAAGCATAATAGGGAACAATCAGTAAAAAGTGATCTCAGAACATGCAGTCAGGAGATATTATTCTTTCTCAGCACTTAACATTAGACTCGAGAATAGAGGAAGAAAGAACATTCTGAGTTCACCAACCAAAATTAAGAAACTGAAGAAGAGCTACGAGGATATTTTGAATGTCTTTGGGGTAGGGGTAAAGGGGAGCATTGGGAGATTTTCAGAAAACATAGGTGAGACAGATAACTCATTTTCATTTAATGGGTCAGATCCTTTTCTGATATGAGACTGAAGCTTATTTATGGAACTGCTTTTGTCTATGGCAGCTCTGAGTGGCTGCTACTCTCTGCTAAAGACAATGCTGCTATGCTGAGTTACACTAGCTGAGTATTATTACTGTGTGGAAATTCAAGTTAAGAGGCAAGCTATTCAGTCTTTGCGATGATGAAACTTTCCTTTCTCATAATGTAAATACATGCATTTGCCTGTATAAAATAAAAATATGTTCCAATAGTACTATCGTGCTGTAAAGTATAATGAACAGAGAACCATTTTCATACTGAAAAGTCTTATATATAATCAAATTGTACACCAACATAAAATGTTCAATATTATAAAAAATCCATTTGAATGTTTAAATAGTACACAAGATCATCAGCTGGTGTAAATAGGCCTAACTCCATCAATGGAGTGACTTATGCCAGTTGAAAATCTGGCCCTATCAATTAAAAAAATAACAGCGACACATTTCTGACAAGTTACAGTCTTTATTGACTGGTTTTGTAAAGGAAAAGGCTGAGAAGTGCAGTAATCACTTAGAAATACAATGACTAAAATGTTGTCTTATGAATTCGTGATAATACATTACATAAAGGCAAAAAGTCAGACTTGTGCATTCCGAGCATAATTGAAAGCCCATTGAATTGGATGGAATGAATTCATTGTCTCCAATGAACTCTTGACCAGCCCTTAAGAGAAGAGACATAAGTATAACATCAGAGATAGCCATCTAGAAAGCCCCTAATCAGTTTTTCGTTCTAATGACAGCTGAGTAAGAAGTTGATTCAAATAGAACTGTGCCTATCTGTAAAGCTGGGTGAATTTTTCAGTCAAATAATAACTTCAAGAAAAACACCCCCAAACAATTTGAGGGTGACCAAAACAATGCATGAATTCAAGTTGACATTTTCTTAACCAACGATGTTGTTTCAAATCAACATTTTTGTTTCAATGTCTTGTTTCATTACTAGCCATTTATGTTTGGAATATTGTTTTACAGTGACATTCAAAATGTTTTGTTCAACCTGCACAAAACGTCTTTGGTTTTTTATTTCAGTTTTTTTGGGTTCAAAATTAAATTAGGGATTCCCCTCCCCCCTCCCAGAGTTTAGTAACCAAAACAAAAAAAGTCATTTATCCTCTCAGCTCTGCCTCTCTGAGCTATGGTCTTTGCCTTTTCTCCCTTGGAGGAGGATCCTCTTCTGCCCTTAATTTCTCACTCAGTCCCCGGCTATCACAATCTCTCCTGGGCAGTATAGTGTCAATCTCTGAGAGAGAACTGGGGCTTGAGCTGTGGCCTGCTTGGCAATCTTTACATTGCCTAGCATAGACACAAGGGACCTCCTGGGTCATCAAGTCTGGTGCCCTGCTTCTGCAAGCAGTCCTGTCATTTAATCCTATTCATAAATGTGTCAAGTACCATCTTAAAATAAGTTCAGTTGTTTGCCCCCACTAATCCTATTAGGAGGCTGTTACAAAACCTCACTCTTCTGTTGATTAGAAACCTCCTTTTAATTTCCAGCCTAAATTTATTCATGGACAGTTTATACCCATTTTTTCTTGAACAAGCATTCTTATCTTAAATGGTTCTTCTCCCTCCCTCGTGTTTACCCCATGAGGTATTTATGGAGAGCAATCCTCTCCCCTTGGTTAGGCTGGTCATAAGTAGGTTTTTGGCCTCAACCCCTGAGCCAGATTTTCAGGAAGAGTAAATCATTTTAGCAGCATTGAAATCAATTCATCTGGGAATCTGGCATACAGCAATGTAACTTGTTTACTAGTTACTATAACTAGTCTCTTCAATTCTTGTGAAAGACAAAAGATAACACAGATCTCAGAGGGGACAAAAAGACAGCTAAATATCTTTCCTTACATATCAAAGTAAACAAAGAATGTTTAAAAATGTACTTCAAAGGGACACAGGAATTATCATTGGTTAAAGGCTCAGAATAATGGCCAGGAGATCTAGATTCTAGTCCTTTTTCTGCTCACAGCTGCTGGAAGTCACTTAAGGTCTGTGAATTAAATTCACCCATGCAGAGCAGACTAATTCAAGACCACACCATACTATCTAAACTCCGCAGCAGAAGGCCCTGTATGGTTTTCTTACACTGGCATGGAATTGATTGCCTGTGCCTCCATTTCCCCATGGTCAGAAGGAGAACACTGATCTACCCTTGCAAATGTTGTTGATGTTTGTTATGAACGAGTTAACTACTTGATGAAAGACATCCTAGAAGTGCAAAATGTTATTAAAGAGCACAATGTGTACCGGTACATTGGTATAGTATATCAGTGGGTATATAAAGGCTGCTAGATACCAGAGCTACATTTACTGTCTCTAGTTCCTGCAGCTCATGCATATTGCTGTTCTCCCTGACTGATAATCAGCTCTTGCTGCACTGCAGCTTTCTATCGGTTCTCTTCCAGCAAAACACTAGGTAGGAGCTACACAATTAGCTGTTGCTTATATTACTCAACACACCAGCATATTGCTCAGTTGCCTACCCTAACCCAGGGGGGAAGCTTTTACAGGGATAAGCCTACGGCTTCACTGACCTGAAGCACTTAGCCAGTGTTTAGAATATTCCTTCTTTAAGACATTTTTTCTAGTCATTTCTCTTCCAAGCCTTAAAAGAATGGGTGGTGGGTAGTTCCCCTCCTTCCAATTAATGAACAGACTCTAGCACAATGGGGAAATGCTAATCTCTTCCCCATTGTGGAACTATCCCCTGAGCTCTCCTGAAGGCTTCAATAAAGCACCAACAGGTGTTTGCTACCACCCTAATCACAACGAGTCAACACTGATTTCCCTTCAGGGGGAAAATGCTTCATATGAATGTTCTGTGCAAGAAAAAAGAGTTTTACATAAACTACAATATAGCTCTATTTCTTCTTTTTCTCCTATGTGTCACCCTCACCCCTCCTTTTTTTAATAGGTGTAAGAATGTCTTTAAACTGAAAAGGTCCCTAAATCCTGATATCTACCCTTTAATGAAAAATGTACCCAAATCACTATGTAACAGTGAAATGTATTCCAACAGAGGGGGTAAATTATGAGTGACCTATTTTCAGGGATCCAAATTATGGTGTTTTATTTTGTATCTGGAGCTAAGGCCCTGATCCCCCAATCAGATCTGCATGGGCAGAGCCTTTCACTTGCAAATCCCTATTGACTTAAATAGTAGAATCATAAAAATGTAGGACTGGAAGGGATCTCAGTAGGTCATCTAGTCCAGTCCCCTGCACTTAAGGCAGAACTAAATAATAACTAGACTGTGCCTGACAGATATTTTTCTAACATCTTCTTAAAAACCTCCCTTGACGAAGATTCCGCAGCTTCCTAGGCTATTTGTTCCAGTGCTTAACTACCTTGACAGTTAGGAAGGTTTTTCTAATGTCCAACCTAAACCTCTTTTGCTGAAGTTTAAGCCTAGTGCTTCTTGTCGTATCCTCAGAGATTAAGGAGAACAATTTTTCACCCTCCTCCTTGTAACAATCTATTATGTACTTGAAAACTGTTATCATGTCCCCCCTCAGTCTTCTTTTCTTCAGATTAAACAAGCTCATATTTTAAAGTCTTTCCTCATAGGTCTTGTTTTCTAGCCCTTTCATCATTTTTGTTACTCTCCTTAGGACTTTCTCCAATTTGTCCACATATTTTCCTGCCCAGAACTGAACACAATACTCCAGTTGCAACCTTATCAGTGAGAAGTAGAGTGAAAGAATTTCTTCTCGTGTCTTGCTTACAACACTCTTGCTGATACATCCCAGAATGATTGCTTTTTTCTTTGTAATAGTGGAACATCTTGCTTGCACAAGGATCAACTTGCCCTGATCCACATGTAACATTGGGGCCTGCGTGTGTTGGTTGTGATTGGTTTAGGTTTCTCTGGAATTCTAGACCACTCTAGTTGTAGAAGACGTTAATATGATAGGAGTAAAGAACACAATATGCGTTTGATTTGGTGACTTCTGCAATATGTTCCTATTTGCTAATTTCATCTTCTTGTCTTGCCCTTCAGTTTTGTTATGTTGAGCTGATAATTGCATGACTATATATAAACATATTCCTTCCCATTTATGCATCTTTATACTAATAGACCTATTAAACTGAACAGAAAATATCCTAATATAAGCATAGTTAGCTAAAATTTAAGAAAAAATCATGAGCAGTGTCAGGAATAGAAGAAAAGCTTTTTAAGAAGACATCTGTGTAATCTGGGTAAGGTGTCTTTAAGATGATATATGATTTATATGTTCTTATGGGGCCTACAGGTTGCTCAGGCAATAGACTGGTGTTGCCATTTCATTACAGGCTCAGGCTTTTGAAAGGCTGAAAATGGACAGCCTACCTTTTTGCATGTGTATTGTATTTACAGACTCATGTATGCAGAATCTCCATGTATCTTTTAGCCTTCTGGACATACATTGCCTGAAACTATAGCCATGAGAGCCACAGAGAGTTCATTTCAACAGCAGGCATAGGTTTGGAATTCAGACCATTTGCATGCACTGACATTTTTTGGTCAATTCTGTAAAGAATATCATATTTGGAGATCACCAATGTTAATACATTTCTTTTGGGATATTATTCTTCGCACAGACTGTTTGTTGCCTGGTATTATGACACATGGAGCCTTGAGTATCAATCTGATTTGATTTCAAACCCCTTACAAATATAGGAAATAATGGAGAGGCCAAGGATTGGTGAAGGGGACCTTTCAGGCACAGATCACATCCTTTATATTCAGGAGTGGTCAGGTCAGCTGCCTTCATGGCACCATCCTTAGACCTGGGGAAAAGGCACAGCCTGAGGTTGAGAAGTCTCAAAGTACAGCTTCATTGTACTCACACTTCCAAGAGCCAAGAAGGGATAAGGGAACCAGGACTATATGTAGCAGCAGCATATGGCCTCAGCACACATGGCCCTATGTCTCCAACAGATTCTCCTATATCTGGGAGCTTTGAGGGTGTTCTTGAGAGGGACAACCTTCTCCTTCTCCAAAATGTATTAAAAGGAAATTCCAAGAGGGAAACCTCACAGCCCTCCCTCCCGCCCCTGCAGTGGGATTTTGCATAGGAGGGGAGACCTTCCTCCCTGTCCCCACATGAAATTAATGTCCGTCAAAGCATATGGGTCAGTTTTACAGTATGATATTAACACCAGGTTTATCTCCGAAGTACTCTGTATCATGCTATGTGCAGCAATATTTTCATGTTTGTCAAAATGCAGCAACGGCTGCACATACTTATCTGCAAGCCTCTGAATCATGGGTTGGCATTCTCCTTATAGCTGTTAATCCAGTTTGGTGAAACACTTTGGGATCTTTTTATGAAAAGTGCTGCAGAAGTGCAAACTGTTATTAATTATTATCATAGAGATGGAGGAAACAGTAACAGCAATCACAACTGAAACAAATGATCAGCAGCAGATGGAAAATATTTTCTTGTTTGTATAAAGAATATTAAATGGTTCTACTCTCAAAAAGGGATCCTGTGAAAAAAGAAATGTGGAGTTCGATGTTTATTTTCCCTCAATTATTCCCTCAAATGTAATCAGTTTACAAGTAAAAAGTTGTTTTTTCCTCTAACTACCGGCCCTGAAATGTCAAACTGGGATCTGACATTCAAGCTGGGTTTTTTCCTTATCATGTATCATAACCTTATGCTATAGTTTCTAAAGGAAGGATACCTGAGTGATTACACTGCCTTCAGAGGCCAGGGATGGGTGAGCCTGAATCGCCCTGCAACTGAAATGTAGTAAAAAGAAAGGAGCCCACCTTTCTCTCGCTCAGCTGTCTTGGCTCTACAAGGTCACAGAAGTAAAAGCAGAAATATTTCTCATTTAAGTAGTTAGATGTACTCTGACTATACACAGGAAACACATCTAATACATAAGAAGGAGATATTTTTACAAACTCACTGGTCTTTTTGAAATTTTGCTATTTCTTCTTGTCTCCTCTGTTCTGCAAATGTCTCTTTTGGTTTTTATCCTATTTTAGCTCTGGTCCTGCAAACGTTAGATCAAATAGCTAAGTAAAGTCTTGACCTATTTCAGAAGTCTGCCAAAGATATCATTCCTTTTCCTGCTGACATCTTATTTTAAGTAGCCTTTTTCAAGTGATTTACCTTTAAATGATTGTCAATCTGAATGTTCACTAGTTTTGTAGGCTGATAAACTGCAAAAATGTTATTTTTCTTCTTCTGTGTAGCAGTTGGCACTGGTAAAATGCTCAACTCTTAAATATTTGTCTGTGTGGCTTTTCAATCTTTTGACATTACATCGCAAATTAATGTCAAAGACCTGCATATTTATACCCAGATTAGCTCTTCTATTTTAAAGTTTTGGTACAGAACACTAACAGATTTCAGCTGAGTGGATAAACACATCTTAGTCCAAGCAACACTGAGACCTAGGAATTGACTTAGCAACTGGTCTTAGAAAAACAAAATTAGAATTTAGGATTTTTCATTCTACAGTCATGCATTTGCAAAAGGAACAGAAGATTTGAATTTTTTTTTTCACTAAGAAATTCCAGTATGGAGATTTACTATTCACAAATATACCCATAAAGGGATGTCATTCACTGTGTATGCCCAAATGATTAATAATAGTCTGATCTCTGTCCAAAAGCAGCTATTCTCTTCTGCATTGTTTAGTTTCCTTTCACCCCTGTGATCATGATTAACTATGCTATAATGAGGGAACACAAACACACACACAAAGCTCTGTGTGGTGGTGCATGCATGGAGAACAGGTGAAAAGTAACCTCCAGTGGTAGGAGGGAATCAATAAAGTAAAGTGTGAGTTACCTGTACCAGTCTGTAGAATCATTCATCTGAAGGCAATATATGTCCTAGAAGAAATAATGGCTTGTTCTTGGGTGTATGTGGAAAATTCAGGCATTAAATCTGTCTGAACACCTAGAGACCTGGATCCAAACACTAGATATTCCAAGTTGCATCTTGACCTTTTTTACACCTTTCACATGTGCTTCTCTTCAGTTACAAAATGCTACAGTGAATGGAAATGTTGTCAATTAAGGAAAAAGGGTGTTGGTATCAACCTTTTCATGTGTGGAATTTAATGACATTTTAAGGTTAAAGTAAAAGTCAAACATTGATTTGTAGTGTCTGCCTTTAATGTGGCTAATGAACAGAGATTTCTACAAAAACCTTTTAATCCTTTTTAAACCTTTAGTTATCAAAAGACTTTCTCCTCCCCCTCTTCATTACAAAAACTTTTTTTTCATTGACAAAGTATTTTAGGACAGAGGAAAAACTGAGTACAAATGTATTCCAAAGGGAAACAATCTGGCAAAATCTGATTTATTTTATTTTAATTTATTTTATGAAAATCTCTTTCCTGAGTTGTGTGAATGAAAGAAAGGTGATACAAACTGTGATCTTGTTATGCATGACCCCTAGATTTTTTTTAATGATCAGTCTCGGTAAATACTATCAAGCTTTTTCTCATCTTGATAATGAGATTATATTTTTATTTGGTTTATTATTCTACATTATCATATAAAATGCTGTGTACAAACCAAGAGTTAATCTAATGGAAGATAATGAAGGAACTGTATGCAGGAGTCCTTACTTATTTATCAAGCAATGTGAGCTAGTGTGCTCATATCAGCAGTAAATTAATAAAAGATGAGCCAATGAAATATCACAGCTTAATATTTCACAATGTGCCACATAGCAAGGAGGACCAGACTAACACCCTGAACAATAATTCATCTCACAGCAAGTTTTGCTTGATATCATTAGAAAAAGCATAAATCATCTGTCACACAAAAGGTAAGGAACAAAGCATATTTACCTAGAGCCTGATACATCACAGGTTTATGCGTGTGCTCAGCTTTACAATGATAATTCCACTGAAGTCACTGGGACTATTTGCAGTGCGTAAAAACGTGTCTTTGCAGGGTTGGGGCCTCTGTGTGTAAAGTTTTCATATGTTTTTGTCACTCTCCTTATAGTGCTTAAAGCTACGCATTTGCATTAAGCGTTGCAGGATCAGAGTGTGACGCTGTCTGGAGTAGGGATGACCATTTATTACAACACTGACATGAATTACAACGAATCTTGCGAAATATGACATGTAAAGTATCACAGGAGACGTTATGATTTACTGAATGTGACAAGCTCATCTATGTGTATATCGTCTTTATATTGTAAACTATGAACATGTGCGAATATTTCTGTATCTAAAACTTGTGCTGTGCTACTGCGTGACACTTGCAACAGATTAGCCTCAGCCCAGCCCCGCCCAGCTCAAGGGTCATCAGTGCTACAATGTGCCCAGGCAGAGAAGCTAGGGGCTATGCCTGTGAGTCATCAGCACGTGTAGGGACATACCTGTGGACAGGAACTCTAAGAGCTTTTCCCTGCTTATGTGCTAGGAGCTTGTATTTGAAACACACAATGTACAAACCACATAGCAGAAATATTAAAATGCAGCTTCACCATCGTCATGTTGTCTTCATTCCTGCTTCCTATCTCTGGATTAACTACTCTACATCTGAAGCTGTGAAACAAAGGACTGAGACCCATCCAGGTATTGGATGTACTTCAGAGGAATGGTACAAGCCTGCAAACTCCAATACTGCTAAGAATCGGATATAAATGGACTTTGAAGTCCATTTATATTTGATTGCTTTAACCATTTATCACCTCTTATCTTGTTTGTTTCTTTGCTTTTAAAATAAACCTTTAGTTTTAGTTACTAAAAGATTGGCTGGCAATGTGATATTTTGGGTAAGATCCAAACCAATATTGATCTGGTAATGTGGCTGACCCTCTGGGGATCAGGAGAACTTTTCATAAAGGGAATTGAGTTTTAAATAACTTCTCTTTACTGGACCTAGTTACTGATTGGGAGCCAGATACTGAAATGCAATAAAGGGTGCTGTGTAACTTCTTGTTTTAGCGTCTTGATAACCAGTGTGGGGAATCAGAAGCATGGTCTGTGACTGGTTGGTGAAACTAACTGGAGTGTTAGCCACCAGTGGGAGAATCTGCTTTCCTTTCTGCAGCCTGCCCTGACCTTGGCATTTTCGGGTTGACTACACTATGCACATATGGTTCACACAGGTCTGTAGGTTGTAAGATCTTTTGGGGCAAGGACTGTCTTTTTATTATGTGTGTGTGTGTGTAGCACCTAGCACAAGGGGACCTTATCTCTATGTGCTATTTCAGTACAAATACCTCATGACATTTCTTCCAGGTAAAAGCAAATGTAGCCATTTTTCATGTTCAGCATAAACTTACAAGATTTTAGATTCCCTTTTTTTGTTCTACCTATTGTTTATATACAGCATCCGGTATCCCTTATATTGCACACTTCTAGAAGAAGAGATGATTAGTTGTATCTGATAGCATTGCTCAGGTAGCATATGACCCTCTGAATATTTAGGGACAGTTAGCTTTCACTGGACTGCTTGTGGAGCAAGATACTACGTATTGTGAGTAAGGGTATCAGGCTCTGGTTCTTAGGATCTTAGGATCTCTAAGAAGTGGTTAAAATAATAACTCTAATCTCCAGAGTAACTCCACTCCATAACTATCACCCTTAATGCCATTGGGCCAGTATTTTCTCTCTGAAGAGTCTCAGATATGGATCCAAGGGAATCAGGAACCCCACAATGTAAGCTGGGGAGGCAGAATTGGATCTTGCATTTTTATTTAAAAATAGCAAAAAATGATCAACAGAATGTAAATAATTTTGCCTCTCGATCAATTATGTTTTTCTAACCTCTACAATGTCTTCAATAATATGAAGTAAACTGACTACTTTCTAAATAGCGGTATGTAGACCGCAGCATTTTTCAGTGGCTTCATTCAAATATGTTCTGCAAAGCTCAGATGTTTATCTGAACCTTTCTGTAAATTAATTAAACACTTTGAAGTCTTCCTTTTCCCTCTCAAATCCACTTTGCTGCATCCCATTTTCCTTACTTTTTGCTTGCCTCATTCCACGCCTCCCAACCCATCTTGGAGCTTTTTTCCCCTGAAAGCAGTAATCTGTTTTTTTAAAAAAACAGTATAACCTCTAAGCTAAATCAAAGCCAATTGGCAGATTTCAAAGGCATCTATGATGATGAAAATGTGACTGAGGTGGTTCCAATGCCATCTTCTCAAAAATAGAAGGACAGAGAGTGGCTGGTATTTGGTAAGACTGTTGATGCCAAATGATGGCGTCTTGTGCAGAAATTTCAATGCCGTGTTATTAAAGGCTGGTAGTGCCCTGCCTTCTGAATGGGAAATATTAAAAATTCTTGTCAATAATTAATCCAAAATCTCTCTTAAATTCTTTGCCAGTTCTGAAGGGTTAGAGTTCTCTTCACGAGTAGTTGAAAACAACTCCATGAACACATTCAAGACCTCAGAGCTTGATAAACATCAGCTCAAGAAGATGATACTGTTATAAACTCCCTCGTATCTCCAATCTCAGCCTGTACTTGAACAATGTTATCTACATTGAGAGAAAAAATGTATGATGGTGAAAAAGAACTTGACTCTGTTGTAGCATTAAGGCAATTCAGATTCACTAGACTACCCTTGACTCCGAATAGTTCTGCTGGATGAGACTATGTTGATGCTTTAGCAGGAGCAGAGAATTACTCCTTTGTCATAGCCGCAGAACAGGAATATAAAACTTCTCTTTTGTGCTGTTGATCTAGTTAGGAGTAAATTTTCCGTCCCTTCTCTTTTTCACCTTATCAGTTACAAGTAATTGAAAAATCACAGTGTCCTGTGAGGATGATACAAGACAGTGTCTATGTACCAGTCTCTGAAGAGTTGCATATAAAAGTTTGCCATGGAACTATATTCCATAAAGCACTGGATGAGTGGTTTATAGATAACTACAGCATCCTCGCGGATGAACATGGACAGCAGCAACTGATGATCTAGCCAGGACAAAGATTTTCTTTCTATCCTCAAGACTATTTTCAAATTTGCCACTAAACCATCAGTTAAATCTGATTTAACCATCTGCAATAGATCCACAGTTAACTTGGGAGCAATGATTTCCAAGCTGAACATACAAAAGCAATCATCAAAATAGACACTGGCTCCACCAGGAAAAATGTCTTCATGATTCCATTCACTACTGATTCTTGTACCAACATAGAAAACACCTTCTAATCTTAAAGTAGTGACATGCAATTACAGCTGGTTGAATTATTTGTTGCAAATAATTTATCCAATGAATTTTGACATTTTGCATTGAATGAATTATTCGTAAGGCTTCTTTTTCAATTTTCTCTAGAGAAAGTAAAATAATTTTCTATGAATAACTCACTTAACATGCTTTTTTCTCATCAAATATTGAATAAATTACTTGTGATTTTTTTTTCGTGTTTCAACCAATTCATCTTGAACTAGCTCCCATATTCCTGGGAAATAGTGCAAAATTATTATGCATGAAGACATTATTGTTTCTATTTTTCTCTGTGCAGCTCCAATAGGGTTGCAAAAACATGTACTATATAGCTATGTTATATTAGCTGAGGAGATAACAGCATTGTGGATCGGAATCTGCTCTTGGTGAGCCAGTTTATTGCCCTTTGGGCTTGATCCTAATCCCATTGATGTCAATATGGAGTATTATGCTTCAATAATATAAATAATGAAGGCCTAAAGTTTTTATTTCTTCTATAATAGAACTATTTTCTGAAGCCTAAAAAAGGCTCATAATTGGAATGCACAACCTACTTCTGGTTTTGCGTCACTCTGTTATTTATGAGAACTGTATAGTAATCTTTATCTCAAAAATGTACCTCTTTATCTTGTATATGTAATGGCTCAACTATATGTATTCTCTCTCCTGGCGGAATAGGGTGTGTGTGTGTGTGCATACATATGTGCACGTGCACATGAGGGGAGGGAGGAAAGGTGGAATACAGTCCATTCTTTTATGTTGGTAAACAAGTTTTCTTAGACAATTCCAGAGCAAAATACAGCTAAATTATTAATTCATACAGGACTGTCCTAGAAACAAAGGTCCAGATTTTTACAGAACAAAGTATACTGAGTCATGCAAACCCCTTTTAAGCCATGCCATAGATGATTAATATTAAAACCATCCTACCCACAGACATTTATCAAATATCAACGAATCACAGTCTTCCATACCATGAACATATCTGTGCCATATTCACCCGCAGTGAATGATAAAGAGACACCCACTGACTAACTTAGATTCATGCCTCTCAAGATTGTTCTTCTGACTGGAGTAGATAGGTTGCATAGGCATAGAACCTGCAAGAGTAACAGAAGTTCT
>ML675614.1:24532372-24616301 GCA_007922155.1 Mesoclemmys tuberculata | reverse complement strand
GGGAAATGCGTACCTGTCGACGCAGTGCTACGCTTTTTGGGAGATGGTTTTATTGAATCAACTTCCAGATCAATGGAGGGGGTTTTCACTTCCATTCAGTTGATCCAGATAAATTGATCTGACGGTGGCAAATTTGCCACTGTCAGTGAAGACACACCCTTAGATATTGAAAATATAATCCAGGAAAATTCTAATTAAATGTAATAATATAATAATTTTAAAGAAATTTTGTCTATACATATGTGCTGCTATATGCGCTTAATGGTCTGTAGATTATTCCCTTTATGAAGTCCACCAGTTCCACACCTTAGGGAGGGGTGGAAGGAAGAGAGATGGGAGAGCCATAGCCTCACCTCCACATCCTGTGGGATATAGAGAAGGAGCAGGCTTTGAGCTCTCCTGAGCACAGACCCTGCAACTAGGGTGACCAGTTAGCAAGTGTGAAAAATCAGGATGGAAGTAGGGGGTAATAGGCTCCTATATAAGACAAAGCCCCAAATATCGGGCCTGTCCCTATAAAATCGGGATATCTGGTCACCTTAACTGCACCATATGGCCCTTATTATATTAGTGATTCAAAGGGGTACTTGATCTCCTTTTTTATTTGTTGAATTCTTTTGTAAGTTGCACTGTGTCTCTGTCAGAAACTGGTGGGGATGGTCAGGCCTAGTGATCAGAGCCAGGGGGTCAGAGCCAGACTCAGGAGTTCAGAACAGGGTTGGAACAAGGCCAGATTAAGACAAGGAACAGAGCTGGAATAGAGCAAGGCTGGAGCATTCTAATACTTACAGGGTCTGTTACCACTATCAAACTGGGGAGAACTCCAAGCCGTGAAGTAGACGGAGCTGCTGTTTCACCTGCAAGTCTCATATACCTGCCCAGAGTGTCACCAGACCAGATCCTGGCTTATGAAACGTCTGGAGCCTAGCACAAGAATGACTCCTCAGTGCATGTGGCTCAATCAGTCTCTAGTGCAGGGATGACTCATCACTTTACAGTCTTTGTTTAGGGAAATATGTAAGCACCATCAAATGCTTCCTATATGCGAGCGGGTGAGAGAATTGAGCCCAATGTGGATTACAGTGCTAGTCAATGCAAATTGGATCCTGGCTCTTCCACCACTGAAATGGAGCCACTTCTGTGGTGAGATGTAACATGTTGAACAATGCCCGTCAACTCTACAGTACTTTAGAGAGTACCTTATCCAATTTAGGCAGGCAGATATAATGACTGACAAAGAATCTGGCAATGCCTTTTTTCTTCAGTTAGGGAAATCAGATCTTTAGTCTTGACTATTTGTGGTCACTAGTGGTGATTGAATTTTCTTTTTCAGAGCAATTTTCCACTGAAAAATGCAATTTCGTCCGCATCGACATGTTCCCAGCATTTGTGTCAATTTCAATTAAAGTTTTTGATTGGAAAAATGTTAAAATATTTCATTCTCACAATGTCATTTTGATTCATTTCATATTGACATTTACATTATATTTAATATTATATATTATGTTTAATATAACAAGTCTAAGGAAATGTTTCAATGGTCTCAAATTTGTTATTTACATATTTACTGAATTTTTGTTTTGTTAGAAATTTTGACTTTTTGTTCCAAATTGGAAGGAAAAAAAAAATCAGACTGTTGGAATTCCAAATGGAATGGAAATTCTGGATCCTGATCAGTTCTAGTCCTGAGGACACTGGAGGAATGGGAGGGAAGCCTGAGGAGGCAGCAGGGATTCGGGGCATTGGGAGGATGGAAAAGGAACCCCAGGAGACAACAGGGGCCTCATGGGTGGGGGAGATAGTGGAACCCAGGGGCATTGGGTGGGAAGCCGGTGTTTAAAGTGTCCCCCACAAAAAAAGTGGTCCCATTTAAATCCTTGCACATGCTCCTGTTCCCATCTGAAAGAAATGCTTTCAATCACAGTCTCTCCAACCAATACTAAGAGGAAAGGGTCATATGCCTACTTACTGACCATTGCTTCCTGTCACATCTAGCGCTTTTACAAATACTTAAGCAGGTGAGAATCTATGTTTGCTGCAACTGTTTCACTGATGCTCAGTGCTCCAGGTTCTTTGTATGTTGTTGAGCAAACTGCACTTCTCTGCTGTCTTGGGTATAGTTTCACATTTCACCTGAACGTTGGGATATCATTGGAATGCAGTGATGCTGCAGCATACACTGGGAATAAGCAGTGAAGTCATTAAAGTACCATGGCTCAAATTCTACCATGAGTTATACTCCTGAAGCCCTTTTGATCAGATTTTAAGGTTAAAAAATAGCTGTGAGCTACTTACTTAAAATGTAGGACTGAGAGAGCATGGAAAACCCACTTGATATACAAACTCTTCTTTTCTAGTTATCCAAGTTAATGATCCTTTTAGCTAAAGTCAATAGAAACGGGAAAGAACAAAAACACACAAACAAAAAAGCAATCCCTGCAAATATGCTCTGCTTGTTCTGTGTGCACAAAGTCTCTCTCTCCTTTCCTGACGCATACATTAGAATTTCCAACCATACATTCATGAGAACTGGGAGCTTCTTTATTTTCAGACTAATCCCTACTGGACAAATGGCAGTGATATTGCAATCATTTCCAAGTGAGTTCTGGAAAAAGGGTATGAAGGGTTGAGAGCAAGAACATCAACATTGGGATTTCTGACAAAAAGCTCCCTGCAGATTTTCCCCTATTCACCATGCTGTAGCAATTGTCTGAACTATGTAGACTATTGTTATAAGAGGACTTAAGTAATTTGACCCAATTGTGACATAAAACTCCCATTTGTCAGTTTCAATTGAAATAATAACTTTTGCTTAATTTGGGATGATGCAAGCTTTCACGTAAAATCTAACAGTGACCTTGTAAATGCATAAGCTTGCCACTAGCTGCTACAAGAGAACTTTAGGGTTTAAATAATTGCTTCATTTATAGACATCACAGTGTACACAAAATTGTATGATATTATATGATACTTTACATTAAGTAATTCATGTTTGGAATTTTTCATATTTGAAATGTGGAAATTACAATCTTTTTAGACACTTACTCTATTCTAAAAATACAATTGGGGACATAGTGTTTATCTCTGTATATCTCTGAGAAAAGTCTCCTTTGGGGCAATTTTGGTCACACTGTTGCTATGGCTATTACTGATTTGCTAGACGTTTATTCCAATAAACCATAGTTCTGTGTCAAAAAACTATACTGCTGCAATAATAAACATTACTGTCCCTGATCAAAGTGCAATAGATAGCAATTACTTGATCAAAAACAGATGTTATAGTAAAGAACACACTTTTTGAAAACCTTCTTTATAACTTCTGGGCTTCAGTTTTTCATCTTTGTCTTGCAGTGAGCAGAAGATGACAATTAAAAAAACAACAACCCCAAAACTGAATGTATCTGAATTTTAAAAGCGGGTTCATACAAGAAAAAGTGCTTGAAAGTACATCGTCAAAAGCACTGGAGGAAATGTAAGTTGTTGTACACATTGTTAACTTAATTATTCTTTATCACATTTAATTTGCTACACCATAAGAAATATTCAAATGAACCTTAATAGTCATACATTGTTAATATTGACATATTTATATTATATCATGTGTGTGATTGTCAGAAGTACTTCATAAATAACTAGTGCTTTACAGACTAACTGAATCAATACATTTACATAGCTACTTGCATGCTTTCTAGAATTCTTCTGATTCAATGTTCAATAGACTGTTGGCTCAGTTAGTTCTACTTTTAACTATACATGTGAACAAAAAAACATTCTTTATTCCTTCTCTCTTCAGTGATATACTTTCTGAAGAAAATGAAAGGCTGCACATTTCTATAGTGTATATTCTTTTTGATTATTTCTTTAAACACCCATTTGTACAACATACAATGTTACCCCTGCACCTCCAATTTTATGATGATTACTATTTCAAATCCATGATTACCACAGTTACTGTTTTATTCCACTGTAACTTCTGTGCTAACAAGCTATAGCTTTGTAAGCAACAACAAAAAAGCAAGGGAGGTGTGAACTAAGCTGTCATTCTATCCTTAACTTTCTTCCGTCTGCATTTTGACCTGTTTCAAAACAGTTGCTGTAATTGCAGCTGTAACTGCTGATAAGCATATTACAGTAAATTAATAGGTCAGGGGCAACCTTCACTCTTAATTTCTGTCTAAAGTTAGATACTTATCAGTCTTTGTTCTTTTGTATGTACTTTCTTTTTGGTGTCACTGATAAAGGTATATAGCATGGGTTTGGAGTGTTGCTTTATTCAAGTCATCGATGCAGTTTGGAAGGATCCATCAAATTTACTTCAAGTGAAAAGAGCATATGTAACAAACATCCAACAGCATGTAGAGCGGGACTGTTCCTTGGCTTGTGCACCCATACATGGGCATAAAGGTGAGTAGAGCCTTCCTAAAGCCCTGTCTGGTCTATATGGTCCTTGGGTCTGGGTATCCCTCCTTAAATAACTGGCCAGCACAGCTGAGCCAACATAGTATATTTCATAATTTGCTGCTGTAATAGTTCAACAGCAATATTCCAATTCAGGAAAACATTTTAGTCAGAAGCATTTAAATATAAGATCATTTCTATTCAAGGTAGCGAGTAAGCATTTGCTTAACTTTAAGCACATGCTTAAGTCCCGTTGGTGTTAGTGATTCACTGAATAAGGATGCTTTCTAAAACTGGAGCCCAAATAACTACTTGCCCTGTCTGTCCGTCCACGCCCAAGCAAGGAGGAGACGGAGAGGAAACTGGGCCAAACAGGCCTTGTGACAAGGGCAAGATTTAGCCTATAATAATATGGAGTGATTTACTTCAAGTATATGACTCTTCGGATACTGAAAGCGTTATCTGTATATGAAATATGACAAGCACTGATGTTATCATAGGCATTTTTCACATGTTATTTTTATTGACCTGGATTAGATTTCTTTAAGGAAAATGTAGCTGGAAATAATCAGGTGAAGCAGCAATATCTTGTATGCAGCACAGAATTCCAAACCTTAATATACAAACTATGTATTTTAAATGCTTCATTCAACTGATTTTTTACAAACAGTGGCTGGAAGGTAAGGCAGTAAAAGTTAATTGATTAATGTATATAACCTTTTAAAGAGTCAGCAGTGGTAGGAAGTTTAAGACCAATCATGTGAAAGTATATATATTTATTAACGAACCCAGAGATGATAAATCACCATGTTAAAGAACCTAAAGCAGTATTAACATTCTGTCCTTCTTGTGTAGCAGCTGCCATATTTGTGGAACAATTTGTATGTAAATGTGTGTGCGCTCGGGAGCAGGAGGGTGGAATTGACATAAATTGATATTAAGGTTATCTGAAGACTGGTACTTTGTAGTCATCATTTATGATTTATGATCAATTGTGAGTGCAATGTTTGTCACAGACAAGAGGAGCAAATTGAGCAAACCATGGAACTCTTCATATGAAAATTGAGCAAAAGCCAAAATAAATAAATCAACAATAAAAATCCTATTTTATGCATGCAAACTAGCATGTTTTCTACTCATTTTCAGAAAAGTTAGTGTGTATATGCAATGTGAACTATTGTGTATTTGCAACATATATAATGCACTTGCCCGTCTGTGGTTTTGTTCATGGGGAAAAACCTTATTAATGTTCAGTGTTAAAATACATCCCCAGTTTATAATGAAATGCACAAATGAAACATAAACGAAAAATATAAATTACCAGTTACTTAAGAAATAAAAAAGAATGCAGGGGTATAAAATGACCATCAGATCTATATTGTTTTTCGATACCCACAAAAGGTACTAGACATCTAAAGAGCCAGCATTTCCTCTTGCAACTTATAGCTGGTAAACCTGTGAAGATACAGAGTGTACAATTCTGAACTCCCTTCCTTTTCTGTTGTTTAGGCAATTGTTGATTGTTCTCAGATTCTGTTGTCAACAGAAGTCTTTCTTTTGGCATTATATCAGTCCCTTGTGAATGTTATTTGTCTGGTGAAAGTTCACTCCTATTCAGCTGAAGAGTGGCAGTGCCAACAGACTGTCTTGAAAAATGATGGTGTAAAGGCCAAAACAATTCAGTTACTGTGTGTCCCAATGCATCATTGCAAGTGACTAAAAAGTCCAATTCTCAAGTGACAATCCTTGCCAAAGATAATGCTGGTATAAAACACAGGGCCAGATGAAACCTGCACTCTGCTACTGCTTGGGGCCTGCTGCACTGTCCTTTTCACTTTCCTCTCTCTCAACTACTTCTTTTCAGATTCTTGGACTCCCTGGTGCAGCAGAGCCCTCCAGTATAATCTCTTGCTTGCTACATCTTCACGGCTTGTAGTGTCAGTGCTGAAAGTTGTCAAGTCCCACTTGCATACGTCCCTGAAACCTGAGTCTAGGTCAGCTCTGTGGCCTTGGAACACATGCAAATTCTCCATACAAGAGATCCTTTGGAATAGATCCATCCATTGCATATAACCAAGCCAATGGAGATGTCTGTGTTTGAGACGTGTGTTTAAATTTGGTAATTTCACTTTCTCAAGTACGTCAGTGACAGGAACTTTGGTTTCCCACTGGATATTTAGGGTGTGATGAAGACATCAGATGTGGAAGGTGTTTAGCCTTCTCTCATGAGAGATGAGATGGTCCAGATTTGCTACCATACATCAGGGGCATAAAAAGCATGTCTGTATCTTGGTGTTCAGTGTTTGTTTCCTGTTATCCCACATGCACTTGGTCAGTTGGCCAGATATGGTGGTTTTCTTTCTCATGTAAGTATTAAGCTCATGATCTTATCTGATACAACTAAGTCCAGATAGAAGAACTTGTGCACAACTTCTAGCATGGTGCTAGCTATTGAAACTTCTCTTGTAGTCAGCACACCTTATGCCATAATCATTGTCCACATTAGATTGAGGCTGGGTCTACGCTGATGGCGGCAAATTCGCCACCATCACATCGATTGCTCTGGATCGACTGAGCGGTCTGTATAGACGCGCTCAGTCGATCCAGGAAGTGACGCAGGAAAACCACCCTGGTAAGTGGAGAAGCGCTGCGTCGAAGGGAGTGCAGTACGGACGCCGCGCGGAGAAGACACTGCAAAGTCGACAGGAGATACGCAAGTGATTTATGTCACTTGTGTGTCTCCTGTCGATTGCCGCCGAATCGCCAAGGTAAGTGTAGACCGGGCCAAAAGGTTAGTCTAAATTCATCACAAGCTAGCACAAAATTATTACAAAGTTGAGAGGATTCTTCTTCACTGTGTGTTATGAGCATTGGATCATGGGCAAAAGGAAGCGTTGTTATCAGCTGGTACTTAACCTGCTCTTAAACATGCGTTGTTGAAGAGTTTTCCATCTGCTCTTGTATGGAGATGTACAGCCTCAGTGTTACACAAGAAAACATGATGAAGAAGTAGAGAGAAGAAAATACCAAAGAGTGTTAGTGCTGAAACATATTTCTGTTTGACACCCCATGAGTATTTCAAAGATGTAAGATTGCTCACCATCATGCTGGACTGTAGCCTTCGTGTCATCATAAAAGGATCAAATCAACCTGAGGAAAACTGGAGGGCAACCAATTATCTCTAGCAACTGGAAAAGGCCCTTTCTGCTGACCAGGTCAAAAGTCTTTATATGATCTATGATGGCCATGGAAAGAGGTTTTTGTTGTCCTTCATACTTTCCTTGCAGTTACCTTAGTTACTACTAGCAAGGAAGATCCCTGATTCTGGATATGTACATTCAGCAACAACTTGTAGTCATGAGTCATTCTCAAAAGACTGCAAGTTGTTGCTGAATGCACATATCCAGAGTGTCGCAGACAATGCAAATGCCTTGTCAGCAACACTAAGGAGAGAGATTCCTCTGGAGTTGTTGCAATCACTCTGATCTCCCATGTTTTTATGATGTTGGCATATCTCTTACTTCTCCATTCTCAAAGGACTTTGTAACTTCTCACACAGAGCGAGCCAGTATAATTGAGCACATTCCCTTGCTGTCCATTGCAATGTACTCTTCACCAACCTAAGGTTAGAACATGTCTTAGGAGAGGGTTCATGTTGTAGCAAAGGCATGTTATGTGTTTTCCTTCAACAACTGGAAGCATTTCTTCAGAGTATGCTACAAACCAGTCTTCATCTTGTATAGCCTTTCCACCAAAAGTAGGGGTAAAAAAAATTGATATTCATTCTGAGTGTCTTGCATGCTGTATCAGCATTCAGTGACATAGCTTCCCTGGGGTTCATAGTAAACTGAAGATATGTTCCTTGGCCTTTTGTATTATTGATGTTCACACATGGACTACAGCTTTATTTGGTACAATGGAGTTTCCATAGTGAAAGCCTTATTTTGCAGCACACAAGTGCATGGTCTGTGTCAGTCTGCAACGTGAAGACTGTGAGTATGGACATTATAAACTAAAAGAACCCAGTCTTTTCAGAGATGAATACATAGGTTTAGGATAGAATTATATAAAGAAAGGCATGGAGAAGGTCAACATAGCCAGTCAAAAATGTGTTCTTATTTGCTTTCAATCAAAATACAAGTACAAGGAGGCATCCAATGCAAATGACATTTAATACTGATAAGATTTATTTTTCATACACCTAACAAACTTGTGAAACTCTTTGCCCTGGGATACCATTGGATCCAACAGTTTAAAAAGATTAAGAAAAAAAGAATTAGGCAGTTCTGTGGATAATGATATTCACACTTTGCATTAGATGGAAAAGAAACAAAGACAGAAACCCTAATGCTTTAGGGTATGTAGGTGAACCACTACTTAACAGGGTTCAGGAAGAAACTTTACCTGTGAGCAGGCTATTCCATAATTGCTCTGAAGTATCAGTATTTGCCACTCTCAAAAACAGGATACTGATGGTAGACAGGTTGGTATTCTTGCCTGACTTGGTTTGGCAATTCCTATTCCTGTGTGTGTTCTGATCTAGCTCAGGTGTATGTATTCATATAACTTATGAAAAGGTGATAAAGAAGATGGTTTGCCATGTGTCATACATTAAAACACAGATAAGATCCATACATTTTGCTCACTCAGGCTCCAGAAACGTTACTGAAAACTATGTGCTTATCTTTTCTGGTGGGTTATATTACAAGCAATTGAATAGCTTGCTCTCTGTGTAAAACCAGGTCCCCTGTGTTTACTAATTTTGAGACTCTATTATATCTCTATAGAACATTTGCATCATTGCATATTTAATTTAAACAATAAAACACATGACTTACAAAATGGTTAATTATTTAAGAAGCAGGAAAGATATATTTTAATTTGTAAAATGTTTAATAATTGTTTATTAAACTTCCAAAAATGTCATTGGAAATTATCCTAGCCACTGACTAACCTCATGTAAGCTAGGGAGTTAGTTTCCCTTCTCTAAGAAACTGGGATTTTTAGAACCTACATCAACAAGAGACAAAGGTGAATGAAACATAGGGAGCACTCAGTAATATGAAATAGATGTAGCTTTCAATGCAATCTTACTTGGTTGATAAGTGAAGTGCTCTATAGATACAGTATTTCCTGTCAAACGTAAATCTCATGTTTATTGTGTTCTTCATTTTAAAGCACATGGAATTGTACTCCATATTTACTCTCAATTAAGAAATCATTCAAAAGAAAAACATAATCCTTCTCTGCAATGTTTTACACTGATGTTAATGTAGATTTTTTTTGTAAATGTTGTATTTTGACAGAATCGAGTTCTAACTCAGGGTGTGTATAATGTAACTTGTTTTAGGCGACCACCCAAGGGACTGATGATAATCAGTTGCTTAACAGAAGTAGTCTTTTAGTAAAGGTGAAGCAGAACTGTGGTAAATATATTTGAGAACACGTTAGGATGGTCTCTTAGGATAAGCTATTGTGTAGTATGGACTGCCTTTTGTTCAGATTTCATTGCAGTGCACAGGATCTCCAAACATTATCAAGTTAGCAAATATAGAGAGGTACATATGCTCTAATATAGTTGTGCTCTATTGCCCTCCTCCTTTGTTAATCGAGAGCCCAGTCTGTAAAGGAAAATGAGTACATAAGGCAGCTGAATTACAATTACCAGAAAGCAATGCAACAACATTTTGAATCAAATATATATATATTTTCAGGTGTTCAGTATCTCAACAAAACATCAACATTTTCTGAAGAAAGCAGACATTTTCACAAAAAGTTACTTTTTGTTGAGAACCCAAGTTTCCTTTGAAAAACAATTTTGATTCCCCTTCACTCCCAAAGTTTGATCAGCTCTAGTTCTAACAAACAGACTTTTATTATAATTTGATAGAGGATCATTCTGCCTACTACCTATCCAATCAGTTCTGCAGTTCTGCTTCTCAGGCCTGCCACTACCAAGTTTCTTAAAGGCACACTTCACTCTACCTGGGGGCGACATTGCTGCTGCTTTTTTATTATTTGACCTGTTTACCACATTTATCTTCTATTCTAAATATAAAGACATTGTGATATATCAAATACCACTGTTAAGTGTTGGTTATTGCTGATTACTTAGTAGCAAGCACTAGAATAGCAACTTTGAACCAAAGTTTTGAGATTTATCTTTTGTTACTTTTCCTAACTTTTCAAATGATAAAAACAGCTTCTCTCCAGAATTATTGAAATGATGGGTGACAAGGCACACTGGTTAGGGAGTACCTTGTCTGTACTTAGAAAGAGAAAATGTATTGTAGAAAATCCCATTTTTCTTTTTTTTTTAAAAAAATAGAAGAAAGCTATTTTTCAGTTCTTTCAAGTTTTCATTTTACTTATTCAGCTACTACCAGAATCAGAAATTTATAATTAAATTTAAAAGTGTATTCGAAGATAATAATAAGTCAGATACTTCAAGAAGAGCTTCACAGAGTGGGGTATATGAACAAAACAAAAAAAAGTAAGTGGTTCAATGCTATCTTCCTTAATTGTTCGTTTGTTTTGTAAGCTGACCGAAATCCTGTAAGTGTAACTGTGAATGAGCCTAGAACAGACCTGGATAAAAAACAGATTGGATATTATGCCTTTTCCGATAAGATTTTTTTTTCATTTCCTCATTACTGTTATCTGAGGGAGGAGAAGAGTCGAATGACTCTCAGCACTCAAACCCAACTTCTTCCCTGATTTTTGAGCCACATTCGCATGTTTAGCAAACTCCATTATCTTTGAACAATTCTATTTAGTGCTTATCGTACAGAGTACTTTTCATCTAAGATCCCAAAGCATTTTACAAAGGGAGGTAAGTATCTTTATACCCATTTTTAATTGGGGAAACTGAGGCAGGGAGCATTAAAATGAACCCGGGTTACAGACAAAGTAATGGCAGTGACAGAAATAGAACTCAGGTTTCATACCTCTCCCACTTCAGTGCACTTTCTGTACCTCAGCACATAATGATGACAATGGTGACTACTGCAATGTATGAGGTGGGCATTGGGAATAAATTATTAAAATCTGACATTCCATATTTGAAATCACTTGGTTTTCCTACAAATGGTTCCACTGTAAATGTTTAATGACCATATTCTTAAGTCTCCAGAACAGCCAAATTCCATCAATTTGCAGGTGGACATTTAAAAGACACTAGTGTTTGAAGAGTGACACATCCCACATTCAAATGCCGGTGCATTACATTCATGCTATTTTCTCTTTACTCTTAACCTTATAAAATTACAAAAAAACGCAATCACAAATTTTTTGAATCCTTGCAACCCATTATTAGTCTATGCCAGATACATGCAGTTAATGAAGTAACAAATGCTGCAGTTCTTAAGGCAAACATGCATCAATCTGTTTGGGGTTGGATTGTTGAACCCTTGCTCACTTTGTTGAGCTTTTGCTCACACAAATAATCCCACTGATGTCAATTTGAAGTTTATTTTCAATCTCCCTCAGCTGGTGGTTGTCTTACGCCTTGAACCATGAGGATTTAAATCGCTTATATATCTTTTTTATTCCACTTAATGCCATTGTGGATGTTTTTTATTATTTAGGAATGCTGGACTTGCCATGCAACTGAACCACAAGCAAAGTAGTTTTTGAGTAGGTCTATGCAGGAGTGGTTGCCCTCAACTGCAGCATGGGTCACTGGTTTGAACTAGAGTAAATGGTGGATTCTCTGTAACTTGACATCTTTAAATCAGGATTTGAGAACTTCAGGAACTTACCCAGCAACTATGGGCATATAACAGGAGTGGGTGGGTGAGGTTCTGTAGCCTGCAGTGTGCAGGACAAACTAGATGATCTTGATGGTACCTTCTGGGCTTAAAGACTATGCATCTACGAGCATTCCTCTCATCCCCATCCTCATGGAACTCAGGAAGAGTAGACATGGGAATTACGATGTACCTACCCCATTAAACTTCTCACTAAAGAAGAGACCATGTATCCAACCATTTTCATGCTTCCCTTTTCATAAGGCCGTGAATATATTACCTCTGATTTTACTACTTATTTTTCATTACCTCACAGTCTGGAATATTATGGTCTGCTCTTAACATGCTAGCTCCTATGTTTCATCTGTGTTTGAGACTTAAGAAGGTTCCTCCTTTCAAAATATAACTTAACTGCACTTAATTACATATTTAAGATTGTTTTCTTTTATGTCTATGAAGGCAGCTGATATAAACTATGCCTTATAGAAATTATTAGAAAATTATTTTATAATGTGTGGTTATAAAACAATGATTTTCAGTCTAAAGGACTGATATTTCCCATGCTAAACTTATTTCACGTTGTCTGGAGAGGCTGATAAGGGAAAATTTGAATTCTGATCAGCTGCTTGAGGCAAGGACAGACAGTAGATCTTGTTTGTTTAGGGAAATGCTGGGAAACAAAAGTCTAATTACAGCTCGAGTGGTTGATGAGTGCATATGCTGGGTTTACTGAAAATGCTATTTGTTTCTATATTCTAGTTTCTAGATACATTTTAGAAATAATTTTCAGGTTTTGTACATGGTTAGGGTACAAATGATTTTTTTCTGCAACACCATAAAAATAGGAAGGGGGAGACTTATAATAAATATAATTCAAATAAAAACAGCAGGGAATCAAAAGAGGAATTTTGTAGTGTGCCAGCAAAAATGAGGTAGGGGAAGGAGGGAGTGTACTTCTTGAGAAACTGTGAATTTCAGGTGTGGAAGTTAAAGGAAGTGTTTGCAGGAAATGCCTGAAGGGTACTTGGGAATCAGTATGTGTGCCACCATTATCCACTGTCCTGTGACTCAAGTGCACTACTGTTGGTTATTTTTAGGCTGCTTCTGGAGGTAGCCCAAAGCTGTTTGTAAACATTGAACATACAACCCATATAGGTCTGTGTTCTTTGTTCTAATCACAGACCCATATTCCGTCATCTCTTACATCTGTGTAATCCCATTGGAGTCAGGCTGTGTATGTGTAACTCAGAGCAGAATTTGAAGACTGTTGTACTGGTGTGCCAGAAGGCAGAATTTGACCTACAGGATATTTAGCACTGGTGATAATGCATAAACAGGAATGACTGTAACTAGACTTTCTGATCTAGTGCTGGGCTGGCAATTAGAAAATTTACCTTTCTTCTTGTAAACTGAGCAAATTTCATATGGAAACCATTGGAACATAATAAACAAGGAGCTCTACCCTGCTGTTTTCATAGTCCATTTTTCAGGGCATTACTCCCCTTTAAAGATAACTAGATAACTAGATACAATGGATGTGCTCAGTTTTATAAGAAAGTTTTAGAAAGCAGAATTCTAAGCAATCTAGAAATTGTACATCCCTGAACACAGAAATATTTTGTGGAGGGAAACTAATATGGAGTCTCTCTGCCTTTCTGGGGGAAAAGATGGATTCTCTTTCTATTCTGATTTCTAGTCTGTGAGGATAGCTGTCAAGGCCTAAGATGGAATGTGCTTTGCTAGCAGACGTTTAGACTTAGAATCTAGTACCATAACAAGATAGTTATGAGAGCTGGGCGCCAGTTGGTACGAAACGTGGAGGAAGACCTTGCTGTTCAGATAGAGGGGGGTGAGAGGTGCTGGGCCTAAAAATTCTTAGATAACGAGCCCTTTGCCTTTCCCTTTGTCTTAGCCTCTGCCTTTGCCATGGAAACTGTGACGTATAAGACTTGTTTGTGTAAGGTTATATAAGCTTTAAGAAATGTATGCTGAGGGTCACCCTGACCATCGGGCCACCTTTCTTTACGTAAAGAAATAAACTCTGACTTTGCTAACCTGCTGTCTGGCTAATTTGGACCATCTGCTGGGCAATGGATGTGAAAGTAAGGACCCCTGAGTTTGGGTTCCTCGACAGTTTGGTGACCCAGATGGGACCTGCCTAGCGCACATCCTCTTGGTCCCAGCTCCACCGCATTACCCAGCCGGCACCAGGAGAATTCACCTATTGGGGTTATTTCTGGGGAAGCTGAGGTGGTGGGGAGGCGATAAGGTCCCTTGTTTATTTTATTAGCAAAGTCTATCGCTCTAATTCCAATCTGTAATGCCTTGTGCAGGTGTGAATTGGTGGGTGATTTCTGACTGTGATTCCTGTCTGTAATGCCCCATGTGGGTGAGAGGTGGTGAGCAGTTATAATTCCAAGCTGTAATACCCTGTATGGGTGAGAGTTGGTGAGCAATTTCTGATCAGAAACCCCAGTTAAGGGTGAGGAGCAGTTTTCTCCCACCCCTGGGAGTCCATTGGACTATATGGTTAAGAATTTCAGGTCTATTCCAGGTTTTAAGAAATTGTCTGTAAAGTGCTTAATTCTGTTATGTAAAATTACCTGGTCAAGTTTACGGGTGCAGATCAGGGCTATGAGTACAATACTCCATATGGTAAGTAGAGTGTTATCAGTTTTTCCACTGCTCAAAACTCCTCTCCTAAAAAGGTTCAAAATATGAAAATTTTAGCATGGCCCTAGGCTGCTGAACTTGTTTATCTGAGTTTTAATAGCTGGCTGCACCTACTTTGTTTTATGGAATTCCAAGGCTTCCAATGGGAGTTCAGGACATTTTGTGTTATTTCTTTGCAGATTGCTTATTACTCACTGACATTTTACTCATTCTACATGAAGACATTTCAAAAAGAGACATAACTCAGTGTATTTCTTTCCCATCCAAGAGCTTAGAAAGTGGAGTAGTGAGCCAAACTGGCTTATGAGCCTTACACAAATTCAAATGCATTTCTATAATTCTCCTATGGTCTGACAAATAACTTCTGTAGGTAAAAGATGTAACTGATGTATAAAAAAGATAGCACCCTCTTTTGTCAAGAGAAATAGCACTTCTGTGTATTCTGAATACTTTCTCTTCACTTTAATGAAGAAGAAAAGGTCCTTTTTCCTGCTAGTCCTGCAAATCCAACAATTTCATGAGAAAGCAAGTGTGACTGCACAACATCAACAGAATTGTTAACTCAGGGACTGATTCTTCACCCCATTTACACCAGCTTTCTGTCAATGTAATGTTGCTGCAGTCAGTGGAGTCACAATGGTGCAACAATGATATAAGGTGAGAACCAATTGCAAAGCCAAATCTGATTTACTCTTCCCAGTGAAGACTTGTTGACTGTTGACCCCCGCCCTGATTTTAAGACCTATAACCCTATCTCGTGTATTGTGAGCGATTTTATACTTGTTTAGAGGTAGAATGATTTATAGGTGTATAATGTTGACAAGGGTGCTTATTAGGAATGTGCAGGGGGAAGTAGGAGAACAAATAATTGGGTTATTAGTCTTGATATAAGTAAGGGCCTGTTGTATTAATAGGAGGCCTTGTGGGAGTAGTTATGCTAAAAGCTGGAATTTAGCTGAAATATTATAGGCCTAAATAGACAACCCAAGGTTATAAATTCTGATATCTCACTCTGAGAAGACAAACAAGTGACCATAAAGGGTATGGTATATCGCAGAATGCTTTAACAAAGTTGATTGTTGAGTCTCCAAGATGGTGTAAACTGAATCAGGATCTCCCTTCTGTTGGGCTCCACTTACTTTTTCCTTCTATCTTTATTTCTAATGGTCTCCATAAGTTGAAAGTATGCACAATGCAGGAAGCCATTTTACTGTGCTTATCTTATTCTTATACTTATGGATAGTTGTCTGTATCAGATAAGGTTTCTGTGTGTTTCACCAATTTTCATCTTCTCAAATAAATCTAACCTCCTAGAAAAAAGACCCGTCGTGTGTCACAAGTGCGTGTTTCACCCCAATAAATAACCTAAGTGTAATACTTGATCTATTACTATTCCTTTGCACAGATGTGAGTAAAGGATGAGTGAATGAACCACTTTGTCCAGCCTTATAGCTGTCATTTACAGAAAGAAAACAGAAGAAAACAAAAACCAACAAACTGAGTTCTCTCAAAATGCTTAAGCAAAGAGAGATCTTGCAGCGTGTCTGGAATGTTAATGTTTCAGGTTCTGAGCACCATTCAGTGGTTGGGCAGAGTGACTTCCAGAATCACAAACCATAACTGTGCAATGACTATTGCCTCATGATTAAATCAACGTAAAGCATTTCTACTGTTGGTCCCTGTGGGTCATAAGCAATTCAGGGTTTCATCAATAGCTTCACTTCTAGCTGGAACTTATAGACATCCATTGAAGATCATGGCATAATGGATTCCTAGTGTGGCTGCCACATTATATGGTAGCTTTCTGTTGCCCTTTGTACAGCTCCACAGTAATTCACTTCACGGGAAAGGAGTTTTGGGACAGAGCTGTTGTGGCTCTGAACTGTATAGGATCACTAGCAATGAGCCTGTGTGAACAGCATGCATTGGCTGTGTGGGTTTTTCCCATCCTTTGCCACAGGGTTGAAGGTGAAAAAAAGCATCCTGTTTGTCCAACCACTGAACAGGTCCCTTTGTGCCTGTCCCCTTTCTCTGGCTGCCAACAGAGAACCAGCATTTGTGAACTTTCTTCAAGAGAGCAAAAGGAATTGGTATTCCCTGGCACATAGCTCAGAGCAGCTCTCATTTAGAGAGATGCAGTACATTTGGGTGGTGGATGCAGGGAAGAGGGATGGAAAGCATGCCTTTCTACATTACCTGCCCAGAATTTAATTCTTAACATGTTAAAAAATAAATAAATTGCTGTTAAAATGTGTGCTCTGGTTTTAATTTCAGCCAATCAATAGCATTTGAAGTCATCAATCTCCTATAATTTCATTAAAAACCACTGAAGTAATTTATTCCTTTATGATTGTCTTTAATGTAAAATTATTGGATCTCACTGTTGTGTGAATGTATTGTCTTCTGAGGAATAAGGAAGGGAAAATTGTGTTTTTCTTCTTGCAAATCTGTCCAGGGTAAAATTTTCATTTTCCTTACCATGTAAGGGCTGCAGCAAATGTTTATTACTTCTTCCCCTTTCCTCAGAGCTATTTCAAGTACTTGAATCCTTGTACTTCAGTATCTTTTTAATCTGTGACTCTTGCATTACAAAGCAGTCACAAAATTCTTCCTTCTGCTTTCTTAGTTTGTTATGTTGGCGGTATAATTTCTTAGTTAGTGTTCCCATCGAATCATGGACTAGATTATGATTTAACAATATAATACAAATAACAGGAAGCACATTGGTGTGTTTCCTCCATAGCAAACCTGAGAGTAAAATTGTGAATCTCACTGGTTTCTCCTCCATAGGATTATATCAGTAACAAATTGCCTTTCTCTCTGCAGTGACTCAGCTCCTTTGGCCAGTGTCCTTGGGGGGTAAAGTACTACCACTTTCTTCCATCTGCATGGAATGTGCAGTAGCAGCCCTTCAGAATTTGCTGTCTTTCCTTGCTGTTACCTACAATGTCACTAGCTCACCCAGCATAGAAAGGGGGTTCCTTATGCTCATTTACTCTCCTCTGAAGGTGCATAGAGTATTTCTGGATCTTGCCCAATAATGTTAATTTAATACTGTGAAGGAATAACTTTCTTTCAGTGGGTTTAATGCTGAACCCAGCATCACAGAATTCAATACTTTACCTGAGGAGCCTCATAGTTGAGCAGAAGTATGTTTTGATTCTTAAAAAAGTACAGGATGATTCTTATTTAACTAGCAAGACTTAATACAGCTAGTGTGGGATAATACCATATCTTGGATCTATTATGTGGTATGAGAGAAAGTGGGGGAGTAGTGGATTTATTGCGACTGTAGAATTAATAAATGAGAGGGATGATGTCACCACAATGTTGATTCTAACTGCAGCCCCAGTTGGGTGAGGAATAAAATAAAAGAAAAAGAAAATATTCTTGTCTCAAAAAATTGAAGTCAAAGTTTCTACTTGTTTTGTATTATTGTATATCAATAAAGGCCAGTAGGCAGCCTTCTGTCTAGAAGTCACTTTTCTATAATGAGTTTAAAACAAGCATGGCAAACAGCATTAAAGAGCCATTATACTTGGGGAGAAGGCAAGTTTTTTTTCCACAATTTACTAAATTGGCACTATTATTAACTTTCTGCTTAGAAGCTCTGTTAATCAGAGAGGCTCCTACAGCCTTTCAGATACTGTGTAAACCATAGAATATTGGAGGTTTGGCTTCAAAGCCTGGCAGAGGAATTTATCAGGAAGCTTAGCCAGGGCATGCAAAGCACTGAGGATGTGTTTCTGAGGTTCTTCCCACAGAAAGCAAAAAAAGGTGGTGAGATTAACCATTGTCATACTTTCCTTCATATGGATTCAGATGGGCAAAGTGTAGGATCATTTTGTTTGTTTGGTTTGGGGGGCGCAAGTTAAGCCAAATAGAAACTCTCAGCATTCAGGTGAAACCAAACAGAAGGATATCCATCCACAAAGACTTTTGCACCAAGATAACTAAACTGATTGGCATGGACAACTCTTCAGATACCACTGTGAGGGACAGGACAGAATACAAGTGAGATTTAAGTGATGAATAGGCCTGGTACAGGTCTTTGTCATGATTGAAATACATCCCGCATGATTGGGAATGGGAACTGGGGTGTAGTAGAAAGGATGATGAGTTCTGCAATTAGAAGAAGGAGATATTTTTGGAATGAGAGTAAGGTTCTTGAGTTCCTAGTTATATAAGTCCATGGAGCATCCAAAGGGTAACCCTTATGGAAATACTAATCTCTGTTGAACAGATTCCTTAGTAATTGACAGCATAATTAGTTTTATTACTTAATATTAAAGGATCTAGCATACTTTATAGTCAAGACCATTTCAGTTCAGTGAAAGAGAACTACCTCCCTCCTTTGCCCATCTCTTTTGCATTAAAGGAGGTGTTTTAAAGTCATAGACAGCAGCAGCAGAACATATGAAGACATTTAAAATATTTATGCTTTTCCCTTGTAATGTTTTATTAATGGATAAATAATTAGGAACGAAGGAGAAAATTATTTTTTAACAAGGCTTTTAAAAGGTGGTCATCAGGGGCAGCCCTCATTAACTATAATATGAAACTTCCACTGTGGGATTGGAAAGTGTATGTGTGCCTCGATAGAAGATCTGATTATAAAACAATTACAAAACCATGAGGAGGACTTCCGACTACCTCTATTACCCAATAATTCTCAGAATCCACATAATTTTTTATGCATCAAATTTTTATACCTTATTTTTAAAAAGCAAAGAAAATGTTAAAAAAGAAAAAAAATCTTTCCTTAGTATTGTATTTTTTTGTTATTTTTAAAAATACTTTAAAAACAAATAGAGGATAGAAAGAAAAATAGATTATATAGTGCGCGAACACTAAACATAACCACATGGATCAGATCCTCAGTAAATGTAGTTCAAGGTAGCTATGGTGGGTACTGGGGTGCTATGCTGATTTACACCAGCTGTGGATCTGGACTGCGTGTGTGTTTGTCTGTATACGTACAGCACCTGATTTAAAAGCCACTGAAGTGAATGGTCTTTGGATGACTCTTATAGAGCCAAACTGTGGCATCTATCCAATGGCCAGTGTAGACGGTGTTGAGAAATTGCCCTGGCCTTTTGGAGGCTCAGATTGGGATTAGGCAACAAGGAAACACAATCCTATCCTACGCCATCTAGTGACTATGAGAAAGCTGTGCTTCAGCCCCAAACCTTGGTTTTTGATTGGATACAGGAATTTAACTTCACAAGTATCCCATATTTCACTCAGGTAGGATACAATTCCTTGGGCTTTATGTGTGTGGAGTAGATGTCATTCATTATTCTTTGGCTAATTTTATAACAGAGTATGTATAACAGTAACAGGGTGGCCTGCCCTTTTAAGGACTAGAAGGCCTTGAGCCAGTCAGCCTATCCAATTATCCCTGTCCCACTACATCTGTGCTGGGAGTTGGGAAGCCCAGCAGTAGAGGTTTGGCTGGACGGGAGAAGACAGCTGCTCAGGAAACAGCAGAAAGCAATCCAAAGGAGTTGAGAAAGGGATGAATGGAGAAATGAAAAGGGGCCTGGGAAGGACAAAAGCTGATTTCAGAGGATGGGTGGAAAAGTACTTGAATTAGAAGAGAGAAGACAGATGCATAGGGAAAAAATAGCTGGGCCCAATTTCAGGCTGGGTTGAAGGTCTTGTGTTTTGATTGTTTTGGTCTTGGAGACCCTAGAAGGGATGGACTTTTGTTAGTGACTTAGCCAGAGGGCTATGTCATTACAACAAGTCAACTCTGTGATTGGAGTAGGCCGAAGATTGTTGTAGGGAAAAATGAGGCAGAGCACTGTGAGGGCATGCTCTGAGATGATGAATCATTACATGTGGTGGAGAATGTGGAGACATCAGTTGTCCTTGGAATAAGAAGAGACTGAGGTCAGACAAGTATTTGGAGGCTATACTGAGGCCTTCTTTGCTGGGGAAAGGGTTTTTCTCCCAGTCTGGGGGAGATGGGACAGATGTGATCACTGTGCCAGTTTCAGAATAAGACCAAGCAGACCTGATGGGAAAGGAAACAATCAGTAGTCACATGTTCCAGGTAAGGAAAATATATTAAAGAACTAAGAGACCTCAGGCCCAGTTGAGGGTTTATTATGCCTGTGGCCAGCTGGGACATATAAGGAGGGCTTGTTCCTATATAAACCTGGCCATAAAGGCTTACTCTAGGGGTAGGGAAGGACTACAGAGATTCTTCCTGTGGTCAAAGTATGGACATTAGTCATGTGTTTTTGGGTGGGGAACTCAAGTCGGGCACACGAAAAAGTACCATTTCCCATAGAAAATAAGCAGTTGCAACAGGAAACATGGGGGCCAAGGAAGGAAAAAGAAAAGGAGGTGAAGTCCTGAAGCACGAATATTGAGATGTCCAGTAAAGCTGAGGTACCAAGGATGAGGGGACACTTATGTTCCCAAACCACTCTGTAGTGGGTAGGAAAATATTACTGCCTTAGAAATGAAGACTGAGGTTAGGGACCTGGTCAATTTGATCAAGAGGGTTGAGAAACACTAACTGTTTTGGAACAGTCTCTGCAAATCCAGAGGGAGTTATATACAGCCTGTTAACAGAACTGTGTGAACCTCAGCCACACTTACGTGCAAGGGAGCAGAAGCTTGAGTGTGAGCTTGTGTGTTAAGTAGTGGGGCTGCAGAAGGTGCCCCATGGAGAAGAAGGAGGCAGTAGTCGCCAGTACTATCAGTGTGCCTGGGAGCAACTGGCTGATGAATGCCAGGAGATTCTGAAGGTTACTGTCCTGATCTCGATGGTCAGTAAGTTTGAAGAGGAGCTTGAGTATCAATGAACGCAGCCCCAAGGTAGAAGACATAAATAAGCTAGGTTTAGGGGGTCTAAGATGAGTACTTGATTGGATTATACAACTTGCCCTGGGGTTGAGCAAAGTTTGGGGGTGGAGGGGCACTCAGATGACCTGTCCCTGGAAGGGTCAAGGAGGCCTCTAGGCAGCCCTGTTCAATTAGTTCTGTCTCACTACATCTGTACTGCTGGGTGTTGTGATATAAGAGGAAGGAAGCCCAGCAGCAGAGGGCTGGCTGAAGAAGAAGGCAGAAGGCTGTGGGGAGAGCGGGGAGCACAAGTTAGGCAGAGGCCTGTGGAAGACTTCAGGTGGGAAGGCTTGGGAATGGCTACTTAGGAAAGAGCAGGGAATAACCCACAGGAGCCAAGGAGGGAATGAGGGGAGAGATGGAAAAGAGTCAAATAAAGTGAAAACTGACTCCAGAGGATGGGAAGAAGAGTTCTGGAATTAGAGAGAAGACAGACAGCGTGCAGTTTGAAACTGGGGCAAAGACTTAGGTTTGGTCTGATTTGCAATTGGATACCCTGGAAGGAGCGGGCTCTTGTTAATGTCTTAGTCAGAGGTCCAAGTCACTGCAGCAAATCACCATGATAGCTGGAGTAGGCCAAACAACATTGTGGGGAAACTACGGCAGAATACCACAACACTGGGTCTTACTGTGAAGAGGTGCTCTGAGTGGCTACAATATTGCTTGAGTTGCTACAGTAATGCATTTAGAATGCAAAACTGGCTATATGGCCCACTCATCTGTGATAACATTTATGATTAATTATTTATTTGTGTAGCACCTAGAAGCCAAGGCCCCATTGTAGCAGGAGATGGGTCCTGCCCTTAAGAACTTTCAACTGAAGCATAAGACTAGAAAAAGTACAACAGCAGGGGGCACAAGGCAATAAAAGACAATACTGGCTAGGACAATAAGCAGTGGCCACAACACATCAGATCTCTAACCAGTGTTGGTTGGGGATGTGTGCGTATCTCTGTGTGTTGATTTGTGGGTGTCATGACAAAGAAAAGATATCTTTGACTGCAAAAGAGGGTAAAATATCATTTAGGTATACTTCAATTTAATATAGGCAAAGTTTTATAACAGGCGTAGTTCAATTAATTTAAAATCTGAAAGCATTAGAAAATCTGAGGTCCATAAGGCAATCTAGATTTGACATATTATCTTGTTTCTGATTTTCTTTTGGATATTGCCACAGCTGCTTGTTCAATGATGCTTCAATTTTCCAGATTCTTTCTGTGATAGTGGTTTGGGTTTAATTCTGCAATATCTTCTGAAGGCAATATTATCATTTGCCCTATCAATCTGCTAAGGGGAAGTAAAGGGGCATAAGACATATTCCTACTTCCCTGTGTGGACTCCCCACTTACCCAGTGCATGTGGAGCATTCATTCTTTGCAGGCACTACCTTACCTCAGATAAGGCAGGAATGGGTGAAATACAGGTTGGTTTACTGGCCTGCATGACTGAGTTTGTGTGGACGGGGAAGTAATCTTCTCATAATTTGAACCAATAGCAGATTACTTGTGCACTGGAGCAAGAGGTGAACCAGCTGATTCTTAGAGTTGTCTTTTCATTTCTTGGCTTTTCATGAGGTGGCACAGCTATGCACTGCCCCTCAGTGGTGTAGTGGTAAAAACAATAGTGGGTCAACTAACCGAAACTCTATATCCCTGAAATGAGAAGTGGGTAAACTCAGTTTACTCAAGTTCACCCACTACTGGTGCCCCTTATTCAGGGTTAGAGGGGGAGTGGCATGCTATCGCAGATGACTACACTGATTCCTGATTGCACCATTGGGAAGAAGTGAGCGAAGCTGCTAAAAATCTATGCGACGTGACTTCTATTAAAAGATGTAAATCACAGCCAGAAGGCTTCCCCATTTTTGGCAGATTTTAATATTTTGTGAAGTATAAAGTTCACTAACATAAGATTTAGCATAAAATTTGCAAAATCAACCTGAGTGACTTAGACTCTTACGTATGATTTTTGAAATTTACTAGGAATTTAGAAGCCTAAATGTCTTTCAATTGGACTTAGGGCTCTAAATCACATTGATTATTTTGAAAAATTTACCCACAGTATCTCATGTTTAGGTGGACTTTCTGTGACAGACATTTAATATTTAAATACGTTATGATATTTAATGTGGCATTGACATGTTTGCAGATTTGATTTTTTTCTTTTTGTATAACATTACTACCATTAGAAAAAATGCAATTCATTGACAGAAATGTGACTGGGTTTTTTTTAGATTACCCTCCAATGTTAAAATATTTTAGATCCAATATAATATTACATACGGTCCTTAGAACTAAATCTTATTCAGTATTTTAAACTCTGGCTCAATCAGATACCTTTTTGCTCTCGCTGCATGTTTTTAAGGGAAAGTTCCTCACAGCATCATTTTTCATCCTTCGTTTGCATATTGAAGGTCACCATTGGAACAAGACACATCAAATAAGGAGTTGTTTTTTTGGCAATAACAGTAGCTAAAACTGTTGGTAGAATACAAAAAGCAATATATAAGTTGGAGCAGAGCAGAATTGTAAATTAAGCAACTCTCTTAAACGACATGGTCATTGTTCTTTAAAGCAAAGTAAATCAATGAATAAGTACTAATGAAGCATTTCTGGCAGGTGGGCTTTTTGAGGTTTGTTTTTAAGATTCTGGTGTACTTAACAGGATACTCCCCTGCATGGCTCAACTGCCCCTAGGGGCAAGAACAATAACAACAAAAATCATCAACTAAACTATTACCATAATATCTGAGCACAAAAAGCCTGCTGCTTTTGTAAACTTCATTCATGTTCCATAGCATTAGTAAATAGATTAATAATTGTCAGTGGAAAAGGGTTTTTTTTTTAAATTATTTTCTGCCCACACAAGTAGCATCAGTGTAGTTGGTGCAAGGAATATGAGGATAAAAGGAAGAAGAAATGGGGGGAGAGCAGTAACAGAACATATGCATACAAAGAGCAGATTGTGTATGAAGTTGCTTCACAAAAGAGAGAAGAATGATTCATAGTTAGTGAATTCTGCTGTAAGGAAGCCTTTACTGGTATGGGGAGGGGATGCAGAGCAATAGAATTTAGGAAAGGAAATTGGAAGATTTAAAAAATGACAACACAGAGAACTGTGAAGTGTGACACAGTAAAATATGAACTGCAGCATAATGTTAGTCCTGGGGGGGAACCCCAATATTCGACTGCAGGTCGACTGCATACTCTTTTGCGTATGGATTATAATTTCAAAGCCCAGCCACTACATGCACAGACACAGCATGATGGGTTAATCATGTGCAAGTGAACAGGGGCATTTTAGCAACCAGCCAGGTGTCCAAGCCATTGCTAATTATTAGGATGGACTACCAATTATTTTGCTTGCTGCTTTTAGCCACTTTTAAGCCTTTGCAGAAACTTAGCATAACTAGGCAACCCATGGGGGTGGAGGGAGGTGGGTAGACAGCAAACACATAAAGTGAGCCTGGCTTTATGAATTCTCACTCTCTGAATATGCTGGGGTGAATATCAGGGAAAAACAGGAAGTCTTGATATAGTATAGAATTGTTGGTATAGGGAAATTTAGCTATCAGACTAGCAGCTTAAGACTGCTTGCTTAACAATATTTTTTTTTAGTGACATGTCTCTGTAACTCCTGCTTCTGGCCAGTGATAGATTTCTCTGGTCATCTATGTAACATTCTTTTGATTGACATGTCTATAAGTTTTGGGGTATAAGAGGGAGGTAGCGAGTCTGAGTCAGGCAGATCTGCGTCAGGCTTCGTGGACCCCTGAAAAAATCTTCAAGCACAGACGGAAGGACAGGCCATCCAGAAATCTGCGACTGCTTCACCTGAAGACAGGCTCAGACTTGTGGGGTAACTATCAAGTTCTGAGATACTCGAACCACCTGTTGTATTTGTATTTACTTAAGACTAGTAAGTGGAGACTTCTGGTAAAGGTCATTCCAGTGGGAATCGCTGGAGAGTAATAAAGTAAAGCTTTAAGTTAAAAGCACTTGGTTTTGACTAGTCTGTGCCAGCCATATAGCAGGCAGAGGTACTGCATTTTCTTTGGTTTATTTCCTGATACAGAATCTCAGAGACTAAAAGTTACTGGGCCAAGGAACCCTGGGTAACACAAGAGCACGCACAGGCCCAGGTGATAATTTTCAAGGAGAAAAGTGTACATATAACATTTATGAAAAAAATAGTAAGCACACGCTGTATTGTGGGTGTAATACTGAACTGCAAACCATGGGCACAGTATAAACATTTTGGCCCTGGCATTATCCAGAAGTCTGACCACCTCAGATGCAAAGGAAATTTAGATGCATGTACTAAATGTGGGACAGAGCACCTGCAGATATAGCTAAGAAGAGAGGGATGCCAGGTTTTAGCCAGAGAGATCAGCATTTTGGCCATACTGATCCTACTACAACTGTTGTATGCTTGAACCAAGGATGAAGCCATCAAGCTTCAGAAGGATTTGTGGGTAAGATAAAGAAGAAGCATAAAAGCAAAGTATTGGTTTCTCAATATAAATACAACTTTTAAAAAGCAGAAGTTGAGTTGGTGAACCTTATGAATGCTTTAGCGATGCAGGGAGCAGCTAATGAAGAATGACAGTGGATAGGTGATAGATCATATGCATATTCCATGCTAGGATTAATATCAGTAACTAATGTAATGTGATGATAAGTGTGGGGATACGTGCACTTGTACAGAATCTTAGATTTGCGAGGTTTCACTTGATGAGTCCAGCAAATTAAATGCTTATAACAAAGAACAATGAAATGGATGGGCATTGTGGAGGAAAACGGTTTCTGCAGAAGAGATGAAGTAGTGGTTGTAGAACTGTGAAATCCGTCAACAAACAATCCAGCTGCTTGAAAGTACCAGTACTGGAGTCATCTCTGAACTTTCTCTCTATTTCGCTCCACTTAATGTTTCCTTCATTCTGCAGGGAAGCTTCTTTCTTGATGGCAGAGAGATCTGATTCCTTATTGCTAGTCATCCTGTAAACTATTGTCTGGAGAAACAATTACGTGAATGATTAGAGTGACATACATGCAAGAAGGTGATGAAGAGATAAGAATACCAAACACAACACATAATGTTTGGTAGCACAGATCTTCAATACAGGTATATGCATTATCTTAGGAATGGAGAAAGAGATGTATCTAGATTATACTGACATGGAGAGTCACTGTTCTGGATAGAATCAAAAGGGGCTAAACATGAATAGCTAAGGTGGAGTTGGACAACTGGGTTTGTGATGGCTGACACCAGGGATCTCCAAATCTAAAAGCATGAGTATCTAAGTTAAGAGCCAGGCTCTCTAGCTGACAGCCGCACCAGACTCTCATCCTTTGTGGAGTGGCACTGAGGTGGGGGACATGTAACATACATTGATCAGTGAGTTACATGTTTAGGGAGAATCACCTGAGGAAAGGGTGAAAAGATGGCTACTTTCTGGTAGTATTGGCTAAGGCTGATATTGAGTGATAAGAAACACCAATCTGAGGTGAAGGAAAGATCCAGATGACTGATCATATAACTTTCCACTTATACTTATGCATGTGGTGTGAGGGAGAGAGAAAGTGTGTACTCACAGAGATATCTGGGAAATATAAATCCTGATTAACCTAGCAATTTTATCTCCACTTATTTGGCATTATGCCTGGGCAATAGCCCTAGGCAAATGCTGGGAAATAAGGAAGGGAAATGATGAAAAAAAGAAGGCTGGGTGCAAGGTTTGGGAAAAGGAAGAAGAATAATCAAAGTGCCACCTACCCACTGTCTATATATTAGTAATGCTAGGATACCTGAAAAAGCTTTGAAGATTTGAATTAGATAAACATGCTCAGATGGTTATCCATATTTTGTTTGGAATATCTGACCTCTTGTGGCTGTAAATCCCAGCTATAAATAAGCTTTCTTGTAAGAACAAATAACGTGATATGGTATTTCCTGCATTTAGTCAGGCCAGAGACACTGTGACTAGTACAGGGGGTCAGGAAATGCAAGTCTGTAAAAATGGAATGCTTTGTGAAATCACCATTGTTATATGCAGCGTAGCTGTTGCTGTGTCAGTCCCAGGATATTAGAGAGACAAGGTGGGTGAGGTAATATCTTTTATCATTAGCTTTCCCAGACCTGAAGAAGAGCTCTGAAAAGCTCTCAAAAGCTTGTCTCTCTCACCAACAGAAGCTGATCCAATAAAAGATATTACCTCACCCACATTGTGAATTCACATTGATTTCAGCAAAGTTTTGCTTCAGAGAAAAACCAAGGGGGAAAGAGTTCTGGCAACGTCAAAATATCCTATTTTGACTCTTTTGGAATGATAGCTTATTGAATTTTTATTTTGAAAAATCTTTTCATTTCAAAATTTACAAATTTTTCTTCTATTATATAGAATTAAACCAAAACAATACATTTTGGTTTGTGAAAACTCAATGCTTTGGTTTATCAGAAACATTTTTTTAAAGTTTTCTTTCATGGAGAATTTCAAAATTTTCAGTTTTCGTTTATTTGGAATGAAGCAAATTTTAAAAATCTTGACATCCTTTGTGTGAAACAGAATCTCCATCTCTGTGCAGCTCTCCGGAACAACTTTCCTTGTATTTTGCAATTTCTCTTTCTAGTCTCATCTGGAACTTGAACACATAAAGATGCACCACAATGGAAAACAATATCATTTATCTGAACTGAACTTTTTCAACCCTTGAAAGAGATCCAGCTGGAAGTGGGTTGGTGTTTAGGACAAATAGCTAAGTTCAATTCTTATTTTATCTTGAATCAAAATGTCCTTCTCTACTTTCATGTCAGTTGGCTAAAACCTAAGGCTCATCACTGACATAGCTATTGACAATTGGCCTTTTTATTAAAGTACCACTTCACTATTATCCCTTTTCTAGGATTTAAACAATTCATAAAATGATGCTTTTTTCCCAAAAATTTGAGTAAAAATCACATTTTAGCAAAGGCTAGGGAGAATTTCCAGTGGTTACTTTCTAACTAGCTCCTTGAACTCCATCACCCACTATTGCTTGAATTAACTGTCTTATTCATCCTATGGATTTTCATATGCTTGTGAATTGCAAAATTAACATTTATGTTGCTAGAATAAAAAAGAAAAACAGAGTGGAGAATAAAGACAATCATTGCCTAAAGTTACCTTTCAGCCAACATAAACGCTGTCTAATACAGGAATATCATAATTAAATTCCTTAGGAATGCAAATGACAATCTCTTTAAAACTGCACTACATACCATTATGGCCAGGAGTGCAGTCGGAAAAGATAGGCAGTCTGAGTAACCTAATACTATACTACCTTCTGGCTACATTATAAACTGACGAGTAGTAACAGTAGTGTACCCTATTTCCAAAATGGGGAGTAATAAGGTTGCAGTAGGTATTGCATCAACAGCAAGGATTTAAATAAAAAGAAACCCGAGATGTGAGGCAGAAAACCATGTGATTTCTTACAATGCTGATGTACATTTAGTGATTTTAGGGGTTTTATTACTATCTGAAAGCAACTCCATATTAAACTCACAAATTAGCTTCTGTTCTCTTGGAATCTAATTATCTTCTATATAGGGCAAGTGTAAAGCAAGACAGGGGAAAACATCAATTTTAAAATTAAGCTTTAAATTAAAAGTTGTGATGGACAGCTCAAAAATACAAAGTATATTTGCAGGCTAGCATTTACATGGGTTGGTGCATACAGAGTTGATTCAAGAGCCCTCATGCGAATTCTGAGTGATTAACTGAAAACACAGGATGTTTTCCCCTATATTTTATGCAGCTTTATTTCTCATTGAATTTACTGCTGTTTCTTATTTTCTGGATACCTTCATAAATTTTCTTCTGGGTTTGCAAGCACCAAAAATGTTCAGGTTTTGTGTTAAGTATCGCTTGCTTCTGTCCATGGGGAATAGAAAATGCCACTTTATGTCATTTTAATATTCAGCTGAAAATCTTTCATAGTTATGTATCAGCATATGTTACTTATTAAACTACATGAGACTTATCTGGCCAGAGCTTCTTGGAACTTCGTTTGGAAAACAGAGACACAGAGATGGCACTTGCAGGGACGGGGAAGGGAATAAAGGTGGAAAAGACAGATAGGAATAGGAAAAAGCTTATCTGAACAGAAGGATCCTAGGACAGGGTTTCCATATTTCAAGGGAGCAGAGGTGTCTCCCAATTCATCGCTCATTTTTTTGCTCCACCCAGAAATGTGCATGCATATTCTGGTGTTCCATGATAGCAGTGCAACACTTCTTCTCTGAGATCAAGGGTTGTCTGTTTACTATCATGTGGTGGCAGTTGTCTTCTGCTTCTCACCTACATATCCCTCAAATAGAGCTAGTCAGAAAATGGATCTTTTTCTGTGGAAAAATTAAATTTTTCTGTGAAATCAAAATGTTTCAATTTTAAAATGCTGTAATGGTGCCTCATGCTCTCATTCTCCACTTCAGGCTACAATTCCCAGGACGCACAACTGTCTACCATCAGAGTGAGGGGAGGCAAATACATCATGGGAGTTCCTGACTATGATGCATCATGAGAGATGCACACGCCCAGCTCGTAGAAAAGAATGGGGATATGAGGAACTAAAACGCTCATGAGGTATCACAGCAGTATATCTGAATCAAATTGGGCGTTTGGTTTGTTGACTGAAAAAAAATCAAAACTTTCTGTGGAAAGCAAGCACTAGTTTTGAAAAATTTTGTTTATTTGAAAACTTAATTTACTCTTGAGAAAAAATGTTGACAGTATTTGACTAGCCCTGCCCTTATCTGGGCCTCATTTCCAAGGGTGTCACACATGTGAGCCCCCAAATTACACACATGCCATATGGATTTGGTTCCCCCTCACTTTCAATTATTTTGAAAATTATTTACATTAGAAATAAAGAATAATGAAGCTGAGAGTATAGGAAGAGTCACTCACACCAATGGGAGCAGTCCCACAGCATGGTAAATTTTCAGTCTAAAATATGTTTGGTTCCTTTGCTATGGGTTCCTGTCACATATTGCATGCTATGTTTGGGCCATTGGCAGGTTGAGACATATGATTTCCTGGCTACCCTTGGTTTCCCTCTCCCCCACTTCTATCCAGTGCTACCTTTCTACTTGTTTTGGTTGTACTGAAGGGAGATGTGGAAGGAGAGAGTCCAGCAAGGAGAGAAAGGCAGGGTCAGAGCACACACAGGAGAGAAAGGCAAAGCCAAAGGAAGATCAGAGAAACAGTGCAATGAAGAAGCAAAGACATAAAGGTATCCAGGGAAGTGAAGCCAAAACTAGTGCAATGATCTTGATAATAGTCTATTAACTCTTGTTTTATGGTGTGGAGGGAGAAGTGATCTTAATTAAGGAAGAATTAAGGAATAATATGATTAAGCAATGTAGTTAATACTAACAGCTGTACATTTTAAGTGTATGCCTGAATCTTTTGTTCAGAATGTGTGGATGCAGTACTTGTTTTACACCAAAATCATACAGACCTTGCTTAGGGAAGTAGCTTTCCATGGAGTACCAATCCTGAACTTGGAGCACAGCAAAATCTCTGGGGGCTTGTGAGGGGTGAAAGGAGAGTAGGACTGGGCTGTAAACAGAATTAGAAATTTAAAGTGGCAAATCTTTAATAGGTTGATGGTTGCCAAACATGAAGAATACAGGCACTGTGTCACTTAAAAGTATATAATATGAGCTCAAGGTCCAGTTGAGTTAGGCATAGAAGATAATGGTATGATCTGGTCGGTGTAAGGGGCAGTGCCTTGCCGCACTGCCCCAGGAGAAGACTAGGAGAACTGAGAGTCACAATTCTGGGGTTTGCTCCCCCGCTTGATCTGAAATAGCCCACATGCAGTGATCCGTGCATGCTGCACAAGCTCGGGTCACCCTACGTCTGGGTTTTCCCGGACATTGCCTCTTTTCTGAGGTTCTGTCCTCTGTCTAGACAGATTTTTCAAATAACAGGAAATGGCTGGATTTATTTCTGAGCAGATGCTACAGCTCATAAAGAGCCCCAACTGGTCCACTTCCCTGCAGCCAAACACATCTGTAAGGCTGACCTCCAAGGACCCCCAGCAAGCTCTGACATTGGGGATCGTGATGTACAACTGTACAACTGTACAACATCCCCCCCACCTAGACTCCAGCGCCCAGCCCTATGGAAGGGGTCCTGCAGGGAGGCGCTGACTAACGGCTCCGCTGCATCCAGGGCTTGCGCAGCCACCCTGCCACCATGATAGGGAGTGGCACTGACCCCCACCTCTAGTGAGTGCCCCTGCCACAGGTGCCCCGTGCCAACTCTCTACCTTCTCCACCCCCACAGCATCCTCTTTTGGAGACCTTGAAATATGGTAAACCTAGTACAAGACATTTGTTAAGGCTTTTTGGAGCAGGCTGAGGGAGCACTTCCTACAACGATGAAGAGGTGGGAAGGAAATTTTGAAGGTGGATGACTGGATGAGTTCCTGTTGAAATAATTATTTTAATGTTGCTTGAGATTTCATTGTGTTCTCAGTGATATGTTAGGGGTCCTAGACGCTTGGTGAGGCAACTTTATTTTAGTTATTAGTTAACCTGAAATAATGAAATAAATTTAGTCCTTGTGCAAAGGAAATTCTTTGCTGTGCCCAACAAGAAGTTTTATGGCTCCTATAAAACCCCAGAATAATGCTACTGAGGGCCATCTACTGGCAAACCTAATTTGCCACATCTTCAGACACAGCACTTTTGTAATACTGCCCCCCTTCAGGGAGCAGACCTAGGCTGCTTTCTCTCCTCCAGAAGTCTTCCACTGCAGCTTTACCACCCAGTGCTGACATATTAGGCAAATGACAATCTTGCCCTTAATGAACAGCCAGCCAAAGGTGAAAGGAGAACATTGCATTGATTTCAACAGAATGCTGGTGGGCAGTGTTAGCATATCTGCTGTGGTGAAGAGGCCCATCTTCACTAAAGGCTATCATTTCTCTAAACAGCTGTGCCACCCTCTGATAGACCCCCCTCAGCTAAAAGCCTTAGGATTGCACAGACGATATTCTGTTGGGATCAGATAATGACCTTAAGTATAGAGAGATTTAAGGCTTTAGCATTAGAGTGTATAAGAAGATCCCAAATAAGGATTTGAAGTTTAGAGTATTACAATAGACTGAAGATCGATCACAAAATTAAACCGAAGAACCAAACAAAATGGTACCACAAATGATGAACTAGGAAATGTCTTAAGCTCCTTATTAGAGAGACAAGGTGAATGAGGTAATATCTTTTATTGGACCAACTTCTGTTGTTGAGAGACACTGAACAGGGGCATTTTAACAACTAGCCAAGTGTCCAAGCCACTGCCAATTAGTGGGGTGGAATACCAATTACTCTGCTTGCTGCAGGAAGTTAGCATACCAAGGCAAACTGGTAGTGGGGAGGGGGAGGCAGACAGTGAACACATGAAGTGGACTTGACTGCATTCTCTCTCTAAATATACTGGGGCGACTGTCTGTGAAAAACAGGAAGTCTGGCTATATTATACAATTGTCAGTATGGGGAAGTTTAGCTATCAGACAAATTACTTGCTTAACAAAATTGTAACTAACAATTTTAACAACTTCCTTAACAATTTTTAACTAACAGCTTTCTTAGCAGTATTTTATTTTTAGTGACATGTCTCTGTAATTCCTGCTTCTGATTTGTTTGGTCATCTATGTGACATTCTTTTGATTGACATATCTCTGTAACTTTTTGGGGTATAAGAGGGAAGTAAACAGTCTGACTTAGGCAGATTGCTCTGTGGACACAATGAAAAGCTCTTCAGGCACAGACAGACAGGACTGGGGATCCAGAAATCTGAGACTGATTCACCTGAAGACTACCTCAGACTTGTGGGGTAACTATCAAGTTTTGGGCAACTCTAACCACCTATTTTATTTGTATGTGCTTAAGACTAATAATTGGAAACTTCTGGTAAAGGTCATTCCAACGGGAATTGCTGGAGCTGAATAAAGTAAATCTTTAAGTTAAGAGCACTTACTTTTGACTTGTCTGTGCCAGCCATATAGCAGGCAGAGGTACTGCATTTTCTTTGGTTTATTTCCTGATATCAACACTCAGAGACTCAAAGTTACTGTCTCAAGGAACCCTGGGTAACAAGACCAGCTTTTGAATTTACACAGAGCTCTTCTTCAGGTCTGGCTAATTTACTCACAGTGTGCCATCTAAATACAAGATGGAACAGATTATTTAGCATAAGTAGTTAACACATTTCAAGGGACCATTCAAAGAGAAGTGGCCTGTTAACACCCCTCCAGTCATAGGGAGAGGGTAGGGAAAAACAGCCTGCTGGCATGGGGGTTGTTAGTGGGTTATAGATTCCATCCTGAAAAAAATCTTTTTAGACCCCCTCTTTTGACTTTCAAAAAACCCTTCACCACACCCTCCCTACACACACAACCTCTCCAAGCTCATCATCAGAAGCAAGCTCCCTACCAACCAGGACACAGCAACTCAAAGCGGTGGCAGACCTTGCCAGAGCAACAAATTCAAAATCTGCAGACATATCTCTACTGCTACAATGATCAACACCCCCTACCCAACACATCTTTCAAGATTCATGGGTCCTACACATGCCTATCACAACATGTGGTGTATTTAATGTCTCAATGGCATCTGTGTGGGTGAAACCAGACAATCGCTACACTCTAAAATGAACTCACACAGGAAGATAAGACAACATCACCAGATCACCTATGGCTGAACACTTTTCACAAAGGGATCACTCTGTATCTGACCTTTCAATCCTTATCCTCAAAGAAACCTGCACAACACTTTCAAAAGATGAGCCTGAGAGCTTAAATTCATTCTCTGCTAGACACAAAAAATTATGGACTGAGCAGACACACTGGGTTTATGGCTCAATACAACAATCTATAACCCACTAACAACTCCCTCCTACCCAAAAATCCTCTTCCCAGCTTCCTTTCCTCCTTATGACTGGAGAGGTGTTAATGGGCCACTTCACTTTGAATGGTACCTTGAAATATATGTTAACTACTTATGCTAAACAATCTGTTCCAGCTTGTATTTAGCTGTAACATTCTGAGTGAATTTCCCAAACCAGAAGGAAGAGCTCTTTGTAAGCTTGAAAGCTGGTGTCTCTCACCCAAGGAAGTTCATCCAATAGGAGATGTTACCTCACCCATCTTATCTCTCTAATATCCTGAGACTAACACGAATACAACATCACTTCATTCATTAAACTTCCTATGTTTTTTGTGATTGTGAAATCCTTCTCAGATGCTGGCTGGTTGGTAATATTCAGATGTTGTTGGCTGCTCATACTATTATTATTTTGAAGAGTGTCAATTTTTGTCTGTTGCAATTTAATGTTACTATATGATGGTTGAGCTATGCTACATGGCACAGGAAATGTCTTTTTTATTCTTCTCAGATCTTTAGCTAAAGCAAACATGGGATTGTAGGAAATTTTTACTTTGATAACTGATTTTTTGGTCTCTCAGAATGCCTTCCCAAAAATCTCAAAATTAATAATATTTTGAAGACTTTTTAAAGGGCTAAACATAGAAATGAAAGCATTAATATGATGATGATTTCTCTTGTTTTTATAAATAGCAGTTAACTCATCCTTTTAATATGCGAGTAGTGATTGGGGACACAAAAATATTGTGGGTCAATTTGTCTGCTGCTGTTAAATGGCTCAGTGCCATTGATTCAGTGGACCTACACGACTTTGCACCAAAAGAGAATTTGGCCTTTAGTAATCCCAGAACCTTCACACATACCCTGCCCCCTCTCCCCACTCCCCAGATATTTGGCTGGCTACTTGTTTGGATATTTAAATTTTTACTTGTGATGCACACTGACTTTAAAAGGAGGAAGGACCTTTCCTTACTCTATTATCCCTGCAACCACATATATATATCCACCTAATTTTTATATTTATATATTTTATTTATATATTTATAAAATATTTTATATTTTCAGTGTTGTAACCATTCTTTACAATAGTCTAAGGCTTGTAAATCTGCAACTTATGTTTTGAAATGGTTGTTCCTTTCATTTTCCACTGGCTAGGAACCATAGTGACAGGAATTTTTCATATCCACTAGGTCTGCAATCATGTTTTATTTTCTGTTGCTGCTCAGTATTAGAATTTGAATAGTTCTTACTCTTGCACTGAAATCTTTAATATTTTAATTTTCTATCTGAAAATATATGAGCTATTTGAAGACAGAATAGATTTCCTGGAAATTGTTTAAATGGTCTAATTATTTCCTCAGAGTAAGTGACCAGAATGAAAGCTTTAAATGCTAAGCTGCACCTTTCAGAAGAGTTGGTTGCTAAAGCTACATTTAAAAACCTTCTGTGGACAGCCAAGAGTCCTCCAGATAACTTATTTCAAGGGCTAATTTGTATAACCAACAATGAGTAGTATTTGATATGCAGATACAGTAATAATAAAGTAAATTTGAATTGAATACTCTATATATGCATAAATACATTATATATGCACACATATACTATACATGAACCCATATATCCATGTCAGACATAAGAAATAAAGCAAATGTTAAGAGCAAACAGGAGTATAAAGGAACAAAATAACAGCAAACACTGGCATGGTGTTTCAGCCATCTAGATGATAGTTTATTGATCTTATGGCACATATGAGACCACGGTTTGATTTCCCACATCACCAATTAAGTTGTGAATAGAAACACATAGTAATTAGCAGCCAGTTTTCAATCTCTGTGTACCAAGTAGGCAAGCTACAATAGTTGTCTTCTGGGAAAATGGAAAAACTAGGAGAAGGAAATTATGGAGATGCTCTTGAATTACATCTCTGAGAAGAATTGGAAAGGCTGTTCTTTACAGTGCTTATGGTTGAGTTACTACACTCATTGTGTTAAAGCAATTCTGTGATTACCATAATCTTAAACCCTCACCTGCCAATTAATGATTTCATACTACAGCAAGCCTCGTCTGTTTTAGGTCAGTTTATAGAATGGACACTGGTCTAAACTGTTTTTATTAGCTGTTGAAACAACAGTAGGCAGGATCCTTACCACCCAATACTCATATAGGTTGAATCCCTGTATTAAGGACCAGCATAAGCCCAATGTACCACTTAAGGCCTACTTCTAAAAGTCTAACTGGAGCTTCAGTAAAGCCTAAGTGTTGTGCTAGTTCTCTGCACAAGGATGAATTTCACCAGCAGGGGGCAGACTTGAAGACATTGTATGGAATTCTGGCCCTAATGAAGTCAATAGGAGCATTGCCATTGACTTCAGTGGGGCCAGGATTCCACCCATTGTTCACAGGGACATAGTGAAAAAGATTTTTGTCCCCCTAAAACTGGTTCATGCTGGGTGAAATTTGCCCATTGTGAAAAGTATATCGCAAAGGATGCTGCAAGGCCTATGCATCTCTTAAGCCCTATCTCAGAGCTGAAATTCATCCCAGTGTACTATGCTTTGCCATGAGTTTGAACTGAAGCATGACCTGGTTGTGCAGGTCACTGGAGCTGGGGGTGAATATCATTCTATATATTAACTGAGCCTTCTGAAAAAATACATACTAAACAGAAAATTGATAAAACGAATAAACTTCTATGCATTAAAAATGACTCTTCTATTGGTGTCCGTGTTATGTATTATTTATAAGCTATTAGAAAGGTAGAGTAACTACTTTTGTATGTTTTAAACCATATTGCCTGATTTTCAGAGGGGCTGAGCATTCACAGACCCTACTGACATCAATGCGAACTGGAAGTGCTCAATACCTCTGAAAATCTGGCCACTTATATGTTGATACATAACGATTGCCTGATTATTTTGCATCCTTGTTTGTCTTCATGATGGATTAAATGTCTGGCAGCTGTCCCCAGAGGCCATCCAAAATTAAGACGTTGCAGTTTATGGGGTTTTCTCCTAGTGACCAAAACGGCAAATGTCTAATAAATCATTGGAAAGAGGTTACAGCTCCGCTAGTATATAGAGATTATGATGCAATAATGTCAATTACATATTGGGAACTTCTTTGACTACTGGAGCCTATTATAAAAATGAGGATGTTGAGATATATATGTATTGGGTACTGATATCAGGATGTCACCATGGACACCGGTACAGAGAAGTCAAACATGATGAAGAAAAGAGAAAGAGGACAAGATGTCGTATCCATGGCAACAGGTGGAAAAGAAATTACTTCAAAAAGTTGAAACCCCTATGCTTGTCAGTATTATTAAAATGAAATTTGCAAAGTTATATACACATACAAAATTCTTTCACAGCACTTGGATTTTTGTGCCAGCTGTTAGTGTCACACAGGTACAAGAGGGTCAAATGATTTATGGATCATTTGTGTTATAGTATTTCACCCTTGGCCAATCTGCTTATGAACAATATAACATCTGGATTTGGAATGAACCTGAAAGTGTGTTCCAGTCATCTCTGTGTGTGTATGTATATAAAGCCCTATGCACTCTACACTTCTGCATCCACTAATGATATGATACAGCATACTGCAATTCTGTATGACAGTGTGTCATTTGATGCAGCACAACATAATCTGAAGTAAAACAATGTGATGTGGAGGGAAAAGAATAAGAAATAAAATTTCCTTCTGATCTGACACTAGCTCTAATTTTGAACAGTGAACGTATGTTTTGAAGCTAATGCAATGGACAGAGAAAGAGTGACAGGGTAAGTGCTGGTGCTACCACACCCGGAGGATACCATAATGTTTTGCTTGCCTGAAATATTTTGGGATGCTTTGGCATGTATCTAAATAAAACAGCCTTGTATTTGCTATATCAGATATGATTTGCTTTTGTTGAATCCCCAATGTTTACTCTGTGATATTACAGTACCTGCTCGTAAAGAAACATGGTTTAGGATTTGAACCGATGTTACTGTCAATATATCATGGTAGATTTATTTTTCTAAAGGGTAACCAATTTTTAAGCAGAAAAGATCCAGGTACATATAAATAAGAGCAGAACTGGCAGTTTTGGTTCAGTTTAATCTTAATGCTGAAATAACATATAAATATTGTCAAAAGAGAAAGAAAAGTGAAGTAAATGAAGTTTTGTATATAAATGTTTTCATGCCTGGGTGTCAAAGTGAATCTTCTACATTTACATTAAGGCAACCATAAAAATTGGCCTGATTTTTTTCAGATTTTGAGCATCAGCAGCTCCCACTGGCTTCATTGGGAGCTGGGGTTGTTAAGCACTTCTGAAAATCAGGCCACGTTTATTTAACAGTCTAAATGTAGTTCCACAAGGGCCAAATACAAGTGAAGTGAATAGGAATATTTACAGTGACTTTTATTGAGTTTTGGTTCAGGCTGTAAGCTGCACGGTAAATGTATGTGTGTCTGAAAGAAAGAATTATCATAGCTCAAAAGGAAATGAAATCTAAATAGAGTGACTGGACAAACTATGATTTGACATGCAGATTTACACACTGATTTTGTGTTTTATTATTTACCTATTCACCTTTCTCCCTTTTGTTTTAAAATATTTTAAGCTGAAAAACTATTACAGAAATTGTCAGCTGTGAGACATAACTAGGAGATGTGGAGGGACTACTTAAATATATGCAAATACCTTAAGGCTACACTGTAAATGCACACAGGCATATTTATCAAATAATCTATTATAGTAAAAAAGAATAGAGGACTAAATTTAATCCAGGAGTCTTTTAATTGACAGTTACAGTATGGATAATGTTCTCATTATGTGTATAGTTACCATTTTTAATCACATATCTTCAGTCATGCCTCTTGTGCTGCACAAGCTAAACAGGCTAAGATCAAGTGAGTACTTTGATCGGAGACCTTAAAGGAAACCCAGGAAGAAGTGTGGATAATTCAAGAGTTAGCATTTCCTCTGAATCATTATACCCATAGGACTATATGTTATGAATATATGATAAAGCCTGTATCCTATTCCCCAAATTCTCCCAAAGGAGATTGTCATATAACCATCTTATAAAAGTCCTGAGCAATGTGGAAATGAAATCTAAATGTAAATGTTGAATGCGTAATTAAATGGAAGGCAGCTTTATAAAGAGAGAGTACATAAAGGAAGATGGGAATGGGAAGCAGGAATCACCGCACTATTAAACAGCAAGCAACAACACTACCAACAACAAAGAGAGAAACTTTTCAAAACTTTGAGCCATCAAATTGTACTTCCTATGCAAGAAGATTAGAAAGATCATAATGAAATCTTGGAAATGAGAAACTAGAAGACATTTTCTAATTATCCTGTGTTATTCAAAGGTAAAAGGAGAATGAATCCAAGAGATTTATTAGTCCTTTCTAATTCTTCAGACTCATATGAACAAGAAAGCCTTACTCCTTGGCAGAAATACCATAAGGGAACTTCCTATGATTGACTTACCTTTGTTACGCTGAGATGAAAGAAGACACACATTTTATCATCCACACCATGTAGAAGGATAACATAAAAAATTATGGGTCATGTGGAGGGGCTGCTGTATGTTAACAGAAATGAGTGCTCATTTTGTTGTGTATTTGCCTGAAAACTTGAAAGCTAATGAGCACTTTTCCCCGGGAATAAACTCAGAAACAAAACATAAAACAGTGGGTTTTTTTAGAGTTGGCATTGATAAGATTATTATAGCACTAGAATTGGCTGTTTTGTTAACAGAGGAATGTTTGTCTCAGAGTTAGAGGTGACAGATTTTCTTGTGGTTAAGATACGGGACTGGGATCTGAATTCAGTTCTCAGTTCTGCCACTGACTTCTTTAGGGAAATTATTTAACTTCCTGTCCCTCAAGTACATGAATGAAATTTTGGCCCCATTGAGATCATTGGACTTTTGCCAATGTCTTCCATAATGCCAGAATTTTTACCCCACAGTTGTAAAATGGAGATAACTATGTTTCTTTCCTCCAGCACTTTGTTTAAAAAGTAATTAAAATATGATTTTTTATTTTTTTTTGAAAACTTTCCAAAAGTTTTGTTTTGGTGGAGAAAAAACACTTGCTTCTTCTGTATTATTTTTCCACTGGACAGAAGGAAGGAATAAAAAAGTTAGTATCTCCCAATTTGTCTATTCTTCCGGGAAAAGTGGGTGTGTGCGTGCACAAGTGGGTGGGGAAGAGGGATAACAAACTGAGGACTATTTTATTTCCACTGAAAAATTAAAAAATCAATCAAAACTAAAATGTTCATTAAAATGTTCTTTTCAGTATGTTGACTGATCTAACCCCAGGCCCTGGTGTTTGCAGTCTGGCCAAAGGCAAAACGGAAAAACCCAGCCTGCAAAGTTTTAAATGTTACAGATAAGGTGGGTGAGGTAATACCTTTTATTAAACCAGCTTTCAAGCTACACAGAGCTCTTCTTGAGGTCTGGGTAAGGAAGCAGAGTGAAATGTTGTAAGGGGTAGTAATCAAATAAGAAATGGACTTCATCTAGGTTTGTGAAACTGATACTTGTAAGCAAAATATGTGGAGGAAAACAGCTTTCACAAACAAAATAATTAATCAGGAATATAAATTTCTTTTTACTAACTAATGTAAAAATAGATGCATTCAGCTCAAAACAAGTAGATATTAATTAAATTATGGAGATTGTTTTTGCAGCTATAAGTGGGGTTAAAAAGGAGATGTTACATAACCAAAATAAAAAAGCTAATAGTGGATAATATAGTATGTTATATCTAAAATGCTTTATATTCAGTCTGAAACCGTACCATTGTTAGGTGCTGTAACCTTTGCATGAACCTAGCTCTATTCAGCAGCAGAATACAAGGCATGAGTAATACACTCAACTTGCCAGCCTTGAGATATTCTGCTATGCTTGGCTACTGTAGATTTGTGTCTTACAAAACATGTATTGAGCTGAAGAAGAGAAAGTCTGTCACGTTTATAGTATTGGCCAATATTATATGTAGTATAACATGTTTTTGTATGACAATATGCATTTTATTTATGTTCAGCTTGTCCCCAAATGCTTTTTACTTATATAAAGTATATTAAACAAGGGTGATGTGAAATATTACAAACTTAGTATTAGATATACGGATAGACAGAGAACAAGAACAAGACAAACCATTTTGTTGATGCTTAGTTAACATGTTCTCTGTACCAAGTTATAACTGGTAAAGGATGTCTCTAAGGTTTTACTGACTTCTGAAATACAAAACAAGTTACAAACTTTATCCTGTTTCATGCAGAATCTGTGTTAGCCTAGAAAAAAGTCTTCAACACATGTCAAAAATAGTAGATAAAAAGCAATTCCAAAACGTCATGAAAATCTCAGCCCTTGTATATATAGAGGCAGAGTGCAGCTAAATTTTCAGACAATTGAACAGCTGCACTTTTGCTCCTCAGGTCGGATGTAACATATTGTTCTTTCTTTCTGCATTATATTTGACTAATAATCTTTGATTAATAAAAGTAGATTAAATCAAACCCATAACAGGTTAAAAAGGCATTTTCTATCAGCAAAAAATTTTGATGGAAAATTTTCCACCCAGTCTAATAATAAGGGTGCATTTATTTAAGACACTTCTGTTATAGAAGCCTTAAAATGAAATGCTTTTGATCATGATAATAAAAGAACTATGTAATAGCATTTGGTACATGGACACTTATTAAGTTTTTGTTCCTTCTATAACCGCAATAGGTATATAATTCTGAATTACACTCTAATGAGAGTGAAATCAAATATGGCTAGTTGAGGATCCACCAAAGATAAAATCAAGATAACCAGCAAATGAGATGTAACATAGGAGCTAATGTACTAGAAATATATGGTAAGGGTTATCTGCTAAAGCAAAATGAGATATATAAAAAAGTGGGAGTCTGTGTCCTGTATAGAGAATCACATCACCCATCTCTAAAATGCAGCCACCTCTGTGTAGTGTATAGCAATAGGGAGTATCCCTGGAAATCATTTGTGAACTCTCTATGTGGTGCACCCAACGTTCTCTGTCTAGAGACTGCCAGAAATCGGTGTAGAACAGCAGTGTTTATGTAGCTATGCTTTCATGTTTATTTGTACTTAGTAAACACAGTTATGCTATTTGGGACCCACTGTACCTGTCTGATTTCTTCATATTGTTCATTTTTGTTGGAGTTGCTTTGCAATTATATAGCTACTACATGTCCTCACAGAGTGTTTTCTTTTTCTCTTTACATGACAGCATGAGCTGGAAAGATAAAAATACAATATACAATTGAAAATGAAGTGGTAACAGTAGAGCTGTATGAATTTTTGGTGATTTCACTTTGCAGGGATTCTGGGAGACATCTTTGATTTACATTGCTTCCATATTTTGAGATTTGCTATGAGATTCAGTTTGATTGCACCCAAAATCTTGAAGTGAACCTGAGAGAAGTACTAAATCTTACTTTGTTTTGCAATAAAGCCATGAAGTATGGGAAATTTCGCTCAAAAGGTTCATAGCCTTTGGAGAATTTTATAGCAGATATTCTCAAGATTGACTTTGCAATGAAACATCAGACCAGTTCAGCTACTCATGTGTTCAGTTTCATTGTGCACATTTTTCACAGCACCAGAATTCTCATGTAGGAAGGTAGAATACAACTGAATGAGTTAGAGTTGAAACCAGGGTTGACCTCTGCATAAAACACCAGAGGAACAAAAGACAATAAGTGGTCCAAACCTCAGTATTAGTATTGCATCTTATCTAAAAGGAGGCATCTCCAGAAGCAAAATGATGCCTAACAGCATGCTGGATATTGGTCCTATACCAATCTGGAGGAAAAGTGTAACTCTTAGAATTGCCTGCACCACTTGATAAGGCCCTGAGATATGCATATCTCTAATCTTGGTGTTTGGAATATAAAATGTAGTAAAGATATTACACACACACAGTCGTATTATGAGGACACATATTGGATGTCAGGATAGGATTTAAGTGTACAAGCTTTGTTCTAGTTTTCTGCACACAGCTAAATTTCACCAGTTGTGATGACTGAATTTTGAAGTGATAGGAGATGGTGATATTTTTGAAAATCAGAAGGTTAAGTGCGTTTCAGAGTTTTAATTCTTTTTTTACAGTCTCTTTGCAATATATTCTCTAAAACCTTGTAAAATACCTAAGAAAACTTTCCTTTTTAGTTCTTGTCTTTATTTCTGTTTACTCAGTGTTAACACTGCATTTGAGGTACTACAAACAAAGAAGACCACCATCCCAGCCCAAAACACATTACAAAATACAGTATCTTAGACACAGACAAAACAGATCAGGAACAAATGGCACACAGTTTGCTAGAGGAGCACAGTGCTCATTTTTTTTAAAGAGACTCTATGGAAGAAGAGTGTTTTGTGAAGGGATTTTTTGATGGAGGTTGCCTGGTACAAGAAAATGAACATGGGAAAGGAGAGGTTAAACAGAGGAAAGATGGAAGAATTGTGTAGGGGGAGTCAATGGAGGGAATCTTCCATTCCAATAACCTTTTTTTGTGTGTGTTTTGAATACAGATGAAATTAACATGGCTGTATTTGTGGTCATGCTCCAGCATTGCTGATTAAATCAGGACAGCTCCCAGAGAATAGTGATCTGCTTACTGCTGAAGCAGACGCTGCAAATGCAGCACAAAACCTTTGTTTTGGAAGGTTTCCCAAAAGGTAACATTTGGGACTGGGGGTTTTGTTTTTGTTTTGTTTCAATTGCAATTTAGACCCTAAATTCTGTACCCTAAAATACATGACGGTCTCCTTGAATGCAGAAGGTCTAATTGAGCTTGATAAAACAATAAAATCCCACCCTTCAAAATAGTATTGCACACATCATATTTTAATTAGTAATTTAAAAGCAGACTGGTACCGGATAAGCATGGAAGAATAATTAATACACAAGGGGAAGAGTACATGGAATACAGCAAATAATATTAATCATTGCTTCAGTTCAGAAGCCTTATCTGGGCTCTAGAAAAATAGACCAGCCTTGTTCCTTCTTTGGTTTCATAGATGAAACTTTGATCTTATTTTCTGTTTCATGCAATATGCTATATTTTATTAACCATGGGTTGCTTTGTACTAGAAGTTAAGGTTCAGTTTCTGCTGACCTTACTTATGCTGGGGCAAATCCTCAGCTGGTGTAAACTGTCATTCACGTCAATGCCGCAATGGCAGTCTGCCCCTCTGATTATTACCTTACTCCATGAATAGTTCCATCATATTCAAAGAAACAACTCACAGGCATGTTCTAAACACATTGTTGTACCAATTTTGGTTGAGGAGGTGATTCCGTTTTTTAAGTGATATGTTTATACTGGTTTGGTTTTTAGTGTAAATATTCTTATACTAGTAGAAAGGTGCCTAATACCAGTGTAGCTTATTCTCCTTCATGCATGGGACTAAAGTTTATTGGAATAAGCATATGTATACTGATATAATTGTGTCTGTGTGTGTGTGTGCACAACTTCGATTTGTAGACAAGGCGTAAGGCATTACACAACGTAAGGCATGAGAATCTGCCCCTAAACCAGTTATTTAGTGGGGCCATATTAACTCCGAGTCTATAACAGATTATGCAAGATTTTACCAGCATTAACCAGCTAGATCACAAGGCCCCAGCAGCAGAAAGACTGTCAGGTAGGAGGCTGTAGAGGCAAAAAAGAGCTGCAGTTTCTCATCTACTATAGCAGAAGAAGGATCAGTGCAGTCCAGTGAGATGTGAACAGAAAGCAAATGTGGGGAGGGAGGTAGGGATATGCTTCGTCTGAGTGCATCCCTCCTCCTCCTGATGGAGTCCCTAGTAGGAGCTAAAACTGCTATACCTCATTGTAACAACTGACTTGTTTGAAACTTTGGGTGCCTTCCAGGATGGAAAATGCAGTTATCTCTAGAAGAGGTCATCAAACTTGTCTGGAGAAGGGAGGTTCCCCTTGATCTAGTCTGTGAAGGTTCTAGTTGAGCATGCTCTTACCTTCTAGCTTTGGAATCTGCACTGTTCCCACCCCTTTTGTTTGAAGCTGCTAATGACAAGCATTGCATTTAGAGCTGATCAGAAAGCGTTTTGTCTTGTTTAGAACAAAAACAGCAAGCTAGACATTTAGAAATTTCCCATGAAACATTCTGAGTTTCAACCAGTTGTAATGGCCTTTTCTATTTTCAAGAATAGCAGCCTGTAGAAAAGCTGCAACTTGCTTGTGCAGCTGTACATAAAAGTGCTCCATTTCTCTATTAGCACTTCTGCTCTGTTTGAAATGGTAAGCACTAAAGTCTTATATCAGAATAAGAAAAAGGAGGACATTTTGTACCAATGATCTAGCACTGGAAAAATAGAGTCTGATCCAAAATCTACTGAAGTCAATGGAAGGTTTTCCACCATAACCTGGGAGTTACCTTGTAAATTTCAAAACTTAGATGATATGTTTGTGTAAATCATTTATGGCAGATGGTGACAGCTTAATGAGGTAAGTGAAGGAAGTGTGGCTGATTGACTAGAGCACTGAATGTGACTCAGGACCTGCATTTTGTTCCCAGCTCTGCAACTGGACTACTGAGTGACTTTGAGCAAGTCATGTCCCTGCTCTGTGCCTTAGCTATCCCATCTGTAAAATGGGGATAATGATATGGCTTTCCTTTGTAAAGGGTTTTGAGATCAAGTAATGAAAAGTGCTATATAACAGCTAGGTGTTGTTATTAATAAAACTTGTGTTGATTAGAAGATGCCTGGAGAATACAACTAGTGTGCGCTCTCAAAGACTTAAATATTTTATTTGTTTTGTGCACAGCAGTGAGTTTCACCCAAACATTTAAGTACACTTCTCTTTCTCACCATCCAATTATTAGTTATTGCTAATGGAACTGTCACCAGACAAACTTGGAGAAAACGCCATTTACTAAACACGTATTTATTTGTAAATTAAATGATACAGCTGTACTTGTAATGAATGCACCCCATAGCAACTAATTAAATATCTGAAATATGTCTTGAAGTAAGATTGGATTAATGCAATAGACTAGGATTTGGAATTTTATTACCACCAAACCATTAATTTCTCCATCATTTCTTTTCTATTCAGAACACGTCATGTCTCCTATGGAAAATAACTTATTTTTGAGCAAGTTTTAAGAGACTAACATGCAGAAATGCAATGATTTCAAGACAGAATAGAATAACATTTTTCTGGGGAATTGTCATACATTTTGTGTCGCACAGAGACAGGAATATGTTGCAGGTAAATGATGCCATGTATTTGAAAGCCACTTTTTTTTTACTGACAGATTTTACAAATTAATCTCCTACACAGATAGTTCTCAATGGAAAAAATTAATATCCCAGACACTGACACTTATTTAAGAATAATAAATGAATTCTGCTAAAATAAATGAATTGTTAACTGAAAAACTGTGCTTTTCACATTGTAAGCAAAGACTAACCCAGTCCAGTATGTCAGATTTTTTAAATGGTAGGATTTTCTTTTTCTCCTAATAAAGAAAGATTGAAAAACCAATATGTGTGCTCTGTCTCAAAACAAACAGGAATATTCATCAGTCAAACTCCAGCACCAGACACAGGTTAATTTATCTATCATTATATGGGATAACTTATATCCCATTATATAATTAGTTTTACTGAAGAATAAAATAAAATACCCTAATAGTTGTTTATAATTTTATAAAATGGAGACTGTATAACCGTGCTGTGTATAATGGGATTACTGTTCATAGTACAAAACAGAGATTGGATTACAAACCCCGAGGGTTCACACATGTCACCATTTGGGTCCAATTGTTCATCCCATAAGACTGAGTACTTTATAGGACTTGCCTTTTATGCTTGATGCAGCTCAGACAGTACAGAAACAGGAGATTACTCTTGAGATTCATGTAAGAGTACTAATTAATCCCAACATGCTTGAGTAGCCAATTTATAAAATGATAATATAGGCAGCAATGTCAGGTTTGTAAGAGGAAAAACAAAATTTCCATTTCTATTCCCTGTTTCTCAAAGATGAACTCAACAAAAGGTAGCAATAAATACGTCCATGCTAAACAAATTGTTTAAGATGCTAGATCCATAAAACAAAATGGGCCTGATCTTGCATTTCTTGTCCATCCACAACACCCATTGACTTCAATTTTGGACACACTATTCAGCCATATGAATTAGATGAAACATGGTGCATATTATGCCATGAGCGTATTTGAGCTTTTGCCCATAATAAGAAGACAAAAACTTCTGGCACAAGAACCTTGGGCAAGCTAAAGAGGATCATGATGGGTGAGGAGAGCAGACTGGATGTCTCAGAGTGCACATGTCTATCTCAGCGGTGAAATCTTGACCCAATTAATGTTAAAAGCAAAATGTCTATTGACTTCAATGGTGCCATGTTTCATCCCAGGTTTGCAGTGCAAATGCTCACATTTACAAATATAAAAATCATTTCCCACAAATATACGTTGACTCACTGTTTACAGGGCATTCTTGCCATAAAATGAAAGGGGCACAAAATCAAATGAGACAAAATAGGATTTTTATTGAAATGGGATTTTTAAGTATTTGTTAAATTCTAGGGTAATGTTTTCCTAAGCTCATAAGTGATTTAGGCTCTTAAGTAGAACTGAGTAAAATTTTTCATTCAAAAAATTTTTCACCCAGAAATGCAGAATTTGGGTTGATGACAACAATCTGCAAGTTTGGGTCAATGTTATCAATTATTTCAGTTGGACAAAAGAATTAGAAATGCCAAAACAATTTGTTTTGACATTTCTGAACTTAAATGTTTTGACTTTTTGTTTAGGAAACATGTTTCATTTTGAAATTTCCCTAAATTTGATTTAAACAATTTAAAGACACTTTAAACCCCCTCAAAATTAAAACATTTTTTTGACATTTTGTTTTACTGAAAAATTTGAAACGTTTTCATTTTCAGTTGACCCAAAATAATAATTTTTTTGACTTTTCAGATGTGCATCCAAACTGAATATTCAATTCATCAAACTGCAAAGTCCCATTTATAAAAAATGATGGACATTTAATTGCCTAATTATCATTTGAAAATAAATTGGATTTAAGCTCCTTAAGAACCTAAGTCATTTTTCAACATTGGATTTAGAAGCCTAAATTACTTAAATACTTTTGAAAAATTTACTCCTAGTTTTCAAATTCTGTGATAGATTTATAGAGCCAGAGAGGTCAAAAGGACTTATGAGATAATCAAGGTAACCAATCCCACTTCTGTCATCTTAGAACATCCTTGACACTTTATTTGCACTGAAGTTGGTAGTTCTCAAGTGAGACAGTTTGAGAAATGAAGAACATTCTGAATTGTACTGGAGCTCATCACATACTTAGATGCAAATAATTCCAGAAGTAAAAAAAATTAGATCTATGATGTGGTTATTGACAAACTGACATTTTTTGGTACTGTTTGTGCAAGACTGAAACTCTGGGTGTCCATGGTAAAACATGGTTCTCATTTCTCTGGCTGAGGATTTTTAGGCCCTCTTGTGTTTCCATTGAATTAATGAGTAAAACTGCCATTGAGAGCAGCAGGATCAGGCCCTCTTGAGACGGCTGCGTATGAAAGAAAGTGCATAATGTTCTCTTCTGACAAAAGAGTGCTCTTCCTCTTCTTCAATAAACACATCCAGATTTTTGTCCTGTCCGTTGCAGCTTTCTGTGTATGCATCTGAGTTACTGGAACATTTTTGTTGTTTTCCTCTCATTTAATCTTTCTGGCTGGTCATGACCTACTCAGTGTGATGAACTATCTTATATATGCTGAGTCAGTAGAGTACAGTGTAAGCATCATTATTGAAAGGCCTACCATTCTCCATGCCCCTAGTTTCCAGATCAGCTACCCTATATTTTAGTCATATTGAAGCATGCCTACCACACAGGTATTACACAGCTCCAGTATAGATCATAGTCTCGCTCATCATGGAGATTCATATTTCTGCAATGCAATTTTTTTTTAGAACCATGAAGATGACAAAGAGTCCATGGGGTCATTCCATGCAAATGTAGGATTTAAACCTGTTGCTCATGATGCCACTACAATAAAAACAGTGTGGTGCTTTATTTTAGGGTTTCTTTTTAATGCCATTGCAGCCTTATCTCCTTAAAAATGCAAAGGCACGTTTACACCTACAAATTCACAGGCACTTAACTTCATGTTAGTGTACTCCTCCTTCAGTCTCCCCTTTTCACAGATAAGCTTGGGAATATCACAAGAGATCTGTGGTCTCCAATGACTTTAAATTAATTTACCTCTGGAAATGCTGCACAGATGTACAGAGAGCTATTGCCCTTCCTTCCCTGCTTCATTTTCAGCTCAAAATTTAGAGGTGTAATTTCAATGAGACATTGGTGATGAAAGAAATGTATTTTTATGTATAGAATTTTAATGACGAAATGACAAATGGCATTGGTTTGTATGTATTATTTTTCTACATTTGAGTAAAAATATAAAAAATAGGAGTTTCAACAACTAAGTCCAGTGGTAGCTTGTGCTTTGCTAATTATACAAAAGCCAATCACTGATAAATTCGTGCAGAAAATGTAGATTAAAAAAAAGCAAAGTCATTAATGTAAACTACAAGTAACCAGTATAAAAAATGATCACTAGCACAGCTCTTGCAACTCATTTATTTTCCATATCTTTTACAGAAAGTAGAGAAATAACAAGGAGAAGGTATTTTTTCTTAACACTTGCTGGAAAGGATAAAGATCTATCCAGAGGACGTTTTTAGGACTGCATCCTGATTCTCAGTCCCTTCTTCAAATTCAGGACCTGTTCCTCAAACTTGCTCAGGTGATAAATCAAGGGCACTGTCCTATTAGTAATGGTTCACAGGATCAAATCCTTACAGATGTGCTAGAAGTAAAAAAATGGATGAATTATTGAAATATAAATCCAGATCTTCAGCTGTTGTAAATAGGTATTGTTCCACTGTCCTCAGTGGAAAAAGCCAATTCACAACAGCTGAGAATCTGGTCCATAAACATTTTGTCAGCACTTGTTTTGCACAAACATAAACCACAATTAATTTCACGTGCTTAAGGCCTCTCCCTGCACTTCTTACTCTGTCCAAACTTGCACTGATTTCAGAATAAGGCTCTATGTAGGTCTGATCATACAAAGGGTTAAAGTTACACGTACTTGGAAAAAAAAAAAGGTGGAGAAGCAGAATAACAGGTTAAGCAAAACACCCAGGCCAGAACTAACATGCTACTTCCTAATTCTAAAGGCAAGTCAAGGACAGCAGTAATTGCAAGTTAATTGAACATAGTCATTATTCTTCAAGGTCAAAGCAGCAGAGTTGATTTATTTTTCTTCTTTTTTTCCCAAACGGTAAAAATGATTTTAAAATGTTCATGTTAGGAAGGCTGTTTGATGGAGACTGGAAGTCTGGCAAACATGAGAGAGAGTGGACTTAAATATAAAAATTGGTCTTCTGTTCATTGGACTCCTGTCCTCATTTACCTGACATTTGCTGTAAAATGTCCTCAGTCCTGCTATGATATAGTCCTTCTCAGATTCCCAGTATGGACCAGGACTAGATGATATCCACTGGAAGTAGGAAATAGAGAGATTTACACAGACATTATACGTCATCCCTCACCCCCGGCAAAAAAAAAGGGAAAAAGCATCAGTTCCTAAAGTCTGGAAAGTAAATAAATGGTGTCTTTTTTTTTTAATGAAGCTTAAGGAAACCTCAGGAATTACAGACTGGTGAGCTTCATCTTAACACAGAAGCAGTTTCATTAAGGGTAAAATAGTACAGTAGGACGTGAATAGACAATAGTATCACTCTGTTCTTTAAAGGGAAATTGTGGCCTATTTAACCTGTTAAGGTTACCAAAAGAAGTTAATACAATAGTAATGAAAGATGATCCAAGGAGGATAAATTGCTTGGACTTTCGTATATCTTTGTGATAGTCCTAGAGGTCTTGGGCTGCATCCTCACCTTATGTAAATTAGCATAGTTCCATTTAAGTCGATAGAGCTGTGCCATTTTACACATACTGAGAATGTGGTCCTCTAGACCTTTAAGGAAAATTAATAATAATAGAGTATGCCTTGCCATAGACCAAAAATTGGCTAAGCTCTGAAGTGGTCGGTTTTATTTTTGGAGAGAAGAGATAGGTTAGTATTGGTGTCACTGGTATTTAGTTTGAGCCAAATTGTTCTGTCATGCAGAAAAAAGGCCTTTCAAAAATGTATTCCTGCACTTTGGCCCTCGTGTGCTGCAGATCCTGGTAGACTATCTAATGTAATATTAATGGCTTAAATCAAAATTGTAGCAAAAAGAATTGTTGACAACCTCTTGAAGTCCCTTCCACTCCTACACTTGTATGAAAAATATATGGAAAGGGCTAAGAATTTCCAAAGGTTAATACAGGTCTGAGCTGTGAAAATAAATATTTAGCATGAGAAATGGGAGTTTTGCCATTATTGGCAGAGATCACAGCTCAGAATGCCTCTTAAGGGATATGACTACTATGTTGGGGATTGCACCATTATACATACAGCAGGATTCATATTAAGGAGCTGCGGCCTATGGAATGTGCAACAAACTTTTGCAAGCCCCTGGCAGAGTTGTAAGCTCATTTTTACTGTACGCTCTTTGCAGCACAATGATGCCCCGACCGTTATTGGGACCCATAAGTGTTATTAGACTAATAATAATAATAATAAAGAAAACACTCATATGCAATCCTGCCATAATTTATACTGACCTAGTATGCTTCGACATCAACCTAAAACCTTTGTGTTTTACCATTCTGAGGTGTTTTTTTTCAATAAAAGTTAATAATGCTGCTTAAAATAGTAACTCAGTTTCTGTTTTAATAACTACTATAGTAATTCTCTTTCTCCAGATTGACATACACACAGGATTGGCTTTGCTTTGACACTGCCTACTCTTCTTCAACCCACACCTCTTCTTTATGGAGTCTGCCTAAGATCTTTCTTCAGGGCCCAAGTCTGTGCTGTAAGTTGGAATGACAGTATATCATGCAGGAGGTTTTAGAATAGTTCCAAATCTACATCCATATTTTGGTAGTAAATTGCTGTACCACTACACATGCAAAGAGGGAGTGTGTATGGCAGTTAAAAAAGGAAGCGTACAGAAAATGAGTGAAATTTGCTATTGATAATAAATTTGTTTCGGTAAGGAAAAATTATGGAAGCTGTGAGAAAGTCTGGGTGGAATTTAAATGTATTGGAGGACTGGATAGTGTGATGGCATATGAAATTGAATATAGATAACTGTATAGTAATGTAGACTTGGTTAAATAGTCTGAACTTCTCAACTTCTTTGAACTTGCAGGATCTCATTCTCTTAAGAAAAAGACTTAAAAGTACTTTGTGAATAGTTCAATGAAACTATCTACTCATTGTTATGGCTGCTGAAAAAGAACATAGGCTATCCAGTGTAGTTATCTGTGATGCATTAGGGCTATGTTTGTACAACTTATGAATTCTGGTTGATACTGTGAAGTTGTATTGTGAAAAACCAATGTGTCATAAATGCCTAATAGGTATGTGGATCCAACAGTGTCCTGTAGTAAGGACACATCAAACAAAGACAATGGGAAATTCTTAAAGTTAACAACGGTACTTAGACCTCACAAAGGCTATGAGTAAAAGCAGCTGTATCTTTAGACATCCATTTTTACCTTAATTCCCCCTAATGGGGGGTGGCGGAGAGAGAGGGAAGGTCAGAGCAATGACCTGGAGCAGAATGAAGATGGGCAGGTAACCAGGAGATGTTTAAATAAGGGAATCTACAGGAAAGGGGGAAGGGGGGGAGATAGGAAAAAAGAAGAAGTGTGGAGTAGGACACAGCAAAGGTCACAGAAAATGAGTAATGAGCTCCAACAGGGAGAAACCTCCATTCATATAATAGCTTATGTGAGGAAGGGGACACCTCCCTGCTTGCCTGACATCCTGGACATGGACTGAAGATTCCCAAGGGAAGGGTAAGATAGAAAGGGCTATACGAATAATGTTTATTGTTTTGTATGATCCTGCGCTTTACATGATTAATTATAAAAGAGCACAAAGGGGTTAGACTGTGCAATGTGTTTGAGTGTTTGACTGCTTCACAACTGCTGTATATCCCTAAGAGACTTAAATTGTAACCAGAAGCTTCACATCTTTGGAGTGGGTGGAGTTCTGGGCAAGAGGGTTTAAGTATCTTGAGGGTCAGCATCAGTCCTGGGGCCTATAGCAGGTGGGCTAAGAAGCTCCATTTCCAAGAAGGGGTAGAAAATCTATGACCAGTGCCCAGAAAATGTGCCAGAGAGGCCAAGGGAGGAAACAGTGCGGCAACTGGTTGAGGCTCCAGAAATTTAACACATCACAGGGCATCCAGAGCACCAAAGCTTGGAGTCTTCTCACACCAGTCCTAGTGAGTGGCCTCAGAGGCTAAAAGATTGCTTGCTTAGATCTGTAACTCTGTAAAAAATGAGTGAAAAGTAATTAATATTGTGTCATAGGAATAACAGTGAAATTTAGAGAAGTGAAATTTAAGCAGAATCCCAGATATCCTTCTGCAGAATTAAATGTTTTAGGTTATGAAATAGTCTCTCAAAGGAGCTAATGAAGTCTCTAAATGACTTGGGATGTTTACAGATACACTAGACAAAGCACTAGAAAATGACAGCCATTTGGGAATACAACCTCAGGGAAAGACTAGGGGAACCCAGCAACATGCAGGGGCTTTGCATGTCTTGAAGGGTCACAGACTTATAAAAGAAGGTTGTAGGGGAGAGACAGGTTTAAAGGGACCTGGGCAAGAGAAGATGGGGTGTGTTTTATAGAAAGGAAATTTGGTGAGAAAGATGGGGGGAGAAATGAGGAATGTTTTGAGAGGGAGGGAAAAGAAACTGGAAATTTGGAAGGAGAAGTGAGTGAGCATGAGGTGGTTAGCTTCTTCCATGGTGGGATGTAGAAGGGAACTTACTCTATTGGAGGTCCTCCCCTACAACTTTGCTGGCAGTCACGCCACATATTCTCCACTTTGATATTCCATATCTTGGCGTGAGGCTCATGCCTCAAGTAATAATATCATTGGCACATTTAGAAGGTTTTGATGATCTCCTAACAATTTGTCACCTTCGGTTTGCCGTCAGAGTAGAATCTTGTTGAAATGTTAGTGATGAGAATTTGGCCATATTTTAAATGACAAGCCTAATTTTTTAGATATTGTCTGAGAGTCAGATTCTAATCTGTTTATATTACTCTAAATTGATTGCAGTGGAGTGAAGCAATTCTCTCAATGGGTGGAACTCCTCCTACTTATGAGGAAGGTGAGGAACTGCCCCCTTTGTGACACACTTCTTTTACATCCATATAACAGCCTTCTGCTGGATCATCACATGGAAAGGACTCTATCCCGCATGAATTTGACTTGGAGTTAATAGAACTCAAAGATGACATAAGATCTCCCTTTAGTCTCTTCCGTGGCTACTACTGATCAGATGCTGGAGAGATCCAGCCTCTCTGACTGAAGACATTTTCTAGGATGGAGAGAATAGTGAAGCAACACAGAGGAGTAGAGACCCATGTGGATGGCTTCAGTCTCTGTGTAATGAAATATTATTTAATAATCACTTTTCTTTACAATAGCACTGAGAGGCCTCAGTTGAGATTGAAGCCCCATTGTGCTAGGTGCTGTGCAAATGTATGCTATTCCCAAAAGTTTACCATTGTGACAGACTGATGATATTCTGTCATATCCTGAACAAATCTTGGGGAATTAAGATAAACTGTATTGAATTAATTTAAATCTTATTGAATTAGGATTTAATACAACATTCCCCAAAGATATTAAAATGCAATTCTGTGTGTGTTAGTGTGGCATTGTCTCCGTCTTCTCTAGGAAGAGGGGTGGATGCTAATATATATATTATATATATTGTATATATTATATATATATAAAACATATATAATGTTATCAGCCCTTTGAAGCCTCCCCCTGGAGAGGTATGTATATACTAGTTCAAACTGGATTCTCCTAGAGTCAACAGAAAAAGAAAGGACTTTCGGATAAATAGCTTGGTTTAAAACTGGCTGAGGGCCTTCTTCCTAATCCAGAAAATGGACTGGCTCCTGATCCACAGAGAGCCCAATCTTTTGGGAAGGGTTATAAGGGTTGGGCCTACTGAGACTCCATAAACCTGGGTGCTTGTCAACTGAAGCTGTGTTGAACTTGTAACCACAAAAAAATAACCCTTGGGTGGGGATAAAGGACTACCACAATCCATGTTCGGGGTGGGGGGGGGAGAACCCTGGTTAGCATATTAGCGTATTCGTAGGTTCTTTTATTGTTTTAATGTGTTTTCTCTGTAGTGTTTTTACTTGAAGAATTCAAATAGGCTTGTATAGAAAACTGTGTGGTAACTTATAACCATTGACAATCACTTTATTATAGGTTTCTGAAGAGAAAGCAAACACGTACACTTGGGCAGCCTGTCTCTGTTTGGAATAACACAGTGAAGGCAGAGAAATGTGCAACCTGGTCAGAAGGGAGAGAGATGCAGGTCTTCACCCAAGGAAGGCAATGGCTGTGGAGCTAGAAGCCTGAAAGTGAGTGCCACTGAGGGGAAATACAGGTGCAGTTGCCTTGATCTGTGACAGCAAAGCAGACAATGGGTGAGAGACAAGAAGTGCTGTTATTATCCCTACTGAACAAATGGAGAACTGAGGCTCAGAAAAATGTGGGGCCAGATTATCAAAATTGTTCAGGGCCAGACTTTCAGGGGCTCAGAACACACAGCTGCAGTCAGATTTTTAGAAGATCTCAGCCCTCAGCATGTCTATTGTGACACTTATGGTCAGAAGTTCAGTAGACCTCAGTCTCCGATGACTAGGTGAAAACCTGGCTTTAAATTACTTGCCCAACATCACACAGGAAATCTGGGGCACAGCCACGAATTGGACCCAGTTGTCCAGTTTCCAAGTCCAGTGACTTAATCAAGAGCCAACACTTGCTCTGTTCCCCCAAACCCTTTGAGGAGATGAATTAACTGAGAATGCTACTGCATCACGGGCTCCACCAGTATCTCTACTGGAGGCAAGTTAGCTTATTGTCAGCAAATTGCAAAATTATCTAGCCTTGCTGTTCTTAATAACATCCTCTCTATGTGGAGTGACCCTAAAAAGGAAGTGCAAATACACTTTTAAAATAATAATAAAAAATGTCTGAAATCCCCAAACCTGCTTAATTGAACAACAGAGAGTCTAGGGTATATTTTAAATTAACAGCAAATCACTTTAATTAAGATCTCAAAAACTCATGAGCTTTGAAAGATGATTTTCTTAAGGGAGTTTGCTCATTAGGCAGGGCCTTCCAAGCTCTCACATCTCTACTACTTATTGTGTCTGAACCATATTTAACCTCAAACAGATTAAACAACTTCATTAGTCATAAAAAAGTTTAAAACAGTCACTACTCTGTTATTAACGTTAAGTGGGCGGGTTTTACAGAAGGGAACGTAGTCCACTTTGATACTTGGCAGTATAGTGGCATATGATTAAGTTAGAAAGGATTTATATAGTTATTTTGGCATGTCATTGTCTGAAGATGACAATGAGTAAAATCAGAAGGAGGGTGTTTAATCAGTGTATCCACAGGCATTTAATCACAAAAGGTCTGAAATAGCCTAAACCTGACGACCTTCCATGCACACTCTGGAAGCCATTTATCAGTCAGAGATTTTGGGGTAAGATTGGTAGTATGTACCAGGTGGGGAATTCAGAAGAAAGGAACTGTTCTGTTGTCTTGATGTAATGGTTGACTGAGGTAATTTGTTACAGTATAGGATAGTTCAGTGCTACTGGTGGGCTGAGTTAATGTGTTATCTATATATGTTTTTTAATGCTGCTGAGTGGTCACTACTATGTGGTAAGACAAATTAATTGTCAAGGTGTCTAGATCTTTTTAGATGGACATATTTGTACTATTGTTTAAATCTAAATGAATAAGAGATATTCCGAAAGCATATACACTACAATGCATCACACTGTATTTCCAATTTGTATTGTTCATATTTGCTGTAAATTGGACTAATTGAATTAACCCTGAATTTCCTACAGGGTGTTCTCTGTATTTAAAATACACCTAGAGGACTATTTGTGTCTTTGTGCTACGTGTGGAATGAGGAAAAACTATAACTTTAGTTCTTGTACTTGGGACAGAAATGGGGGGCCAAGAATGGCTTTATCCTCCTCTCCACCTACTGAATTCTGGGACTGTCCAGTGCCCTGTTGAGCTTCTGAAATAATTGAGAGCCGGAGAACCACTTGCCCAAGGACCTTTAAGGCCATGGATAGCCGAAAATAGAATAATAGAATATTAGAGTTGGAAGGGACCTCAGGAGGTCATCTAGTCCAACCCTCTGCTCAAAGCAAGACTACACTCAGATAAACAAAGTACAGTGCACCTGGAATATCTGTCCTGGTCATGTGCCAAGTGGGAGACAACAGAGGTATTCCTCGGGGACAATTCTGCCTGATATCCCTTTTGCACTGCTGGTGGAGAATTGGGTCCTACATATCCCACAGAATGCAGTGTCAATGCTCACAAGTCCTACTTACATGCTTACATGTGTACATAAAGCAGAAATAATTTAAAATATAATTAAATCCCCTCTAAAACAGTTCTGAATATTTGTACAAGTACCAGCAATTTTTTAAATGTATTGAAACAAAAGATTTTCTCCTTCCTGGTTAATCTTATTCTTTCCTCTCATTCTGAAATGCTGTTCAATTAAGTCCTAATTCCTCATGATTATCTGTTGTTATGAAAATGATTGTCACATGCACAGAATTGGCAACATACTGCATGGAAAATGATCCCAAAAAGAGGCAATGCTGCGGGTAGGAGGAGACCATATGAATTCAAATATATCAATATATTCAATACTTCTGACTGTCTCCCTTTCAGTCTGTCTCCCTTTCATCCATCTCTTCATGGAGAACTACTAACATTCTCAACATCCAAACATCTGCCATTAAAAAACAAATGGACAGAGAAATGTTTTCTTTTCTCTTCCTAAATGAAGAATTTCCTGCTTACAGTTATGCTGACCTGAGGCTCTGGGTGGACAATATTCAATCTGGAACTAGTGTTGGGTTTAAGGTCCCACATCTCGCAGCTCATCAGTGCTAGACCGAGGGACCTATTGTCACAGATGCCCAGAACTAATCCTAGTGGCTGCATGAGTGACCGTGAATAACCTGTGATCTTTAAGAAAGATCAGTGACAAGCTTTCAGCTGCAGAGAGCGGTTTTCATTTGTTTGGATCAGAAGGCTCTTTTCAGACGGAAGAAGGGAGTAAAACTCACTTTGCATTTTAATGAAAGCTGAGATTATCTTTTAAATTTCTATGTCTGTTTACCCAGGGGAGGGATCTGGGGTACAGCCGTGGCTATATAGGTCTCAGAAACTAGCTCTGGCCACTTGTAATTAAAAGGAACACAAAGTAGTAATTTTTTAGCTGTGCCTCTTTTGGGCAGTGTGCCTCTTTGGTGAGATATTGGGAGGGGAGGAAAGAGTGGTTGTCTCATATATTGTAAGTTACAGAGACAGATGTATAAATGATAAAAATGTGATGAGCAGTATCTCTGCTGACACACGGAAACATGTTTGAACTGTAGTACTCAATATTCATGCTGAAATGCCTTTCCAAGAAACTGGAGAAATACAAAAGGACACAGTTGGTACTTTACACATTAATAAAATCCGCATGATCCTCTCAGCACAACTTGAATTCTCCAGCCATATTTTCACAGTATAGTGTGAAATGTAACAAGTATGTGACAAAGCCTGCTTATCTTACTCTCACCATTTGCTCCGTGGGCCTCAGTGACTAAAGCCAATGGAAACTGGGTCTTGATCCTACTCCCTTTTAAGTGAATCACAAAACTCCAATAAAAGTGAGCCTTGGGCACTTCATGAGTAACTAAATGAAATGCTAACATAGCCTGAGGAAATCTCACCAGCACCTTGATCAATCAGTCCTTTAGCCTTTATATAGATTGCGCTGATCACAACACATTTTCCATTCTTTTCTTATCCTGGCCTTCCTTCTCCATGTGTGGCCATGCCTTTTCATGAAAAAACCTTCCTGTCTCTTTGGAGGTTGGCTGAGTGGTCATTTCAATTCCCCTGGGTTCCACTCGGTGACAGCTGCAGTCCATCGATTGTCAATGAGCCTAACTATATGCCCGGTCCATCACATTTTATTGTATCTGCTTTCAGCAACAACCTCCTGCACTCCACTCTGCAGTCTGATCACTTCATTGGGGATTTGATTGCAGATTGAAATCCCCAGAATTCTTCTCTCCATTGCCCTCCCCATGACGGACAGTTGTTGCTCTTCTATTCTCATCCGTATCCCCGTTTTGCTGCTGTACAACATTGCCAGCAATACTGTTGAATTGAAGAGATTGGCGTGTGTTGCCTTATTGATTTTTCCATGGAGGACACCTTGGTAGAATCGAATGCACCCAAACAGCTTTCTCAACTTCTCACCATAATAGGAAAAGACATCATTCTTTCATATCCTCTGACAATCACAGCCAGCCAAATTCCTATCCTGTACAAAACGGCTCATTTTTATTGCATATATAATATGTAATAATCCCACTTACAATCCACTAGTTAGCATTTCAGTGGGTATTATTAATACAACACAGAGTCATAAGGTAGGGTAAGGGCAGACTCCCAATCTGTACTGTACTGTTTCTCCTTGTTTCGAGGCAGGTAGCTCTTCTTTCATTGAAAAGGCTTTGACATTCCTACTCCCTTTCATGAGCTGCAGTGACCTCAGATTCCCAGGCACACTCTTCCTCATGGTCTCCTGGGATTCAGCATAGCTGCAGAGCTGCCTGTGAGATGGCTCATTAGGCAATGTGAGAAACATGGAGCTGGTGTGGTGGTGTCTATGCCAGGTCTCTTTTGCTCAGTTTGCAATTGAGAGAGAAGAAAAAGACCCACCGGTGATGCCCAACAGCTCTTTCCCTGGGATAACAAGCCTTGAGTGTGTTTATTTGCCTGTCCATCAACAATCAGTTCATAGTAATCATACTGCATGGTCTGTAATGACAGGTCTACTTTGTAATACAAAGTGGGACTGTGAGATGGGCAACATATGAATTAGTATATATGTAAAAATTTCAAATTGTTAACAATGCCAAAGTGAGGAATCCCTTGAGGGGTGGCGGCCTGTTCTTTTCATTTACTAGCTATGCATCAAAATGTAATGCAATTTGGGAAATATCTTGCTTTTCTAGCAAAAACAATTGAATTAAATGTATATTTCAAGTAAATTATATGGGAGAGGTGAGAAGTTCAGTCTCCTGTTCTTTGGTGTTATCATTTTCTATTCTTGTAATTGTACCTTTTTATTGTGCTGATCTTTGAGCATTATACATCAATGAGTATCATTGCATCTGCTTAAACTTCAGTGGAAATCAGTAGGAGAATTATTAAATATTGATAACTGATGGATTCATACAACACTCTTAGAATATTTGCTGGTGGATTGTACTTTCCCAGTCACCTTGCATTTTTGGTTTTAATGCTAGATATATTTGTATGTGTGATGGGGTGTCTACCCCACATTTGTCCTGAATGAGCTAATGGAGGCCAGATGGACCAATTAACTTATTAGGCTGCAGGCTAGTAGAATTAAGGCTGAGGGGAAGCTCACCTGGGCAGGAACAGGTGGGGCTTCTATAAATCCAGGGGGCTGATTGAGAGGGGCTGCTGGGAAGTAGGCTGCAGTCCCTTCCTGGGAGATGGGAAGTGTGTTGGGGCTACAGAGGCAAGTGGCCTAAAGTTACTCCCTGAGGGTTTCGAGGCTGGCAAGCCCGCAGAAGGAGGGGAGAGCTGGAAGATTAGGACAAGGCTCAGGGAAATGCAGCAAGGTCCGGGATGGAACAGAGCTTGATTCCTGAATATGGGGTTCCTGAGCTGGAACCTGGAGTAGAAGTGGACCTGGGTTACCCAGCCAGCCACTGGGGTAGTGGCACCGGCGGGACAGCGAATAGGAAGACTGCCCAACTGTGGGAGGAGACTTTCGAACCCTGGAAGGGAAACCACCCACTTGGTAACCTAGAGGGCCCAGTCATGAAGAGGAAGCTGTGGTTCCTGGAGTTGGGGTGGGGGGATGGGGCTGTAGGCTGGGGGGGCAGTGGGACTATAACTGTTGGAAGGGGTGTCAGCCTGGCAGAGCTAACCCCAAGAAGGCAAGGAAAAGGTGCCAGTAAGTAGAAACCCCCATCACAGTATGTTTGCACTAAATTGAAAATAAAACAATGTATTCAGAATGAGGAGAGAAAAAAGTCTATTCCTGCCATATTCCCATTCAGGTCTGTAGAATAAGGGGTAACTCCTGGTAAGCCTACACATGCTATTAGCTCTATTGAGGTTAATCCACAATCCACTGAAATCAATAGGAACCTTGGCATTGACTCAATGGGTTTTTGCACCAGACCCTAATTGTGGGTGAGTGGTTGTGTCACAAGCCCTGAACATCGGGCATTGTGCTATCTGAGTCCCAGTCTGCTGCCCATTTTCCCCTTTGTTGCAGGTGGGGAGTATTCTGCCAAACTATTGCCTGCCCATGCCTCACCTATGTGTGCAGGAAGGGACATAGCAGCTGACATATTTCCCTGCACAGCTGCATAAACCAGCCCACCTTTTGGCCTGTTTCTCATATCACAGTGTATAATATATATATGCATTGTAAATGTGGCTGCAATCAAACTTACACGATTCCAATCTTAAGCACAACCTTAGCTCTTTTAAATGCTCCTTTCTATCCACATATTGAAAGACAAATGATATATAGTTGAAATACACTTAAATGCATTAGTTAGGCCTTTTTTTGTTGCAGGCCTAATTTTTTTCAGTGTAGTTTTTGTTATTTCCTTCACAAATCTCCTTTCACGCTATGTGAAAGAATAAAAATACAGTGTGCTCAAGTCTCTTCTTGTCTAAACATTATTTGAAGTATAGTTTTCTAGATATGGAGTCATATTTTGCTTTCCGATACACCGGTACTGATCCAGAGTAATTCAGTATCAGTCAATGGAGTAGTTCTAGATTTACACTTGTGGAATGGAGAGGAGAACTTGGCCCATAATTTTACATTACTTCACAGCTGCATTTTATGCATATTGTATGCTGTGTGTATACCCTTTCAATATTATATGTACATCTATATTAAACATCATCTTGCTAAAACTAACACTGAGAAAAACAAATAATCAGTTATATGAAACAAAAACGTGTTCTCATTATGTGTATTATAAATAGTAAACCAGATACAGTGCTGAATTACAAATTATGCAATCCCAAAGAAATCAATGCTGATTTTTTCTCTCTGTAAAATTGGTTGTTAGTGAAATCGCACACCTAGAAGTGTTCATTATGTAGAAATTGTATCTAGTTTGGATTCCTGTAATTTATAGCCTCTGTGGCTGGAAGTGGAAAAAAATGCAATGACTTCAGCATGTACAGAATGTTACAGCTCTCCTCCTCCCTGGGTTACACTACTGAGAGCACATTGCTCCTCTGCTCTTGTCTCTCCACTGACCCACGCTGTTCATCCTCATCACGTCCAAGTTACGTTAGAATTACAGCCGACTGGAAATTTTTTGTTGAAATGTTTTTGATGGAAAACACAGTGTCTACAAACAAAAATTGTCTTAAAGAAAATTTTTGTTTTGCCGAAACATTTTAATTTTTCTTTGGGTAAAATCAAAATGATATGTTTGATTTTGAATCAAGGCGACCTGAATGGAAACATTTTAGTTTGTTGAACTAAATCAGAACATTTTGTCTCATAAAGCTGTGTGTAACTAATCTGCTAGGAGAGTAATAATGCAAAACTATTGGGTAACATGGATGTGCCTCAGCCAATTGGACTGTTTGTTGTATCATTTAAGCAAAGGGTTTTATGCTCTTTATCTATGGTTTAGTATTTCAGTGTTATAGTTGCCTGGAGTGTAATATAGATTATATTTACAAATTATCCTTAAATGAAATAGTAACAAAGTACCAAAAATACTGTCCCTATAAACCTGACAGTCTTACAAATATATATTTTTTAATTAATTTATTTTTTTACTTTTTTTTAAATAAATTTTGTTTGTGAAAGGTGCTGGATTGTCATCCTGGAAAACTATAAATCCTTCAGGGACAGAACAAGCAATGGCAGTGCAAGCTTCCTCAGTCCAATGGACATAACTCTATTCTGGCCAAACAACCTTTAAGAGTAATACAAATGGTTGCCAATTCAAACACCAGAATTATTTTATGAGCAAGTTCGCGGTCTGACCATTGTTATGGGCTCACTGTCTGGAGACTTGTGAGGTTTGAATTATAACTTCCCCAAGAAAGTTACCTTCCCTAACGTCCGATTTTTTTTATTCTGAGTTGCTGATTTATTCCCTTTTTGGCTTTTAAAATGACTTAATAAAGGATGGCTCAAATTAAATTCTGAGCAACTATTTGCTTTAGGAAACCCCAAGCATTTTTCCTTTTAGCAAAATTATGCCATTAACAGTACACACTACCAAAACCAGGTCTTTAATGTTAATGTCTTTCAATGTTCAATTCTAAAATAAATCATGCAATAATTATACAACAAAGCTACTAGTAGTAAATACCTTTCTTCCATTAAATAAGTGAAAATATTTGCCCCCTTTTGTTTTTCCATAGGATTAATAACTTTTGTATAACAAAGGTCTCTTTCTCTAGTCTCAGGATTTTAGCAATTTACAATCAGAAAATTCTTTATGTCACTTGATGATCTTTAATCTGCTTGTATTATTACATAGAAAGTGAGTGCAATTTTAAATTATCAACTTTAATTACTCATATATAAAAAATGTCCTTTAAAATAGGGAGCTGGCCTTTAAAGATAGCTATAGGCCAATCATAGGTTTTATTCTTCAGAATAAAGGTGATCTGGGATATGTAGTCTGGAGAGATGGGTGGGAGGTATAGTCCAGGAATCATGAGGCTTGGTCTCCTAAAGAAGGTCGGAGGAAGTCCTCCTTTTTTGTCCTCTGTCAACAGGGGTAGACCAGACTGGACTCTAGGAAAAGATTATTAAACTGTCTGTTTCAGGGATGGCACAGATCTATCTGTAATATGCTATTGCCAACTGGAGTGAAAGCTGTGGTCTGGAGGGTGGGAAATGTGGTCTGCTAAGGAAGAAAGTGCTGGGGAGTGTTGAAAGACATTTTGTTTTGCTTTATACTCTTCTAATCCTCCTGAAAGGGGAGTAGTTTTGCTTTGGCTGGTGGCCCAAAGCACTAAAATTACTCTATTATGAGAGAACTTTCTTTCTCACCCTCCCTCCATGGGGAAACTGAGGCACAATACAGAAAGCAAAGCATGGAAGTGCAGGTGACACCAGAAAGGTAAGAACCTGCTATATCCTTGTTCTCTGCAAGTAACCCCTCAATCAGTGTCATTCCTGAATGGGCTGCACTGACTCTAACTGCATCATCTTTTGGATTTACGATTGCAGGAGAGGCAAGTTTCTCTCTTTCAAATTCAAAACTGTTGGAAACTGATTGAGCTCCAATGGCTTATAAAGGTAGCTGGAATGGCTAATCAGAGGGCAGAATCTGACACCATATTGCCTTCAGGGAGCAAATTGCAGCTTGTCCGCTCTGTCAGTTTCAACATCTGAGTAATGAAATGATTAGTTCTAGTAATCTCTTTATTATTGTATGTGTTGATTGGATTTTTTCATCTTTTATTAAAACAATCAAAATTGATCAAATCTGAAGTTGAAATAGTAATATTTGTAGTAGTAGTTTTAAAAAAATATTATTTACTTGGTTCCAGAGGTTTTGAACCAGTTCAAATGAGCTAGAAAGTGTAAGGGGTCTGTTCTTTTGCTTCCCAATTATTTTGTTTACTGTTGTAACCTCACTGACTGTAATGGAGTTATTGCTGATTTGCACAGAGTGGGAGAAAAATTGGCTTCTGTATTATTTATGTTGTCTCAAACTATACTTCTTAAACAATGTGGCCTAACAAACATGATTTTCATTCAAACAAGCAGACGGCTCCTGTTCACGCTGAAGTTTACTCATCGATTTCTCTGGGAGCAGGGCTGGGCCCAAAGTCTCTTGCTGGCTAAAATAGTTCAACAAAGATTAGATTGTGACTGAGGGCTTGTCTACATGAACAACTAGTTTGAGGCAAGCAGTGGTGTGAATCTACTCCTCATTAACCTGCGCTGGACTAATTGTCCATGTGGAACCTGGTGACTTGCATTACCAGTTTGTTAGCGTGCTTTGATATAGTTCTGTTTCAAAGACAGATGTTACAGATGTGGTGCTATGCAATCTATAATTTTGGGTAGTGGGTGTAGGACTACTGAGAGCTATTGGAAAATTGATCTTCTATCTGAGATGACTGGAAACGAAGACTGTTGTGTGTGACTCCCTAGCAGTTCACAAAGGTTATTCTTTACATTTCATAACGGATACAAAAATTCAAGTGGACACATTGACACTTCAAAAAAGTACAGCTCCACTTCTGAGCCTGATCCTTTAAAATCCTTTTTAGCTCTGAGTACATTAACAAGCTGGTAATGCACGTCAACAGGTTCCATTTGGACAGTGAGGGTTTATCAACATGACCCCGCAGTCCAGATGAAGTATGCTGTGCTTTAACTCCCCCAGATAGACCCTGCTGGCACACAATAAATGTTCCTTGTTGTGCACTGAAGTAGTTTTCATCAATGCACGCTAAGGAATATTTAGTGTGGGGTCCACACGGAGAGTTAGAGTACAACACACTAGAACACTCGACAAATCACACCACCAAAGTCCAGATTGTCTTAAGCTTTGGCAGGCTCTAGTGGGGGATAGATTCACTCCTCAGCTTGCCAGAAACGAAGTTTTCATGTCGAAAAGTCCTGGGATTCTGAACCTATACAAGGGAATAAGGCACCCCTACAAAGGCTTCATGACTGCTTATTCCCACTCGAAAGCAGGTGGATGGAGAGGAGTGAGGAATGAGTGCAGCCAAACACTGACCAATGCAACCAACTCAGCTGCATACATAAAAATTTGCTGCTGATATAGGTCAGAAGAAAAGTACTATCTTTTTCCCTTTCTCCCTTCTCCTGAAGCCAGGAGCAGAAGGAAAGGATGGAAACTCAGGGCACATCTACATTATAAACTTTTTGCCAGTGCCAGTTCCAGTTATGTTAGCATAAAGCCACTCCAGTTAGTTTATTGCTTGTGCACCCTCATACTTGGTTCCTTGTGTCAGCGCTGAACATACTTACCAGGACTGCTTGTGTCAATGGACAGTGTGATGCAAAATGAACAGTTATCCCAGTGTGCAACCTGCCACCATCCAGCGCTCTGTCTTTTGGGAAATTTTGGCAATGCATGATGCGGCAGAAATGAGTTGCACAGGGTAACTAGTAGCACAATATCATCTATATCCCATAACTTTGTAACCTTTTTAAAAAGTCCCATGAACCCTTGTGGCTCGCCTCACTGTCTGCTATCTCTGACAGAAGCATGGAGCCTGCACAGGTTTGCGCTATTGTCAGAAGCAGTGCAAGCACAGGGCTCACGACCCTCGCAGAGACCTGAGAAGAAATGAATCAGCATGCAACGTGATGATTTCGTGGAGGACAGATTGCTGTGGCATATCGTGAGAACCAATTCTAGGTCATTGGTGGCATTCATGGAGCAGCTGCAGATGGTGGAAAAATGCTTCTCGGCCTGAGGAATGAGCACTGGCTATTGGGATCACATCGTAATGCGGGTTTGGGGTGACAACTGTTGGGTACAGAACCTTTGGATGCCCAAGGCAAGCTCACTCCCAGAGGAACCAAAATGAGAGCTGCTTTGGCAGTGGAGATGCATGTGGTGATTGCACTGTGGAAACTTGCAATCGTGGATTGCTATTGGTCAATGTGAAATCACTTTGGAGTTGGGAAATCTACCGTGGGGGCTGTGGTCATGCAAGTTTTCACAGCCATTAATTATCTTCCGTTAATCAGGACTCTGACTCCTGGCAATGTGCAGATCATAGTGGATGGATTTGTAGCAATGGGATTCCCAAACTGTGGAAGAGCAATAGATGACACACATACCCTATTATGGGACCAGACCACCTTTTCACAGAGTACATCAATAGAAAGGGCTACTTTCCTGTGGTTGCACAAGCATTGGTGGATCAACCGGGGTGTTTCACCTACAGCAATATTCCCTGGTCTGTGAAGGTGCATGATGTTCACATCTTTAAGACCACAGGACTATTCAGAAAGCTACAAGCAGGGACTGTCTTCCCAATCCAATGGATTACCATTGAAGATGGTGAAATTCCAGTAGTGATCCTGGGTGACCTTGCTCCCCTGGTTCATGAAGCCATACACTGGACACCTTGGCAGCACCAAGTAAAGATTCAGATACTGGATCAGCAGGTGCAGAATGACAGCTGAATGTGTTATGACAGATTGAAGGAATGCAGGCATTTACTTACAAGACTGGGCCTCAGGGGGAATTCCCAATGGTTATAGCTACCTGCTGTGTCCTGCATAATATCTATGAAACAAAGGAGGGAAAGTTGCTGCCACAGTGGAGACGGAGTGGCTGTCTGCTGAGTTTTAACAGCCAGACATAAGGGCTATAAGAAAAGCTCAGCATGGAGCTATATGGCTCAGAGAAGCTTTAAAGGAGTGAAGTGAGCCATGGAAATTGTGGTGTACTGTGCTCTACCTGGCCCTGAGGTTTTGAGGCCTGTTAGGAATTGTGTGGTGCTTGGTCTACATCTATAAATATAACACTGTCAATGTAACTATTAATTTTGTGTTGCTTGCTGTACTTTTATGATTATTACACTATATTCGTCAGTGATCCTCGGAGTTGTCACACTGTACAGCAAAAAATAAGTGGGGGCTTTCTGAACTGCTAGGCACTCTGCAGCATATGTTGTAAACTATAAAAGGTGAGTTATTTTCCAAGTAATAGAATTTTAGTCAGTAACAAAACTAGTGTACCCCAGCCCCACACTTTTAAAAGCAAATACGTTAAAATGTAATATCTTAATATCTTAATGGGGAGGCAGGGGTAACTGGTGATGCTCTGGCCCACTACAAGAGGCAAAAGCATGAGACCCACTAGGGTGAAGCCGGCCGCTTGCCACAATAATAAGACAGAATATTGTATTGCCTCTATAAAAATGTATAGTACACCAACATCTTGAATACTGCATGCAGATCTGGTCGCCCCATCTCAAAAAAGATATATTGGAATTGGAAAAGGTACTGAAAAGGGCAACAAAATGATTAGGGGTATGGAACAGATTCCATATGAGGGGAGATTAATAAGACTGGGACTTTGCAGCTTGGAAAAGAGAAGACTAAGGGGGGATATGATAGAGGGATATGACTGCTGTGAAGCAAGTGAGTAAGGAAGTGTTATTTACCCCTTCTCATAACACTAAAGCTAGGGGTCACCAAATGAAATCAATAGGCAGCAGGTTTAAAACAAACAAAAGGAAGTATTTCTTCACATAACATACAGTCAATCTGTGGAACACTTTCCCAGGGCATGCTGTGAAGGTCTAGACTATAACAGGGTTCAAAAAAGAGCTAGATAAGTTCATGGAGAATAGGTCTATCAATGGTTGTTAGCCAGGATGGGCAAGGATACAAAACCGTACTCTGAAAGTTCCCTGTCCTCTCTTTGCCAGAAGCTGGGAATGGGTGACAGAGGATGGATCACCTGATAATTACCTGTTCTGTTCATTTCCTCTGAAGCACCTGGCATTGGTCACTGTCAGAAGATAGGATATTGGGCTAAATGGTCACTGGTCTGACCCAATATGGCTGTTCTTATGGTCATGTCTCTTTTACTTTTTGGCATGGAATTTGTTTGTGTTGTGTGTTTTGATGACAGCTGATCTGCCTTTCTGGTTCTTATGCTGGTAAGTAAACACCTGTGTAAAATAAAGTATTGAATTTGCACAAAAGGCTACAATAGCAACTTGTGTTCTCTAATATGTAATGTTTAAAATGGCACAGCCAGTAATGAACGCCATCACATGCTCATTTGCAGAACATTTCATGATAGAAATTTACAAACTATCATCACATCCATAAACTGAGTTGCAGTACATTGCCACATTGATAAAATGCATAACTCATCTCCATACATTCCATGAAAGTGATTACAGAATTCAAAATATTAATAGAATACATTTTAAAATATCCCACAGCTCCCCACACTCATACACAGCACAACCTCAAATACCATTTTATTCCCCCTCCATGCAAACCCATTATGTGGATGCACATTCCAATTGCACATCGGGCTCCAGCACCAGTCATGACAGATACCCTGTGTGGCTGGATGTACTGGTTCAGAAATACAGCCGTTTCTTGAGTCCACTCCTTGCAGATATTGAGCAGAACACAGAGGTCACAGTAATGCAGCTGGTGTTGACAACATTGGCATTTAAATGGTTTTGAAGGGAGAACCAACGAGAGTTCAGTCTGCCAAATGCACATTGCATCACCATCCTACCAGTACTGCATATATAGTTGAACCTTCTTTTGTCAGGGCCTGTGAAATCAGGATATGATTTCAGAAGTCATGGCAATGGGGCAAACAGGGTCCCCTAGAAAACAGTGGAGACAGTGATTCCATTTATAATGTCATCATTCAGTGGGAATAATGTCCCAACTTTTCCAAGAAGGTAAAGTCTTGATCCTCAAAACAGCCTGGCATCATGCATCTTGCCAGTGTATTCCACATGGGTGGGCATGGATCTGCCCTTGTGATTAATCCAGGCCTCAGTGGAGGAATACTCTTTGTGGTTTGTGTACGCATGTGCTCTTTGAGGAGGGCAAACGATAGGTCTGTGATTACCATTAACGGTCCCGGCACAGTTTGGAACACCCATTTCTCAAAGCTAAATTATTTCAGGAACACTTGTGATGCCCACCACCTTTGGTCCAGTACAATCCTGACCACCTCACAAACTTCTGCCTCCACAACCCTCACAGCTGGTTTGCCAACTCCAAACCCGGCCAGGGACCTGCAGTTGTCTGGGGCAGCCAGCTTCCAGATGGCTGTAGCGACCCACTCCTGTACTGGCATGGCTTCCCTTATATGGGTGTCTTGGTGTAGGAGGGTTGGGCCAAACTGATCACAAACTTCCAGGAATGTCTTTTGCCTCATGTGATAGTTCTGGACCCCCTGTTGGTCATCCCTGGTCTGAATAACAATGTTATCCAATCAGTCTGTGCTTGTGGCCCTATGCCGGAAGTGCAAGTTTATACAAGGAAAGTCTGTAGCTAAAGCAACAGGCATGAGCAGTATCAGCTTGGTTGCAGTTGGCATGTCTGTATCCTCCTTCTATAAGTGCCTTCGGGTGGTAAAAAACTGCTGCCGAAATGTCCACCAGAGTCTCATAGAGACTCTGCCTGATTCTTGAAATAGGACTGACAGCATGAGGTGAAGTTCTTCTAGTGGGTCAGGATCCATGTTCATAGGTCCAGCTGCTGGGAGTATAAGGACACAAAATGGTGCCACTGGATGTGTTGGCAAGCTAAAACCACTCAAAACAATTCTGTCGTGCAGGAGTTGACCCGACAAACAAGTTCTCCCACAATCCATTATGACCGAAGAACGACTTCAGCTGGCAAGGGAACTAGGCATCCTGGATTGTGATGATATACACCCACAGAAGCTAAAGCTCTGACTCAGGTGTGCATAGTACAGGATGGACATGACAGCACAGTTGTGTGGCCTGGATCTCCAATACAGTGTGGCGCAAGGGTGGCTCAAAACAGGCTCAAGCGTGGCCTTTGAAACACTAAATTTGTATGGATGTTACTCAAACCTAGGCTTATTTTACTCCCCCATTGTGTAGATGCCATCCAATGCATCTATAGGCACAGGCTGAGTATCCAACTGACTCCACAAAGATGGTATATTGACTCTCAGAATCAGCCCGTCTAATAGGCTTTTGCTACTGTGTATAGCAGACTGGATAATTATCTCTGATGCTCTGAACACCTTTTGTCAGTGGTGCTGTAGGAGATGATGTACATCAGATGTTGATTGGTCAGGGAGAGATGCCATTCCTCACCTCTGGAATGGAGATGCCTGTGCTTATGGATACTGTCAATGTTGCTCTCCCCACCCATGGTCTGGTCCATGGGGACCAAAAATTATAACTTCTGCCAGGGGCAGTTGAGGTAGTGTGAGGACCCAGCTGTTCCATTCATTATCTCACTGGTGTATTGCTGCTCTTGCTCTCCAGGGTTAGAGGGAAGCCTGGGCTGAGAATGTCTGAATCTTAGTTTTTTATTTGCTATATAAAACAAATGAACAAACAAGTAACTGTGGACATTTTTACACTTGTAGCCAAGCATGTGCAGTGCAATGCGATGGAAGGCACTGTGAACTTGGCAATTTAACTACAAAACCAATTTCTGAAACAGCACTTCATCAGGCACAAACACAGTGGTTTCCTGTCAGGCCTGCTTCTGACCACACGGCTTTGTGTGAGTAAACATAACTGGGATCAGCACTTTTTGAAAATCCCTAATCCAAACTACACACAGCTCTTATGCAGCTATATGCACTTATTTACCATGAATATAAGGATTTTAAAATCTCTTTCATTTTTTATGCAGAATTTGGTGACATAAATGCTACTCCAAATTATATATTGCAAATGTTGTTTAGTAGCACTTTTTACATCATTCAGAAGCTGCTGAGGACTCTTGTCATATAATTTAAAAAAATAAGCATCTTATAATAACATTTTTAATCAGGTATCTTGGAGTATCAAAATATCATTTTAAAAGAAAAATAATCAAATCAATGAGAATTTTTTATGATGAGCAAACTAAATGTGCTTTTTCCCTAGAAAGCATATAGTAACTCATCAAAATATTAATAATGGGAATAAATGAGAGCTTGGTATGAAGGGCAATGCATGTTTAGGGGAGGGAGAATGCTGCTTCTTACGGACAATAAAAATCAGTGGATCTGCTATAGTTAAAATTATAATACATGTCTTCTCTTTGCAAAAGCTATAATATCCTGCTTACAAATTGCACGTTTTTCAGTGCTTAAAAGAATCTCATCAATGCCTTCCCATTTAGTTTTTGTAAAGTGCCATATAATTTCCAAAACCAACTAAAAGAAATCTATAGTTTTCAATTGCACTCTGTTTTTCTTTCCAGATAAAGGGGCTAGACCTGCATTCATTACTCCAGCAAATCTGCCATTGTAGTCAAGTCTTGAGCCTTCTAGTCAATGAGAGTTCTGCCTGTGAAAAATGATGATGCTCTATTACTGCAAATATAACTTTACTGTTTATTGTTAAAACAGAATACTCAGGTGGCTCACCTCGTTTCAGCTACAGATTTGATGACACCATTGTCACTGGAATACAGTTTTGGGGAGAAACAACTGGGTGAGATTTTCCTCAATGGTTAGTGAGTAAACTGAGTAATTGTTGCAAGTTCAGTCCTGTATCTAAAATGGTGGAATCTAGAGTCCTTAATCTGATCTCAGAATTGACTTTTCTCATCACATCAATGAAAAAAACAACAAGTCATACACGTGGCATCTGTGGATTATGACATAATCCAAATGTGTTAGTCAAGGTTTACAGAGACGATTAAATTTAAAGATAAACCATAATGGGTCTATGATTGTTTTCAGTATTATGTAACATTTCAAATGTTAAAATGAATGTTTGAAATCCTATATTTCTCAGGTATTTTGCAGCTTTTAGCAACTGGTGCTGTTATATAGAAACCGAAACTTGACTTTAATGTGTTTAATTTGGTGAGGGTGAGGGAGGAGAGAGAATAGTCATCTGATATTTAGGAAGTTTGTGGCAGCAATACAGTCTTAAGAACTTTTCAGTTCCTGCTGAGCTCTGCTGTGCTTCCAGTCCTGTGTGGATGAATGACATAGCTCCTGCTGTATTCTGGTAGTGCTACAAATCCCAAATCACCTAGTTTATAACACTTTCAACCAAGATCAATCACCTACAGCCTTCTCATTATAATCATGAGTCCACTGGAGTTCCATGATCATTTAGCCACGGCACAAAACGTTTTATTTAAGTTTGTGATTGATCAGGGCTTGGCTCAGCAAAAGCTTACTTGTGACTTTCTTGTGTGTGTGTGAGAGAGAGAGAGAGAGAGAGAGACTTCTGCTAAATCTTCGCAGCTTTTCATTATTTTCATAAAATCTTTATTCTTTCACATAATTTTATCAAATATGATATACAGCAAATGCACTAGGAAACTCAATGTCACATATAAAAAGAAAATGAAACAGGAAAAGGTTCGCTATTTAATCTATCTACTTCAAAGTCTTCCATTTGATAACAGAATGTAATAATATGGAAAGTGGAAATTATCAAATAATATCTGATATAGGCATGAGTTGTTTAATATTTTTTTTCAATTTTCCTTGACAGGTTATAATTTTTGTCTCATTAAATATTTATTTAAGATATTTCCCAGTGTTCTTCGGGCCTAATATTGAAGCTGCTTTATTTGACAATATTTTACCAATGGTTTGAGGGCTCTTTTCTGCTTTATTTCTTGTCTTCTATGCCTGCTTTCTTCATATTATAGAAGATACAGTTATAGGATAGCACAGAATACAGATGTGGGTACAAAATATTGCAATCAATTTAACTACAGTTAGATGACCTGCCCACACTGGCAGAGTAGAGGTTAAAAACAGCCTAGGGAGGCTTCTCAGGGAGCAGCCAATCTGAGAGAAGCTATGAGTAGCAGCCAATCTGGGCTCAGCAGACCTATATAAAAAGAGCTACAGGAGCAGAGGTGGTCAGTTGCTGCAGGGAGACCAAGGTAGAGTACTGGGTTCCTGAAGGGCTGCAGAGGGTAGCACCTCAGACAGAGCAGCTTCTAGCAGGGACCAGGGGAGCTAGACAGAGAACTCCTGCCTGGCTGCTGGGATTTAGCAGGTTCAAGGCCCTTAGATGAGGGCAAAGAAAATGCTGGGGCCATGGGGAAATGGCCCAGGGAATTTCAAGCAGCACTGGTGAGATGCAGTGGGAAGCTGCTAGCTACAGAATCCCTGGGCTGGGACCCGAAGCAGTAGATGGGCCCAGGTCTAGAGCAGAGATATCCCCTTAGCCCCAAAAGGGGAAACATATGGACAGTGACATGGCTGGAGGGCCATGTCAGGAAGAGGATGCTGCAGACTTCGGACTTAGGTGGGTCTGCAGGCAGTGATGATGACAGGCAAGGCACCTCCAGAAGAGGGTGCACAGGTGAGCAGAGCTCATCCCCATAATGGTCAGCAGGATGCTCTTCAGTGGTGAGTGAATCCCATCACAGTTGCCTTTACACACTGCCCTGTGGGTGGTACATAAACTGCACCATCCCCAGAAAGCATTGTGCCTCAGATGCATACTTCTGAGTTATAATCCCTTCTTTGCTTTCTCTTCACTCTTGGAGGAGAGAATACATTACTTCAGTCTTTTTAAAGCATTTAGCACCCTTCCCCTCATCCAGCCAAATGCATCAAGCTAGCTACTCTGGCTGGTGAGTGGAGGGGCAGAGCCGAAACTCCTCTCACATCTCACTCTCTTCACAGTGGGATGATTTGGATGAATTGTGTGGCCTCCCTAACATGGCCAGTCAAAACTTGAATAGGGCCAAGCAGGAGAGTAAGCTGGATCTTATTACCTGGTGTAGCAAGATTTCTGGCTCATGTAACGAGATGGACACCGAAGTGAGGAAAACAGCTGTTTATTGTCGACAGACTCAGCGGAATCTTTTCCAAAGGCTGAGCTCCGATTATACTGGGGCGTTGCCTTATATACATTTTAAGATTACATGAATATTCATACATAGCATCACTATATTTTACATAGATAAGCTTGAGTGAGGATGCGCAGTGTGTATTTCTTTGTCTAAGTTTTATGGGAGAATATGCGCAGTTTGGTTTTCTTTGTCTGAGATTTAGGGCCTGGTTATCTCTTTAGGCGTGTGGGAGAATGTACGCGGTATACAAGTTCTTATCTAAACTCCAGGCCTTTCTGAACTCCTCCTAACACTGACAGACAACTAGCCCTTTGTTAGAGACTACATACAAACTAGTGATTATATTTCTCATTACTCTACAAAACTATATGCACAGTTAAATAATTAGCCAGGTGCATTTTATCTACAGTACAGCATGTAAGCTTTATATCCAGCCAAATGAAGCCAAGGAAAAAGCTATATAATTTGCCTCACTAATATAGCCTGCCTCACTCGTGCAGCCAAACCAATGCTGTGACACTGACAATCTAGTCCAAAGTAAATAAGGAGAACAGAATCCTCTACAGAGGAGAGGACCAGCCATTCAGCTAAGTTAAAATGCTGTGGTTCTATTCAAGACACATGATGGAACATGGTTATCAATCTCCTAAAACCATCTTAACTTGACAACGAGACATTGATCAGATTCGCGTTCTATCATGGGGTGGGCAGCAATGAAACTGATAAGAATCATGTCCATTTTGGTCAAAAGCTGCCAGGACTTCCACGGTCCCTTGCTCTAAGTGGCCAGAAGATCCTGGGGACCATATTTGATTTAGGAAATGCCATGTTTTTTTATGTTCCTGAAGTGAAGTATTGCAGGATTTTGTCACAATTCAGGATGAAAACAAAGTTCCAAAAGCTCAATTTTTTATTAACCTTAAATTTGGTTTCTGTCCAGCTCTACTGTTTACTCTATAAAACTTAATTTATATTTGACTATATGATGTAGACAAGGTGAAAAAAGCATACAATTTAGTCACATCTGCTTCTCTGAAGTATTCTATCAAAGTACATCAGTTTGTATTTGAATTACAAGGATGGTTCTACTATCAAAGGGATTGTTAATCCAATCTGCATGCTTGATTTTTGTTAAAGCCTCTTTATGAAAGAGACTACCAACTACTTGTTTGCAAATTCCTCTTTCGTGGCCCACCCAGATAGGGGATCTGATAACTATATATATGATTTTTATACTAGTCGAGATTCAAATGTCCCATTGTCCCACAACAATAAATAAAGACAAAACAGATAACATCTAAAATATGAAGTAATAGCAAAAATGCCCTAATGGTTAATTAAAGTGGCTCCTGTATGTGGCAAGAAGAAAACAGGAAAATATTTTAGATAAACATTTTAAATGAGGTACAAACTAAAGTCACTTATGTAGATTATTAAGAATTAACATGAGGCAATTACATGGCTTCAAAGTGGATTTTAGGTCACTTTTCCATACTTAACAGACTAGTAGTGGTTCCCCGCCCCTCCCCCCAATTGTGCTACATAAACTAGCAACTGTAAAAGAGGCCTTCTGCATGAACCTGCTTCTTAAAATAAATGATAATTCACAAGGATTGTGAATGTTGATAATGCCTGTATAGATGACAACAAATACATTTGAAAATAAGATTTAATTTTTTATTTTTTTTAATAGGCAGACTGTTTTCATCAGGTTCAAGCAGGACACTGTACATAGTTATTGCCACAGAGTTTAGGGCACCAAAAAGGCTGCAGCATATTACATTCCTGCCAAGTCATGCATTTACAGGGGATCTTGTATCTTCAAATGTTATAAATTATAGTGTAGCAAGGTTTATGGCACACATAGCGAGACGGACACCAACGTGAGGAAACAGCAGTTTATTATTGCCAGCAACAGGCCCAGCGGAATAATTTCCAAAGGCTGAGCCCCGAGTATACTGGGGCTCCACCTTATATACATTCAGGAGTGCATGAATATTCATACATGACATGATACTACTACTACATTTTACATAACATGATTGGCTCCTATTATCTTCTGAAAAGAAAATTTCCATACATTAGGGGTGTGTGAGAGGATGCGCAGTGTGGTTCTTTGTTTAAGATTTTAGGATTGTATAGGAGTATGCGCAATGGGGTTGTTTTTGAAGTTGTGGGCCTCCCTTGGCTTATCTTAGCCCTCAGGATGGACGCTGGCCCCTTGCTCCTCATGACACGGACTGATAACGATGTTTTGTATTACTTAGAACAGATTTTTTTTTCTTAGAACGGGTTTTGGCAGGTTTATTGGTCAGGTAGAATTGAAGTGGAAAAATCCATGGGCTTTTGCTTGCCCCAGTAGTTTGGGTTTTTTTCCCAGTGGTTCCAAAGACTTGGAGTTCCCAGTCATTTCATTTGGAATGGTTTGATGTTCAGCACTTCTGGTATCAGGTTCCAAATTTTCAAGGAGCCATGTACAAAAGTGGTGAACCTGCAAAATGTAAAAATTACATGTGGAAGATGGGGATTTATTTGCTCATGCTCAAGTTGTGCATGTGTAAGGTTGTGTACAAAATTAGTGTCCGTGTGATTATCAGTTATGATGAGTGATAGCTGTTAAATTGAAACATGAGTGGTGCAGGATCAAGCCCTTGACACTCAAATTGAATCAAATTTTTCTTTGAAGTTAAAATAAGTTTGGTTAACTTTTTTGTTTTCTTGTACTTTTGTATTTGCATCGTCTACAGCTACAAGTCAAAATGATGAAAAATTTAAAGGTTTTTCTGAAAGTTACTCTGCTTTGAAATAGGAAGTGTTGTGATAATTGTGCCTACAAATTTACCCTAATTGTAAGCTCAACTGGTGAAAAGTGGGTGAAGATTCATGAATTGTCACTGTGATCTGTTATATAAAACTGTTTAAGAAAAGATGTGGGAAGGATACAGACTGAATTAATTTAAACTGAAAGGGTCTACTGACACAATTTAAGGACTGTGTTAAGATTGTGACTGGTAAACAAGAGGCGCAGAAAAGCAGGAATCAAAGAACCAAAATTGGTGTGTCAGTAATTAGGCTTAATTGGTGGACAAAATAAGGAGAGGATGGATTATTCCACTCAACTCTTGTTTGGGGCCCTTACCAAGAGACTTTGGGGAAGAACACAACATGGGGAAGAATGGCTGCAGTGGAAGGATTGTTGCCTAGACATCAGATCTTGAGGAGAGCTATTTGATTATTATTGCTGCATCAGCAAGGACCCCAGCCTGAGCCATGTGAAATTCTGCCCTGTCTTTCCCCTCCTTCAGATGATCCTTTCTGCACCCTACTTTCCTTCTGTCCTGTCCCCTCTTTCTCTTGGATTTTCACCTGATCTTGAAATCAATTGTACTGCACAGCAACAGCACGGTGTGATGAGACAGCTCTTCTCTGCCTGAGAAGGAGCAGTGAATGAGAGAAACATGACCAGACCAACCAGATCATGTCCCAGATCAGGGAAGTAAGTCGGCGTCCAGAGCAACAGCTGTCCTGGCCAACAAGCCAGCCCAAATCATCCATCCATTACTGACCAGCCACCAAGTATCTCTGAGAACATCACAAAAGCCACATTTTCCCCATCTTTACTATTCTGTTTCTTCTCGCTCTTCTGTTTGTCTGTTTGTCCAAGACAGGAAAGTGACTATCATTCTCAATTCAGGACTGAACAATACAACCAACCCTTTCTCCCCTGCAAGAAGGACTGTTTGACTGAATATAAGACTTTTAACCAATATTCATGGTCTCAAAGGAATTTGATAGTTTTTGATTGTTTTTGCATAACCAATCAATTTCAATGCTCTTTACCTCTCTTTAATTATTTTCCTTTTGTGTGTTTCAATGAAATTTCTAATGTTTGGCCTGAATTTTATAGTGCATTTGCCATCATATTAAGCAGGCTGAGATCTCTATATATCAATCCCCAGACCTTGGTAACATTGTTCAATGTTGAACAGTGACTGGGTTATGTTAACACCTTTGGCACATATATTACATCTAAATTAAAACAGCAGCTCCTCTGAGCACTTTTGATTGAGATTTCCCTATCAGTTTTGCAGACTGGATGAAGAATGGATAGCTTAAATAAGCTCCTGACACATATTCCAACATTTTTCTTGTTATCCAAATTGAACCACAAATTCTCTAGAAATTTGCCCATCACTAACTTATATTGCAGTTTTTCTGAACACTATTATATTGCTACACAGTTCAGGACTGACCCAACATGACAATAACTAAAGATCAATAAAAGTCAGTATGTTTTGCATGTAATTTGCAAACAGAAACAAGAAAAATTTGGTCAGATAAATTACTCGGTACAACTAATTTACTCAACTCCACTACTCAGGCTGTCCTAGAATTACCATAATACAATGTAATCACTACATATGCAACCCAAGTTAGAGGTCACCAAATCAGCTAGTGCAGGTTTCCTTTTCTTGAGTAGTAAACGTTAAAAAAAAAAAAAAAGAGTTAAAGCTTAAATGATTAAATAAGGATAGGGCTTGAAGAACAGTTTACAGAATGGTGCGTGACAATGAATGTCAAATTTCTTCAAAGGTTTTATGTACTTAGGGCTAAACACTGATCAAGATTTTCACCTGGTTTACTTATGTCCGTACAAAATTAGGCACACACATACATGCCCAGGTATGTTGTCAATGCCTCACTCTAAAATCCCACATGTGAATACGCTAAAGTGCATGTGCAGACGCTAACACCTGATAATCACAGGTGTCTGTGTGCAATTTTGCACATGTGGAGGCTGGGCACTAAAAATTACCCTTTTAAGTATCAAAATCCTCTGGAATTTTAACTTTGCAATTGAAAAGCTTGATATATTACTCAAATATTCATTGCAAAAATACCAAAAGAATTTGTCTAGTTGTTGAATGATTTAGTTTGACAATGTGGACCGGTGATTGGTGTGGGTCACAGCTAAGAATTCCAGATTCAAGACAGACTGATAAAGATAGAGAAGACTCATCTCGAAGTGGTTATTCTAACATTAGTTTCACCAAACAAATAACAAAATGTGTTTCTGTAGCACAACACTGGATAACAAGAAACCAAGACACAATCCCCTTAGGCAATTCAGCCCTTATCACCACTCAGGCATCTGATCTCTATGATGAGAGCAGATTCATCATGTACAAAGTTCTTCTAATCCCAAAGGATCAGCCACTTCCCAGGTCAATATATATATATATATATAACTCAGATCTTACCCAAAATCATGCTTGTAGCCAATCCTTTAGTAACTAAAAACTAAATGTTTTATTAATAATAAAAAGAAAAGAAGAGTTATTAATTGTTTAAAGGAATTGTATACATTACAATTGATTTTCAGATATTTCAGGTCAGGATAATAGTAGTGATATTAAATTTCCTAATTTGTTAAATGTCTCTCTGGCTAACCCAAGCAGGTTGAGGGTCCTTTGGTCCTTTGTTCAAAGCTTCCATAGAAAATCACAGTCCAGAGATTAGAACCAGGAATGAAAACAAAGCAGTGATGTCACAGCTTGCAATTTATAGCTTACCTTATGTGCTTGGAAAGTTATTCACAAATATAGAGTCCACGGTCACATGAGCATGGAAAGTTACTTGTAAAAGATGGAGTCTTAGATCACACATTTTCATCAGATGTTCTTAAGTGCTTTGCTGAATCACAGGGGTAACACTATCTGAGGCATCCTTAGGAAGAGCTCACTGAAGAGCTGATTCCCCTTAATGGCCCATCACCGCATGGATGGCCCATCAACAAGTCATGGCTAATCTGAATGTAAATTTGTCTGGTGGGAGTCACCAAGGAACAGAACATGTTTGAATACAGACACATAGCAAAATTTCATAACTTCTGGCACAAAGAGAATATATGCATATAAACATGACGATTATATTTCGCAGAGTATAACTTTTCAAATGACACCTTACATGACATACTTTGTACAAGATTTGTTGCAATAGTATAGCAGTGGTAGACCCAATTATATAAATGGTCATATTTCTTTTCATACAGCATCACAGACAGAATAAATTTGTTCAGATAAACTGTCAAACAAAAGACTATTCCATTACAATATTCATGGAATGATTTTTGAATGTTTTACATAAGCTATGAATTTGGCCACCATGTTTTAATTGACATAGGTCCACTAAAGTCAAAGGCACTATCCCAGTATGCACAATCTGGGGATATCACCCATTGTTCTGAAGTATGTACCATATGTCTACAATGTCACTTTCATAACCAAAGATGGGGTCAAAATCCTGACAGGCTTCAGAAGAATAACAATGAAAACGAAATATTATATCATAATATTAAATATTTAGCTTTGACCACGTACTATAATTTCTTATTGTAACTTACTTTCTGTGCATAGAATCTAAATCAAATTCTGTGTGAAAAGTTTTCCAAGAGGAGATCACTAGACTGTTAAGAAATTGGAAACGCTCTAGAATTGGGGAGAGGGAAGAAAACCTCTTACATTTGGGTGATGGATTGAAAATTGCTTGGATTCTTCATGCTGCTTTGACTAAACACTTTCCCCCCACCTGTGTGGAGGATTAACTTTGAATGTAAGAAAAAATAGATAGTAACTTTCAGGATTTCTGTAGTTGCTAAAGATTACTGTGAAAAATACAAAGGGGTTTGTTGTTGTTTGTGTTAAAATGTGTTTTAAGGTTGTTTTCCAATGATGGGAAAGCTAGGGCACTGGCTTGGGACTTAAAAAAATCTGGGTTCTACCCCTAACTCTGCTATGGACTTCCTGTATGATTCTCTGTGGCTCAGTTTCCCCAGCTATAAAATAGACATAATTCTTCCCTATATAAATTAATTTAACCTCACAGTGCCCCCGTTATGTCTGTAAGGTGCCAAGATACTATAGTATTGAATTCCATAGAAAATCCTACCAAAAAAGAGATCCCTTCAACCCCATCAGAGGACAGCACAATCCATTTTCAGATAAAGTAGATTATGTTTTTCTGGTTAGTTTCTAGCATGAAGCAGACATCTGATCTTATTAGCCTGATAGATGAAGGCAAGACTGCAATTACCAAATATTGTGATAAGTTGAAGCCCAATCCAGCTCCCGCTGAAGTCAACGGAGTCTTCCCACTGATGTCAGGAGCAGTTGAATTGGTCATTTTTAGTGTTCAATTACCTCTCTTAAAAGCAGTAAATTAATCAATATCAGTATAACCTCTGATCTGGTAAGCAAAGACTAATTCCCGGTGAGCCTGCCTGAAGTGTATTGCACAGTTTTTCTGTATCTTAAACAAATGTACATTGTCAACAGCAGACCACTGCAATTGAACACTGTAGGAAGGTGCAGGGACCTTCCCGAGCGGCTGGGCCCCAGAAAGGGCCGCCGCCCCAAACACAACCGCCACAGGATTTAAAACCCCTGCCTGCCCGTCAACCCCGGAGGCGGACTGAGATAGGCCCAGCCGACTGGCCAATCCCCTCCGCGGAGGGCGGGACTTCCCCCAGGGAAAAGGGGTTAAAAGGCAGGGCCCGCTGCTCAGTAAGGGGCAGACGGCCAGCGAGGACAGACGTGCCTTCACGCCGGCTGCAGCCCCTGCCGGAGCCCCGCCGGACCAAGGCTCAGCGTAGGGCCTCTCCGGAACTCAGGGGCTGGGAGCGGCCCTACCGCTCCGGACCGGATGACTGGGTCGGGCCCCCGGATACCAGGGAGTGGGATGAGCCCCGGGACCCACTGGGGTGGGAACCCCCTCCGGAGGCGGGTCCGGACCTGGACGAGTTGCCCGTCGCAGCACCCCCCGAGGCGGGCCCTGACTTGGAGGAACTACCTGACGCCGGAGTACCCCCAGAGGCCTGCGACCTGGAGGAGTTGCCCCTCGCTGAAGGACTCCCCGACCTCCCACCTGCCGATGAGGAGGGCCTACTCAACCTTCCCCAAGCCGTCTATTCCCCGGAGCCCACGGAAGGAGGTACCCGGGACTGGTGGGGAGGAAGTAGCCCAGGGGGCAGCTCCAACTGGGGCTGCGGCCAAGGGCCTGCCACCGCTGGTGTGTTGCGGGAGGACCCCGCCGGCACAGTGGCAACGCCTTTGCCACTGTTAGGGCCCTGGGCTGGGACGCAGTGGAGTCGGGTGGGCCTGTGTCCCCCTCCCCCTGTCCCTTTGACCTCGGATACCCGCACAACCCCTCCTCCAACCCGGCGCTAGACTGCTTCCGTGCTCGCCCGCCCTGCCAAGGGGCCGGGGCGATAGACTGCTTGCTCGCCCGCCCTGCCAAGGGGCCGGGGCGATAGACTGCTTGCTCGCCCGCCCTGCCAAAGGGCCGTGGCGATAGACTGCTTGCTCGCCCGCCCTGCCAAAGGCGAAAGAAAACAAAGAAAGAAGAAGTGGGGCCGCTATACGCTGAGGATG